>JAFEMH010004340.1:0-147500 GCA_022495995.1 Adenophora triphylla var. japonica
GGCAAATGGGGTTTCTCCCGTGGCTGCGTTTCGACCGATCGGTGCGGTAGCCCCAAAGTGCAAGGTGCAGCTGCCAATCTCGTCCTCGGTGGTCATTTTTCTGATGATCCGTTCGAGGGTTTTGTTTGTCGCTTCCACGGCGCCGTTTGTTTGTGGCCGGTAGGGAGAAGATTTGTGACGTGTGATCTTGAATTCAGCCACGCACCTGTCGAATTCCCTTCAAGTGTGAGCCGTTATCTCGATATGACCTCATTTGGGATGCCGTATCGGCAGATGATGTTTTCTTTGAGGAAATGTGCGACCTTCTTGGAGAGTGAGTACCTTGTAGGACTTGGCTTCGACCCATTTGGTGAAGTAGTCGATGGCTACTAAGATGAACTCGTGACCGTTGTCGCCCGGCGGAGCGATTTTCCCGATGACGTCAATTCCCACAGTGGCAAAGGGCCGAGGTGTAGTCATGCAAGAGAGATCGTGGGGCGGTAGATGATTGAGGTTGGAGAACCGCTGGGCACTTGTCGCAGCCTTCGGACAACGTGGATGCAATCCGTCTCCATGGAGATCCAAGAGTAGCCCATCCCGAGAATGATTTGCATCGTGGCTCGGGCGTTCATGCTGGGACCGCAAGCCCCATTGTGGACTTCGTTCATGAACTTGTTTGCTTCTTCTTGGCCGACGCAACCGTAGGAGTGGCCCGTGGTAGCGTTTCTTGTATAGCATGTCCCCGAGGATGACGAAGTGAGAGGCAAGGCGTTTTAGTGGCCATGATGCTCTTGGTTTTGACCCTTCCCGTGTGTGGGTCTCCCTTGCTTCATGAAAGGTGGTTTCCCCGCTCTTGAGGTGTGGGAAGATCTGGTTTGTGCTGGAAATGGCGTCGGACTTGCGTCTCTTTGGCTCTTCAAGAATCTTGCAAATCGTTGTGATTAAAACCTTCTCAGCCTTGGGCCCGGTTTTTCTCTCGTTTGACAACATGCTTAAATGTTTGCTTGATGCATTTATTTAATTAATGTGTTTGCCTTTTGTATAGATGAATTGTTATTAACTTGTTTTGATTAGTTAATATCATCATTTATTAAAGATGCAATGAAATGGTTTTTAGGAAGGTCGGACCTTTTATTGAAAGCGTGAAGACTGCACATTGTTGATCAAAGATTCACAATCGTCGGGCGTAAAGCCGTCAAAAGACTCAAAAGATGTGAATAGACGTACAACAAGACTCGAAGCTAGACTATAGGCGACGAGGGATTGGACCAGGAGCTTCATTACTCTCGGATGGCCGTAGCTCTAGAGGGAGTGGTGCCGGTTCAGTGGCCAATCTTCCCTTGGCATGAGTCCCGGAAAGTAGCTTGCATGCGGTTCGATTTCAAACCGGATCGCGGAGGTTTTTGGCTGCTCCCCGATGATGTCCCTCCATTAGTGTTGCCACCAGTCCTTGGGGGTTTTTGATGATAGAAGTCGCCGAGGGCTACTTCTAGGAGGGCGAAGCATTCGCCGATTCGGAGTGGATTCTTGCCGATGTTGATCACTTTCATAGAATCCGCTTCTTTATCTCGGGATCTTTGCTTGGACGACAAGTTTACAATGTCTCGATTCGAGCGGGCATGCTATATCTCCTTCCCCGATTAAGCCTTGGAGGAGGTTGCGCACTGTTCGTCCAGGCTCGGACACCGGAATGTTGAATTGAACTAAGCCGTGATGGCTGTCCCCGTAAGATCCGAGAGTGTCGGCTTAGAGGGTTGTCTTGTGCCAAAGGGGATTGGTGATGAGCCGCTTTGCAAGAGGGTTTTCGGCGAAGTAAGTGGTCTACCTCGATCAATCTCCATTAGGGCATCCATCTCTTGATCCTCTCTCAAGCATTCTTCACGGTCGCATATGTCGAGTTGTCATCCCGACCCATGAGTTCTTCAATTTCCAGCTCGCCGCGGCTTAGAGCGTGGATGTAAGGATCCACTTCGTAGCGGGACAAGGTAGGAGAATCATCTCGGAGAAGAGTATTCGGTCATGTCGGGACCTTCTTGCAGGTCATAGCTTGGCCGGCCAAGGACTTGCCATTGCACCGCTTCCGCGGATCACTTCGATCGCTCCATTGGCATTGATGAATTTCACGCATTGGTGAAGAGTAGATGATACCGCTTTCATCCGATGTATCCAAGGCCGTCCCAACAAAGCGAGAGAAGGTGGGTTTGATTTCCACGACTTGGAACTCTACCGACTCCAGCTGTACGTCGAATTGATCCTCAAATTGATGACTCCTACGATTGGTCGTGCGGTGGAGTCGTAGGCTCTGATTACCCGAGGTGAAGGCCTTATCGAGAGAACGGTCGATGCGGAGTCGTTTCAATGTGCTCAAAGCGATGATGTCGATCAAGGAGCCGTTATCAATCAAGATGTTCGGGAGGAAGAACATCTCTATCTTTATGAGGATGAGGAGGGCTTCGTTGTGCCGATTCTCACATATTGGCAAGTCATCGTCTCGTGAAGGCTAAACCGCTTCCCGTGCTACCGTTTGACTCGGTCCCTTGGGAACGTTCGATCCATCCATTTGTATGCCTTCGCCGGGCAAAGATCGTAGGAGACAGTTGCCCTTGGGCGTTCTTGTCGGAATTCCCGGTCACGAGATCTCTTGACTCGGTTTCACGCTCCCGATCGTGGCGGAAGTGGACATGCTTGACGGTTTCGGAAATTGCGAAAGTCTGCTCTCGCTTGGAGTTTCGTCAAAGGCTATTGAGTTTACCCCGTCGTTACTGGGGAATGGATTTCCGATGGTATTGGGACCACGAGGGCGTTCCAATTTTCCCTCCTCAATGAGCCCCTGGACCACCCGCTGAGTACGAAGCAATTGTCGGTGGTGTGGCCGGGGTAGTTGTGGAAGGCGCAAAGGTTTGCTCATATCCATGTTGGGTTTGAGGGTCTTCGGTTGGAAATTCTCGAGTGGTTTGAGAAGATTTCGTTTCACCAAAGCTTCAAATACTTGACCCAAGGGCATTTCCGGGTTATCTAAATGCTTGGAACTGTGGAAGCGAGGAGGTTGTTATTCTTTGGGGCCGCTTGATCGCGATTTACAGAGCTCCGTTCCGAGATGTAGTGCATCGTTCCGCCGCTTCCTTTCCTTTGGTCGGGGCAGGAGTTGAAGTTGCCAGGTTTGTTCGATAGCGGTAAGATGAGGCGGGGTTGCTTTGTTGCCTTTTGAAGACTCGTAGTCTTTTCAAACTTTGTCCCGCGTTGACCATGGCACGGAGATCCGGATAGAAATGGTGGCCGATCAAGGTCCTCAAAGATGGCTTGAGGCAGGAATGGAAGATGTCCATCTCGCTTCTTCTTTGGAAAGTGGATCCATTATCTCGCTTAGCTTCCAGCCCATCTTTTGTAGAACTCGCCCACCGGTTCGTCATCCTTTTGTTCGGTGGCTTGCAGGTCATGGCGGTTTGTTTCCCATTCAAGATTGGCGCGGTACTTCTCTGGGAAGATTTCACCGATCTCGATCCCACGTGGAGCGGTTTTACGCCTTCACATTGAGGAACCACCTTAGTGCCGTGGATTTGAGGGAATGCGAAAATGATCTCGCCATCTCGTTGAGGTTGCCCTTCGCTCTCATACCCGGGACGTAGGTGTCGATGTGGGTTTTGGGCATTCTGTCTCCGTCAAACTTTTCCATTTCCGGCATCCCGAACTTTGGAGGGAGAGGGACCACTTTGTTCGGATCGGTAGGCAGGAGGGAGTCCTTCCGAGAACTAGCTAGCTTGCCTTGCATGTCTTTCATTTGTTCGATCAACCAAACTATGTGAGGATCACCGTTATCGAGTGTGGATGCCACCGTTTTCGAGGGGACGGACACCGAAGATAGGGGGTGGATTGGCTTATGGGATCGCCATTCGGGAGTCTTGGGGAGGTAGTTGAGTGTATACCAACCCATACCCCCGGGTGTTGAAGTTGAGGGCATGATTGCCAGTCCGCTAAGGGTTGTGTTTGGGAACCGGGGAAACGATTCGTTAGCCCCAATCGCGTACTAGCGGTGGCAAGCTTGAGATGTCGGGATATCCGCTCGATGCCCGTCCCTGGTAAGAATGGGGACTTTTGATTGTGGTTGCGAGGCTCGTATAGAGGCAAAGGATTGAATCCTGGGGATACCGAGATGCATTGGGATCTCGCGGAGCGAGCACGTATGTGTGCAGCTGGTAATGAGCTTGATGTGCGGCCGGGAAACCGACCGATCCGAGGCGGGCATGCCTGAGCCGCTTGACCGACGCCGGAGGGGATCTTTGAGCGAGAGCCGCTTTGCGTTCTTTGGGATCTCGTAGCTTGGCGGAGGCGGGACTCGCTGATAGCTTTGAGAAACCGGGAGCCGGTATATCTTCGTCCTCTATGAGAACAAAGGTTCCGTCGGGTTGGGAATCGCAATCGTTCTCGAAGACGCAAGGTGTCGACGATCCAGCTTGCTTTGTTCCTCTTGGCGCTTCTTGATGGTTTCGAAGGCTCGCAGCACCTCCTCCATTGTCTGGAGATTCCTTAGTGGCGGGGTTCCATTTCCCTCACTGTTATCTGTTGATCCCGTCATGGGGGAGTATTGGACGGTGCGGACCGTTGAACTGGAAGGGCTATCAGACCCTATGACCTCTATACTGAAAAGGCGGCTTCCAGGTATTCTCAACCACTCTCGGTTATTTGGAGGGGTGACGGGCAAGGTTTAGACACGGGAATGGCCTAACGGGATAGAAGGGGGAAAGCTCACGTGGCATGCGGTTTCCGTTTCTTTTATTTTTGATTTTTTTTTGTTGTTTTAATTTACTTAAAACATATTTTCTCAGAATCCTAGGTAGGTTGGAAAAGATTGCTCTTGTTTTTCGCAACTATGCTAGATCCCGGGTCGCTGGAGACCATCCGTGCGGCTATAAGCCCCTCGTTTTGCACCCGTATTTCGACATCCCAGGGTGGACAGCCTGTGCGAGGGTCCTATAGTGCAAGCGGTTTCCACCGGCCTAAAAGAAAATCGAACCTAAGGACCGAGCCTGTCATGTTCGTTTTGATGCGTTAGCCATGTGAATAGTGAACCGAGCCGGCCACCGAGTCAAGATCGTGTCAAGAGTTCGGCATGACCTCTCTTTGCCTTGCTTGCGCAAGGGATCTGTGACGTTAGGCGTTGGCCGGGTCATATCGTCATGGCCGACGTATCAAAGGCGTGATGACATGGTGTCATGCGAGCATGGATGTATATCCGAGACGGAACATCGTCTCAGGTGTAGCTTCGGAAATCAAGATCAGTCAAGATTTTAGCATGACCTTTCATCGCTTTGCTTGCGCAAGGGATCTTGAGTTCCGAGCCTTGACTCGAAAAATGGCCGGCATGGTATATGTATCCAGCCGTATGACACGGGACCGGGTAAAAACCAACCGAGTACGGACGAGTGTGACTCAAGACTCAAACGTGCGGGGTTGACGCTTGGCTAGGATGGGATGTTTGGAATGATCCCGTGCGCGCCCAAGAGGCCTAGGAAGACCAAACGGATCTGCAATCGAGACCACTCCGGGTTAAGGGTTGTAGTGTGCGGTGTATCCGAGGCGGTGCGCGTAGTGTGCGGTGTAACCGAGGCAAGGTGCGCGTAGTGTGCGGTCTCTAAAATTCTTTTACGAGTAAAATAGAAGTTTTTTTTTTGAAGAATTTTAAATGTATGCACGTATGTATATTGATGCATTTTTTTTTTGTATTTTTATTTTTTTTTTTTGTAAAATAAAAACGAAGCACGTGCACACACACACAACAGCTTAAAGGAAGGGGTAAAATGAAAGTTTGACCCTCATCATCGTTTTAAAAATCTTTTGTTTTGTTTAAAAGTTTTTAAAACAAAAAGTCCCAATGAGTCACTAACCCAGAAATTACCCGGATCCGAGAGGCTTGCGATCGCGCCCGGCATCCCCGGCATCTTTCGCGTTGGAGCGGTTTCGTCTCGCCTTTTTGTTTTCGCATTCGTAGAGTCGCCACGCCGTTTTCATTAAGCCCAAAACATTGAAAAAGGGCATCGGCTTAAAGATAATTTTAAACCGTTTTTGTGTGATGAGATTTTGAGTTCGGAGGTCGAGATGACTCCCCAGGGAAGAGAATATTAGAATATTAGAGCTCACTCCGAGTAGCCTCGTAAAACGAGTCTTTCGGATACCCCTAATATCCTTTAAATGTTGTGTGTGTGTGTGTGTGCTTTTAAAAATGCATGTCAGTATCGGATGTCTACATTGTATGCTATGTATGGAAATGTATTGAAATAGTATAGGAAGGAAGCCTTACCAATGTTGGTTCGTGTCTGTCTTCCACCGGGGAATGGTGTTTGAGGTCGGAGTAGCGTTCCGGCACGGATCGGGATTGCTTCGGGAGATGCCGGTTGTCCGCGGACGAGTTTCGCGTGAGTTGAGGCTGCTCGCCGCGTTCGGGCGCAGGTTCGGCGTGCGTGGGGATCGTCGGGATCACTCGGGCGAGAGGTTCGGCGTGCGTTGTGGTGGCAGGGAGTCACTCGGGCGAGTTTCGGCGTGCGTTGTGGTGGCGGGAGTCACTCGGGCGGGGAGTTTCGGCGTGGTTTGGGATCGTCGGTTTGACTCGGAAAGAGCCGGACACCGTGGAAAGACCGTGACAAGGCCTCGGAGTACCACGAGGGCCTCGAGTACCTCGAGAGTGCCTCGGGGCAGCGCGGAGCGTCTCGGGAGCGCTCGGGGAGGCTTCGGAGCACCACAAGGGAGCTCGGAAGGCCTCGGAAGGATCCGAAAGGGGCCGGGAGTGCCTCGAGAGGACTTAGAGGGGAAGCCAGAAGGCTAAGGGAGGAAGAGAGAAGAGGGAGGTGTGTAAAATGAGGGAGGGGGAGCCCTCTATTTATAGTAAAAATTTCGGAGCAAAGAGGTCCGTACGGACCTTCTTGGTTATCCAGAATTTTGGATTTCCTCGATTTGAGGGAATCTGCAATGATGGAGAATATTCTGGAATGATGGTGTTCCCTGAGCAATAAGGTCCGTACGGACCATCTTGCATGCAAAGAGGTCCGTACGGACCAACTCTGCAGGGAAGTAATCATTTTCCCCGGGATTTGAGGGAATATTGTGGACTTTAAGGGGATTTAGTAATCATTGAAACAAAGAGGTCCGTACGGACCTTAATTGCTTTTCTGATTTCCTGAAAATTCCCAAAAGGTCCTTTTGTCCCTTTTTATCCCAGAAAGGCTCCTCCCTTGGTTTGGTTGGGGGTTTGAGAGGGTTTTGAGAGGGTTTTGAGTGAGAGAGGTCTCTGAGACTACGTGGATGAGTCTGCGGTGTTTCCCGTGTGTTTGAAAGGGGGTGATCCAGATTGGGGTACTTACACATAGTGGTCAACTGGTTGACAAAACGGCTGATGTACTGCAGTTTGCCCATAAAACTTTTGACTTCTGTCTGGGTTTGAGGTGGCCTCATGTCCATAATGGCTTTGATCTTTCGGGGGTCGACTTCGATACCTCGCTCCGTAACCATATACCCAAGCACTTTTCCCCTTGTCACTCCGAAGGTGCATTTAGCAGGGTTTAGTCTCATGGAATGTTGTCTCAGCCTCTCAAAGAACTTTCGCAGGTCAACAAAGTGCTGCCCATCCTCGCCTTTGGAGTGGATTATCATGTCGTCTACGTAGACCTCAATCTCCTTGTGGATCATGTCATGAAAAAGCGCGGTCGCCGCCTTTCGATAAGTAGCCGGCGTTCTTGAGCCCAAATGGCATTACTGTATAGCAGTAAGTTCCCCACGGTGTGGTGAAGGCTGTCTTTTCTTGGTCTTCTTCGGCCATCTTGATCTGGTTGTAGCCTGCAAAGCCATCAATGAAGGATTTGACTTCGTAGTTGGCAGTGGAGTCCACCAGGATGTCTATGTTTGGCAAGGGGTAATCGTCTTTGAGACTGGCCTTGTTCAGATCCCGAAAATCTATACAGTAGCACACCTTCCCATTGGCCTTGGTTACGGTCACAATATTGGACAACCATGTCGGATATTCGATGACTCTGATGAATCCTACCCGCAGTAGCTTCTCAATCTCTTCTTTGACCTGTAGAGACCACTCTGGCTTGATTTTTCTTAGTTTCTGCTTTACTGGCTTAGCATCTGGTACTAGAGGGATTCTGTGCTCCACTATTGAACTGTCTAGCCCCGGCATATCCTTGTACGACCACGCAAAGACGTCCATGTATTCTCTCGAGCAGATTAACGGCCCGTCCCGTTCAACCCCCTGGAAGAAGCTTCCAATCTGTGTCTCTTTAGGTTCCTCGACAGTACCCAAGTTAACACTTGTCAAAACCTCCTCGGCAACTTGGGCCCGGTTTTCCTCTTTTTCTGTAACCTGCTTAAAGATTTCTTTAATGTATTGTTCGTTTAGTGTGTTTGCATCTTGTTCAAATGATTCATTATTAATTGTTGTTAATTAAGTTTTTAGTTAATTTATCATTTGTTAAGTTGGCAATAAGGGGATAATCAGAAAGATCTGTCATTTCATTCAAAGCAAGAGGAAAGATGACATCGATTACATATTCATAATCCTCAGGCGTGAGGCCTTCGGATGACTCAGAGGACTGGAATTCAAAGATTCCTAACTCAACTGTATGGACAACAGGGTGTTTGACACGACTGGGCTGAGAAGGACGTGGTACCAATCCAAGCTTCGTGATCATTTGCTGTCGGCTGGCTATCGGTCCAGAGAATGTCTCCCAATTCTTCAACGGCATCTCTGTCTTAGTCACCAAAGTGCGGGGATCAAAAGGATCTTCACCACCATCTCCAATTACGGCAACTACCTCATCATCTGAGCTGAAGTTGATCAAATCTGGGATATGTGCTTCTTCATCAAACAACTTCTGCAAGCCCCACTCACTGTCTTCACTACTAGCAGCTTCTATCTGGCTGATCTTCGGAAGAGCTAACTCAAAGGCGGAGAAATCCATTACCCCGAATGCTGACTCCTTGACATTGTCTGAATTTTCTTTGAAGACAAACTCGTTCTGAACGGTAGTGGTAGCCCCAGTAATGTCTGGCAAGTCAAGGAACATCCTTCGAACAGGATTTGCTGGTTTTCCCCTAACTTTCTCAAGGTTTTCCAGAAGGGTTTTCTTTAAGGAGATCTGGTGATCGCTCTCACTATATTGTGTCCCGCCTTTTGTAAAATAATGGGTCAGGGATAAACTGTAGGGATAGAGTTGGACCCCTTCACTTTGTTTTCCTGGAACTGTGCCTTTAGCTTTTCTGCCATCCCGAGAGTTCGGTTTGTATCCCAAGCCATATCTGGTAGTTTGTTCCTTTACATCAATGATGGTATTGCGACCCTGCAGTCTTTTGCCCAATCCAAGCCCCGAAAGATAACCCATTTTTCTCATCATTCTCATGGCCGGAGGAATTTTATCGGAGGTAGTAGTGAGGTCAGTGCAACACACTTGTGATTTGGAAGAAGCTACAGAGAATCCGGTCAAGGCAAACCCTTCGTCATCATACTTAATTTCCAATATCGGGATACCTCCGGTGCTGGTTCCTTCCACCGTGACACTATCTCCGTAAATAGTGGTGATAGTACCATCGCTAGACTGAAATTTGACGCACTGGTGCAAAGTAGAGGCTACCCCATTTATCTGGTGAATCCAAGGGCGTCCCAGCAGAGCAGTAAACGAGATCGGAATGTCAATTACTTGGAAGTCAAAATCCATGACCTTTTTTCCGAACCACAACTTGAGAGTAGCAATCCCCAAAACTGATCGTGCAGTGGAGTCGTAGGCCTTAATAGTCTGACTAGAAGGCTTCAAATCCGTTGGCTTCAAATCCAATAAGTCCATCATTTTTGTGGCAAGTGGGACGTTCATTGCGGACCCTCCATCAACTAATACCCGTGGCAACCGACGTTCTTCCAACCGGACCGTGATGTAAAGGGGTTCGTTATGACTAGCCCCATACTTTGGCAGTCCAAGTCGGTGAAGGTAATGATGTTTCCGTAGTGGATACTTCCAATCATCTGGATGACCTCATCTCGGGGTGACATCTATGGGCACCATGGTCTTGGCCAAACTTTCTTCTAGCTTCAAATTTTTATGAGGGTATGAAGAGGTTAACAAGGACCACAAGGAGATATTGGCTTCGAGTACACTTCAATTGAGTCGGCCGGATCCTCCTTGTTAGAGTCCGGCTTTTCGCTTCGGCTTATAGGGTCTTTTGTCTGTCTTCGGCTCAGAGATGGCATTTCTTTTATCACCCTTAGGCTGTTCAATACTCATTTGTCCAGATCGAGTCATCACATAGACATTAGATTTCTCTGGATCATCATTCCTACTGGAGGATTCTGTCGACTCTTTCAAAGTGAGAGGCAGGCTCTTGGCTGGCGTATGGCCAACTCGCCGATTAATCCGATTAACCACACTACTTGGAGGCATAGGCGGCTTCCCGAATCCGATTCCGGGTTACCGGCTTCTTGACTTTTTCGAGTTCGACTCCTTAATTGGCTCAACAGTCGGCTGGTTTCAACTTCACCTTCCTCATTTAAAGCCTTCACAGTCTCGTTCAAGCTTTTCAAGGTCAGCATGCAACAGGAATTATCACATTCAGAGTTTGGAGTCTGGTGAATGGCTTCCTCATCCGGACCTAGCAACCTTTACAACAGAGTGGGATCACATTCCTCATCACTGTCAAGCATGTCCCTCCTTTCTCTAGGGGTTAGCTTTCTGACGACATCTTTGACATTGGCCAAGCATTTTCTGAAGTGGGAAATTCCATCATCGAGAAGGATTTCTACGGGGTCAAACCTCATGGCGGGTTCCTGTTCTTTACTGTCGGGAAGGTTTTCTGGGCTAACCACTCCTCTACTGTTCCTTCTGGCACTTCGATTGTGTCTTCCTCAGTATCACTACAATAACTCTCGTGAGAACTCTCATCTTGACTCTGATGACCAATGAGGGAAAAAGCAGGTCGGGATACTTGACGCCATATCATAGGTATCTTGGATTCTTCCTCTGACTTGGGAATTACCAAGAAAACATCGTTGTCATCATAGGATATAAAGGGGACTGGGGTCGCTTCAAATTTTAGGACTCTTTCCAGGGCTTCCATACACTCTTCTTCAGACAAGGTCTCAGGGGTGATTCTCAGCACTGCAATGGAGTCTACTCTTCCCGACGGAGGTTTAGCTTCAATGACGCTTACATGTTCTAGATCGGCGGGCGGAGCCCACTTCCCTCTTTCAGCTAAAGCTTCAATTAAATCCCTCCACTCACTGACTAAGTCTTTGTAGGGGGTATTGAATTCTAGGATGTAGAATTCATACATTTGCTCATCCATCCTTTTCCTCTTCCGAACCTTCACACAAAGCTACGTATACACTTTGAAGTGATTCCATCTCCTATTCCAGGTCTGTGGTTTTCTACTTCATCTTGCCTTCCAGGTTTTACTTCGGTCGACTCCAAGTTCATTCCTTCTACTGAACTATCGTCATCACTATAAATCCACCCATTCCTGTTCTCATTTCCGACTGACTCTTCGCTGTCGCTGTCTGGGAGATAGGCAAATTCACAGGCGTTGACAAAGTTAGAAAGGTCTGGCTGGTACTGGAATTCCAACGTAGGGACATTTGGCTCAGGTTGAGGGGAAGGAAAGAGTCCCATGGGGTAATGCAAAGGTTGCGTTACGGGAATAGCTGTAGCGTTTGTTCTCTGTTGGTAGGGAACAAAGCTGGGTCTTATCTGAGGGGGAGAGGGTGTCGGGACCCTGATGGCTTGAGACATTGGGAAGGACTGAAAAGGGACAGTCTTTGGTAAAGGATTATATGTGACTGGAGGAGGGCATTGGTCATAGGCTAGCTCTTCTTCCCTAGTCATCTGGTTACCTAAACCAGTACTGTTCTCTGTCAAATCGGCCATTTTGACTCTTTGGACTGACAAAACTGAGGATTCTGGCGAACTGTCTGAGAATTCTGCGCTAACAAGTCGCTGACCCGGTGTTCTCACCCACTTCTTTCTCGCTGCGGGAAAGGGATAGGAAAGGTTTAGACTCGGGGTAGGTGTTTAGGCTGATGGCTCAGGCAATATGCAAATTAAGAATCTTTCAGTTTACTTAAAACAGTGTCTTTTATTAATTTCTATTTGGTTGGAAAAGGGGTTCTGCCCTTCTTTTTCGCAACTACTCTAGATCCTGGATCAGTGGGTTTCGTCACTACGTCTATAAGCCCCTTTTATTCCACCTGTATTTCGACCTCCCAGGGTGGACAGCCCCGGGCGAGGGTCCTATAGGGCACGCGGATCCCACCGATGGAGAGAAAAGAACGCTCCTAATGGGTCTAGCGGGTCATAGGAACTTTTAACGCACGAGCGATGCGAATTATAGTCAAGGCAATGCCGGGAAAGTCTCGTCTTTCAGCCTTGATAGAATTTCGGCAGAATATTGCTTGCGCGATTGACGTTTTGACTTTTCGGTAATGTCCGAGAAGATAATAGGCATGGTTCGGGCGGTAAAAGCCGGATGACACAGTGTCACATTGAACTTCGTTGCATACGCCGCGCGTGAGTCAAAATCGAAGTCAACGGCAGGTTAAGATCTTGCCAATTTTTCCTTGTCAGAATTTTGGCAGAGATTCGCTTGAGCGAAAGATCTTTTGGATTTTCTTGGCAAGGATTCGGTCTCGACTCTTACGCATTTCGTGCGGGTCAAGGTCAAAGTCAATGTCGGAGTCAAGATTCTACCAATTTTTTCCTTGTTGGAATTTCGGCAGAGTTTCGCTTGAGCGAAAGATCTTGACTTCTGTTATGAACTAAGACTTGACCTTTACGGGGATATGCAACTGGGCTATATGACACGGACTAGACCAAAAACCAACCAAAAGTCACGGTTTTTTGAAACGTGTGACACGGACTGTGCATTGGTCGACACTGGCTGCCATGGGGAGTTTGGGGTGATTTCGTGCGCGCCCGGGAGCATCGTAAGGCTGTCCGTGACTGCAGCTGAAAAACCACCCCGGGTTTAAAGGGACGTGCGTGCAAAGTGTACAGGATATAAGGTGGGCGTAGTGTGCGGTCTCCTAAAAATGTTCCTTTTTGAGTTAAAACAGAGATATAAATGAGTTTTAAAGGAATGATTTTTGGAACAGGGAAAATGCAACAGATAAGGCACGTAAATTTTCTGGGAGCCCAGGCCGCCTTGAACCGAATAGCCCCAAGCCGCCAAGGCCGCGTATTAACCTCAATTTTTTCCTGGTGGAATTGCCACTGAGGCCGCCCGGTCAGAATCCAAGGAGGATTGAGCCGTACGACTGCATGGATCAATTTTCCAGGTTCCACTCCTTTGCTATTTCAGGTTGTTTCCCAAATATTTTAGGCACCTTTTTAGCCTTAAGAAGGCTTCCTGTTCAAAGTATGCACAAATCCCAAGATGCAAATGATGCAATGCAAGGCAAAGAAAGTAAGCAAGATAAACAGAATCTGCGATGGGAGTCTAACCCGCTCAAAGGGAAAAGCTTTCTTTTACGTTTTTTTTTTTTTCGAAAAGTGATACCGGTACGTGGGATTGTTAAACCACCATTTATCCCAAGCCCCGGGTTAGGGAGCGATACAGGAAGGTTAGTGGTTTCCACCTATATACCGGGTATCGTTTATTTTAAAAAATGAAAGCTTTTCTCCTTTGGGAAGTCCCCAGCGGAGTCGCCAAACTGTGAATGTGTGCCCAAATTCTAAATTTTGTGTTTTTTATATCGGATTCACGCGAGTTTGAAAACATCCAATTTAATTTGAAAACGGAGTCGCCACGCCATTTTGATTTCCTCAAAACTTTGAAAAAAAGGATTTTTTTTATGGGTTCGGAGGTTAAGTTACCCCTTGAGAAGAACGGATCGTCGTTCACCCAAGGTGCCTTGCCGTAGCAAGTCTCCCTAGATTCCGTTTATCGTGCTTGCTTGCGTGCTTTCTTGTGTGCATGTGTTTGAATAAAAAAAGGGGGGGGGGAATGTCCCAAGTTGTCTTCCGGACGTACAAACCATTTATTGGTTGTCGCTCGGGATTTCTTGGATTTTATGTATTCGGGATTTTGATCCCGTCCTCATCTTGGACTTGTGATCATCGCTTTTTAACCTTGGGACTTGCGTGATCGAGAGAAAGACTCTCTTTTATAGTCCAAAATGAGGTTCTTTAGGAAAGGAGTGACCTTAGCCCATCAATCCTACACCTTAAGACGATTGAGCTTATATATGTGCTTCACGCTCGTCTTAAGTGATAATCGGAGATATAGGTTCAAGGTTTATCCCTTTCTAAAGAGATTGTGGCACCTTTAATGGAAGAAACGATGTAAAGATAGGATCTTTACACCGGTCCGTTCCAAGGTTGCTAATGGGGACATGGGGGAATGCATGTAAAATGACATTTTTAGTGAAAAGATGACATTTTTGGGTTGCAAAGGATGCATTTGATTTGCAAAGGATGCATTTTTATATAAAGACATAATTTTTATGCAAAGGATGCATTTTTATGGTGGAAAATAGTATTTAATATGCAAAGGATGCACAAAGATTACATTTTGAAAGCAAGGGATGCTAATTTGATGATAAAAAGATGATCTTTGATGCAAAGGATGCATGAAAATGGGTTTTAGATGCAAAGGATGCACCTTTATGGTAAAGACATGATTTTTATGTGCAAAAGATGCATTTTTGATGTAAAATGGGGGCTTTTAGGTGCAAAGGATGCACCTTTGACATAAAGATTACATTTTTATGAGCAAAGGATGCTAAAGATCACATTTTTATGAGCAAATGATGCCTATTTCATGCAAAGGATGCAAAGTGGGGAAGGGGATATGATAAAGATAGGATCTTTAATGATAAATGCCAAGTCCCAAGCAAGATAATGACAATATATGAATGCAATGAGCAGTTATATCACATAGACAAGCATCATGCAAGGTAAGGGAGGGAGAGGTTACCAATGGTGGTGACCTCTTCTTCTTGGGGTTTTGCCTAGCGGAGGGACCAACTTTTGGAGGCTTCAAGGAGGAGGGGGATGGCTTCTTGGCACCTTCAACTTCCTGATCTTCGTGGAGTATTTAGAGAGAGTTTTTATGCTGGTATTTCTCTGATTTTTTGTTGTTGTTAAATGGGTAGAGGAGGGCTCTATTTATAGGCAGTCTGGATAAGGCTAATGAGGCCGTGCGGCTAGAGGTCCTTGGCTAATGCAGCCGTGCGGCATTATCCTGTGTGACTCAGCATGTTTCTAGAATCGTGCAAGGTGGCAATTCTAGAAGGTTTTTTGGATTAAGAAAAACGTGTTTCTCAATTACCAAGCATTCCCTTCAGCCCTTAGGTGTTTTGGAACAGTTCCGGAATAATTCCAGAACTCTAGGAAAGTCCGGGGAATTACCGGGAAACTTTACCGGAAGGCATGAGCCAGATTTGGGTACTTACAGAATCCCCGGCAGTTATATCTATCCCCAGCAGAACCAATGGTAGCCTCAATCCCTCCGGCAGCTACAACTTCCCAACAATCGTCAGCAACAGTAGCCTCAGTCCCTCCGGCAGCTACAGGTAAGCACAGCACAGGTATGAAAACATGTCTCGCCCAAAATGTCAAATCATTATGTCTAAAAGTCACTTCCTTCCTTCAGTTCATTTCATTATTCGGGTTAAGACGCCTCCTAACAGTCTTTTATCGGGTCAGACACCTCCTAATGGTCTATTTTGGGTCAAGATGCCTCCTAACAGTCTTTTATCAAGTCAGACACCTCCTAATGGTGTATTCGGGTTAAGACGCCTCCTAACAGTCTTTTATCAAGTCAGACACCTCCTAATGGTGTATTCGGGTTAAGACGCCTCCTAACAGTCTTTTATCGGGTCAGACACCTCCTAATGGCCTATTCGGGTTAAGACGCCTCCTAACAGTCTTTTATCGGGTCAAACACCTCCTAATGGTCTATTCGGGTTAAGATGCCTCCTAACAGTCTTCTATCGGGTCAGATACCTCCTAATGGTCTATTCGGGTTAAGACGCCTCCTAACAGTCTTTTATTGGGTTAGACACCTCCTAATGGTCTATTCCACATATTTCGAACTACGATTTGGCTTAATTCCCTCCCCGGGATACGTAGGAATCCTTTCTTAAAAAGGTCCAGCCATCCGATCCACCAAGTCATCGTCCAATCCTCCGCCTTATCCCCAGCCGCTCATTGGGATTGGGTCCTGTTTGTCGACAACCTCACTTCTTCCATAAGTGATGTTGCCGAGGGGCTCTGTGAGTACGCCAATCCAATTCGCGACCCTTTTAAAGTGCTTTTTAATGTGATAAAATGGCACTAGGGGCATTTTGGTAAATTCCCAGTCAATTCCAAGTCTTCCGGAAGCTTATCTTAAAGTTCTTATGAAGGAAGTACTTGTGAGTGATTTTTCCGTATAAAAGGACCTACCAGGAATTATCAGCTTTGGACTTGTTTTGAATTATCATAGAAGGTTCCAGAATCAGTTATTTATGCCAAAAACGGTTACATGGCTAGATAGGTCGTGCGGCACAATTGACCATGGAAAAACGAAACGAATGGCCGTGCGACACAAGTGTCCTCATCCATGCAGCCTATAAATTGGACCCTCCCCCTCTCATATCAGGATCCTTTTCCAATACCCTAAAGTCACTCTGCCCAATTGACGACAGAAAACCCCCTCTCTCCTCAAACCACACCAAAACCCCTCCAATTCCATCCTCCCTTCACCCAAACCATAAACCCATCTTCACATAACTCACCTTCCTTTGAAGATCTGAAGAGAAGCAGCCAATTGGTGTTCATTTGAACTCTCCAGTAGCTGAATTGAAGGCTTCCACACCTAATTTGGTGTAGAAGTATTGGACAACGAGGGTAACGAGTTTCTTCACCTTCCTTTCTCATTTTACTTGTTCATTTTAAATTGTTCTTCTCTCCACTTGATAATCAAGATCCATTTGCCTTAGATTATCAAGTGGCAACTGCCATATCTCTGTTTAATTGGTATTGCTTGGTTTAATTGCATATTTGTATTGTGATTTTATCTCCCTTGGTTGCTTGGTGCTCAAGGGAGTGTGGATCTCCCATATCCATGCTCCCTTGGGTGATTTGTTGCTGATTCATGTTAATCTAAGTTGGTTTGGTGTGCTCAATAGATCTGATTTGATCCCTGTTAGTTTCTGGTTTTGTAATTGTAAGATTCCTGCTGGGGGTAAACCTGTGTCATGCGACACAAGTGACTTATTCAGTCCTGTGTCACGCGACACAAGTGGCCCATATGCAGAGAATCACCTTCCAGTTGTAAAGTTGTTCCTCCCTTTTCCCTTTTGTTTGTCACTCAAATCAGGGTGTGGATTTCCCATATTCATATTCATTTTGAAGTGACTAGATAGATCTATTTCTCTTTTGTTCAATAATGTAAAACCTCTGCAAAGTGATCTGTAGTGTCACGCGACACAAGTGACCTCTCAGGTTCTGTGTCACGCGACACAACAGGCCTCTGCAGTAGGTTCATTTCAGTTGTATGTTTTGTTAATCCTTTTTGTAATATGGGATGTGGCCTCCCATTGTCAATGGTCTACAATTTGTTTCTTCTTCCTTCTGAGCAATAAAACAAAGTACTCCTTTGCATTTCATATATATATTGTCTCACACACTAGCACACACACTTGAATGTATTGAATGTTGAATGTTAGAAAGACTCGTCTACGGACGAGGCGTGTTGGGTGAACTCTCGGTTCTTCCCAACACGTAACCTGACCCCCGAACCCATTTTCTCTTACAAAAGGTTTTCAATGTTTCCTTTAAAATGGCGTGGAGACTCCTTATTTTATAAAATTTTCGGGCAAGCGCACATTCAACCGCCATCTCCTCCACCGGTAACAAAGGTAGTTGATGTTATTAGTGGTGGTTCTGATATATGTGGCACTTCTTATTCTACAGCTAAGAGATTTGCCAAGCAAGCAAAAGATGAGAAGCCCGAAAGACTTTCAAAGATGTTGCAGCTCACATCCCAAGATGTCATCTCCTTTGAAGAAAGCGACAGAGACAATGTTATGGATCCCCACCATAATGCCTTGGTTGTTGCACTCCAGATCGCTAACTGCAGAGTCAGGCATATTCTAGTAGATGGAGGCAGTTCAGTGAATCTCATTATGCTGAACGCCCTGAAAGAAATGAAGATCCCTGAAGAAAGCATCGTTAAGAGGACCTCAGTTCTTGTAGGTTTTAGTGGGGAAACCAAAAGTACAGTAGGAGAGATCACGCTTCCAATTTATGTTGAAGGCATCAACTCCATGGAGAGATTCTGCGTGATTGATAGTGCTACGTGTTACAATGTATTCTTGGGCAGACCTTGGATCCATGTAATGAGAGCAGTGCCATCCACCTATCACCAGTGCGTGAAGATGCCGATACCCTGGGGAGTTGTCAAGGTTTATAGTGATCAGCAATCAGCTAAGGAATCCTATATGACATCCACGAAGGTGTCAACATCTCCAAAGATGGCATAGCAATTACAGAGAAAGGCCCGTGAGGTTTTGGAGGCAAAGGATCATGATGTAAAAGAAATATTCTTAGATCCCTCCAACCCAGATCTCGAGGTGCTAATCGGTCAAGACGTTCCAGCCGAGATTGAAGAAGACCTTGTCAACCTCTTGAAAAGCAGAGTTAAGAGCTTCGGCTGGAAACATGAAGACATGACAGGTATACGCAAAGATGTCATCACCCATAAACTCAACATTGACCCATCATTCAAACCAATTCACCAGAAGAGACGGAAATTTGCACAAGAAAGGAATCTAATCATTCAAGAAGAAGTGGACAGACTTCTCAAAGCCAAAATGATCAGAGAAGTGGAATACCTAAGATGGTTGGCAAATGTCGTGGTGGTCGAGAAGAAGAATGGCAAATGGAGAGTTTGTGTTGATTTTACGGACCTAAACAAAGCCTGTCCCAAGGACCCTTTCCCCTTGCCACACATTGACACCCTGGTTGATGCCACTTCTGGGCATGAGGTCTTAACCTTCCTGGACGCAACCTCAGGATTTCAACAGATCCAGATGGAGCCATCTGACCAAGAAGATACCGCCTTCATTACTCCTACAGGTATTTATTGTTATATTGCAATGCCTTTTGGACTAAGAAATGCAGGAGCAACGTACCAGAGGCTAGTAAATATGATGTTCAAAGAACAGATAGGGGACACCATGGAAGTATACATCGATGATATGGTGATAAAGTCAAAGAAAGCTGAAAATCATGTACGAGATCTCACTCAGGCCTTCGACATCTTGGACAAATTCAACATGAAGCTGAATCCTGCGAAGTGCAACTTTGGCATGAATTCCGGCAAATTCTTGGGCTACATGGTGACGCAAAGAGGAATAGAAGCAAGTCCAGAGCATATAAAAGCTATTATCAACCTAACGTCGCCTAAGTCCGTCAAATATGTTCAAAGATTGACATGAAAAGTGGCAACCTTGAATCGATTCATCTCAAAATCCTCAGACAGATGCAAGCCATTCTACGACATCCTAAAGAAAAACTATAGATTTGAGTGGACTAAAAAGCACGAGCAGGCCTTCCAATATTTAAAGTTGTACCTGTTAACACCTCCTCTACTCTCAAAGCCTCAAGAAGGTGAGCCGTTGTATACTTACTTAGCCGTCTCAGAAACTGCAGTCAGTGCCTTCTTGGTTCGAGAACAAGATGGCGTCCAGCAGCCAATATATTATGTAAGTAAAACACTACTTGATGCAGAGACCAGGTATTCACACCTTGAGAAATTAATTTTAGCTTTAATTACTGCTTCAGTCAAATTAAGACATTATTTTGAAACTCATATTATTTTCATTCGTACTAATTATACGATAAAGAATATCATGAGAAAGCCAGAAATGTCAAGAAGGATGGCCAAGTGGTCCGTTCAAATTAGCACTTATGACATCAGGTATGAACCAAGAACAGCAATAAAATCACAAGCACTTGCAGATTTTGTGGCAGACTTTAGTCCAAGTAGGGCTGTAAACGAGCTGAGCCGAGCTTTGAGGTGTCGAGCTCGAGCTCGACTAAAAATTAACGAGCCGAGCTTTTTTCGAGCTTGAGCTCAAGCCTGAAAAATTCATTCGAGTTCGGCTCGAAACGAGTTTCGAGCTGTTCGCGAGCTTTTTTGCGAGCTTCTCGAACTCGAGCTTTAACGAGCCGAGCTCGAACTTAACTCGAATTTTAAAAAAATCAGAACTCAAACGATCTTTAGTTCGATCTTTATCGAGCTTTTATTCGAATTCTCGAGCCTAAACGAGCCGAGCCGAGCTCGAGCTTTGTCTTCGTCTCTACATAATTTTTTTTCAATTTTAATTTTTCATAATTCTTTATATTCTTATAAAAAACATAAAAAAATTGAAAATAACTAAGAAAAATATTTATTACTCCCTCCGTCCCGCCCGAAAGGGCAATTTTGCCTCCTAGCACAGAAATTAAGAAATGAATAAGGAAAGTGATGTAAGAAAGAGAAAAATGTTAAATGTTGTGAGTATGAAAAATTAAATAGGAGAGAGAATGAGTGGGTGGAATAGTTAGGAAAGAGAATGTTGTGAGTGTAAAAGTAAAGTAGGAGAGAGAATGAGTGGGGTAGGAAGAGTATAAAAATAATAAAAACTTTCCTTTTTGGGGTTGTGCCCTTTTAAATGGGACGCCCAAAAAGGAAATTTGTGCCCTTTCGGGTGGGACGGAGGGAGTATTTATATTATACTTTTCGAATGACATTTTAAAATGTCATATATTTTGAGACAAATTTTAAAATTTATTTTGAAACGAATAGAGTAATAATTTTAAAATGTTCAATTTATGTTAGGGATGGATAGATAGAGTCATGAAATATAATTTTCCTAATTACTACGACTATCACTACTATCACTACCACCACTACCACCACTACCACTACCACCACCACTACCACTACCACTACTACCACTACCATCACCACCACCACCACCACCACCACTACCACTACCACCATCAATACTACTACTACTACCACTACTACTACCACTACTACTATCACTACTATAACCCCCACTGCCACTACTACCGCTACTACCACCACTACTAATACTACCACTACCACTACCACCACTACTACCACCACTACTACCACTACCACCACTACCACTACCATTATCACCACTACTACCACTACAACCACCACTACTACTACTACCACTATTACCACTACCACTACCACTACCACTACCACCACCACCACCACCACCACCACCACCACCACCACTACCACCACCACTACTACCACTACTATCACTACTATCACTACTACCACCACTACCACCACTACTACTACTACTACCATTACTACCACTACTACCACTACTACTACCACTACCACCACTAATACCACTACCACCACTATCACTACCACCACTATTACCACTATTACCACCACTACTACTACACTACTGCTACCACTACTACTACCACTACCACTACTACCACCACCACCACCACTACTACCGCCACTACTACCACTACTACCACTACCACTACTACTACCACCACTACCACCACTACCACTACTATCACCACTACCACCACTACTACCACTACGAAATTTAGAAAAAGACTAAACAAATGCAAGTATAATAAAGAAATCAGGGACGGGTAAAATTCTTTAATTTTTTTGTATAAATGTATAGTTTTTTTTATTTTTTATTAATAGAAATAACTATTTTGGAATTTTTTTAGCATTGAAGTTTTTTTCAAAAAGTTATATAAAAAAGTTAGAAAAAAACTAAACAAATGAAAGTATAATAAAGAAATCAGGGACGGGTAAAATCCTTTAATTTTTATGTATAAATGTATAGTTTTTTTTTTTTATGAATAGAAATAAACATTTTGGATTTTTTTTTAGTATTGAAGTTTTTTTCAAAAAGTTATATAAAAAAAGTTAGAAAAAAACTAAACAAATGAAAGTATAATAAAGAAATCAGGGACGGGAAAAATCCTTTAATTAATATATAAAATGTATAGTATTTTTATTTTTTATGAATATAAATAAATATTTTGGACTTTTTTTAGTATTGAAGTTTTTTTCAAAAAGTTATATAAAAATGTTAGAAAAAAACTAAACAAATGAGAGTATAATAAAGAAATCAGGGACGGGTAAAATCCTTTAATTTTTATGTATAAATGTATAGTTTTTTTATTTTTTATGGATATAAATAAATATTTTGGACTTTTTTTAGTATTGAAGTTTTTTTCAAAAAGTTATATAAAAATGTTAGAAAAAAACTAAACAAATGAAAGTATAATAAAGAAATCAGAGTCGAGCTTATCGAGCCGAGCTCGGTCTCGAGCTCGAGCTCGAATCGTGTGCAAAAATTTTTATTCGAGCTTTTAACGAGTCGATCCCGATCCGAGCTCAAATGAGTCGATCCTGATCAAAGCTCGCCGAACAAACGAGCCGAGCTCGAGCCGGCTCGAAAAAAATTTGAGCCTGAAAATTGGGGCGAACTCAAGCTCGAGTTAGACTCGAGCCTTCTCGAGCTCGAGCTTTTACGAGCCGAGCATGAATCGAGCCAAAGCCTGTTCGGTTCGCGTAACAGCCCTAAGTCCAAACATGCAACTAGAAGTAGAACTAGAGGTCCAACAGCTCCAAGATGGTGACATCCTGCGCAAGTGGACTCTATTCACAGATGGAGCCTCAAATATGAGGGGCACGGGGCTAGGTGTTGTCCTAAAGTCGCCACAAGGGGACATCATACCCCAGGCCATTAGTTGCGATTTTAAAGCTACAAATAATGAGGCAGAATACGAAGCCTTAATCGTGGGCCTAACCGTGGCTCTATATATGAACGTCAAAGCAATTCAGGTATATAGTGATTCGTTGTTATTAGTTAATCATTTTAATGGTTCCTATGCAGCAAAAAATGCCAAGAAGACAGCTTATTTGGGCATTGTGAAAATTTTGGCAAGCAAATTTCAAATCTTTTCCTTTGAACAAATACCCCGAGAGGAGAACTCTCAAGCAGATGCTTTGGCCAATCTTGGATCAACTTTCAAAAGCTTATCTCAGACCAATATACCAATTATCCATGTCAACATTCCTGCCGTGGAAAGGTTAGAACTTTTCTGCATAGATGACGACATCTCAGATAATCAGATAGAGACATCTTGGACTTCTCCAATAATTAAATATCTTCAAGATGGTACCATCCCCGACAATGAAAAGAATGCTAGAGTATTCAGGGTAAGAATTTCAATATTTGTGTTAATAGATAATGTGATGTTTAAGAAGTCTTTTGCAGGACCATATCTAAGATGTCTCGAAGCTGACAAAGCAAAGGGAGTTCTTAAAGAATTGCATGAAGGATTGTGTGGTAATCATTCTGGGGGCAGAAGCTTGCATACAAGAGCCTTAAGAATGGGTTATTACTGGCCAACAATGCGTCAAGATGCCGCCAACTTCGCTAAGAAATGTGATTCCTGCCAGAGGCATAGCAACATCCTGCACCAACCTGCAGAGTTGCTTCATCCTATTCTTTCCCCTTGGCCGTTCATGAGATGGGGAATGGACATAGTAGGCAATTTTCCTAGAGCACCTGGAGGGAGAGTGTTTTTGCTTGCAATGACAGATTATTTCTCGAAATGGGTTGAAGCTGAGGCTTATGTTCAAGTTCGTGACAAAGAAGTCATTACCTTCATTAAAAAGAATATCTTCAGCAGATTTGGCATCCCGTCCAAAATAATATGTGATAACGATTCTCAATTTATCAGCAAGAAGACGTAAGACTTTCTCACTAGATGGGGAGTCAAGATGGTTACATCATCACCGGTGCATCCTCAAGCTAATGGACAAGCAGAATCAAATAACAAGATTATCATCAACAACATAATGAAGAGGCTAGTTCAAAAGAAGGGAAGATGGGCAGAGGACCTTCCGTGTGTCCTTTGGGCATATAGAACAACACCAAAGAATGCAACATGTCAGACCCCTTATTCCTTAGTATTTGGTGCAGAAGCTGTCATCCCTGCAGAAGTCGTCATCCCTACTGCCAGATATGGGTTATTGACACCTGATCAGAGCGACGCCAACCTGAGTCATGATCTGGATACCATTGACGAGTTAAGGAATTTAGCCAAGGTTAGGATGGCAGCATATCAGTAGAAAATTGCTAAGTCCTACAATAAGAATGTCAGATTGAGGAAGTTCCAGGTTGGTGATTTGGTTCTACACAAAGTATTTCAAAATACGAGAGAGCTCAATGCTGGGAAGTTGGCCCCTAAGTGGGAAGGACCATACTTATTGGATGCTGAGGCAGGAAAGGGTTCGTATTGGCTATCAACCTTAGATGGAGCAAGGGTTCCCCGGAGTTGGAATGCCATTCACCTCAAGTCCTACTTTATGTAAGTTTCAATAACGACATTTCAATACAAATAAGACTAAGGTATGAATTTTACAGTTTTATTTCAATAAAAGTACTTTTCAATTTTGTTTATTGTTTGAACATTTACTGACTTAAGCATCAGAGGGGTGCTAGCTAAGCTAACACCCACCCCTAATATGTTTCTGTTTTGCAAGAAAACATGAAGCATTCAAATAAACCATGCGATCTTAAGATGTCAACACCATTCCAAGAAGGTGACATCTTAATACTGACAAAGTCAGGCATGACCATATTTTTTATTTTGAAGCAAATGATTTCCTTACTTCCTTTCCTTCAAATAAATAAATATTTTTACAAAAGTCTAGTAATTTTTCTATTACCTTTTATCAAATAAAAAATGACATCAGAATAGATGTCGAAATCTCCCACTTTGTTATTGTTTTGCAAGTGATCATCATCTCAAAAACATTTCATGAAGACAACCGCTTGAGACTGGCCATCTCACCTCCGTTAAAGGTACTTAATCCCTTCAAATGTTTAAAGAAATTACTTTCTTTCATCTCAATAAGGTTTAAACACCTCGCTTGGAGCGCACGATGTCGACCTTGATTGAGGTGTTTGATGGGCCCGTATGTTTAATATATACGAATTACCCATCTCCACTCAACCGATGTGTTTTGACCCTAAGGATTTTTACAATTTGGTTGTGGCATATACTTGCCACCTAAGAACAAAAGGTTCTTGACATTTACATGTCAATCAAAGCAAATGCAAGGATTTTTACATCCATCGCAAGGTGACGACATCTTCGAGTAAACTAGCATGTCAACCTTCTATTACTATTTTCAAAAGATTACCCCTACAAGAAAATATTTTCAAAATATTCAGAGCCTAAAAAAGTTTTGTCTTACCCTAGAAGCCTAAAGTGTTGAACCAACCCAACACTTAAGAAGCAAATTGTTTATGGCCCTTATGGACCGATTACAAACCCAAAAGCATTAAAATTGTTTTTCCAAATATCCCGGGGCGCAGCCCGTCATCAAACCAAAAGTTTAAACAAAAGAACATTTTTTTGAAAACCTTCATGGGGTGGCTACTGCCGGAGATGTTATGCCTTCTTCCTGCATTTTATCATCCTGTAAGCCAGATGATACCTCTCCTACTTCTGCTACTTCTCCATTCAGCTTCTTCAGGATCGAGCGTTGCTGCTCAATATCCCATTCTATGTGCCTTCCATCTTGGAATTCCTCCATCAATAGAATCTTGATCTCTACCATACTTTTAGCAGCAGCAGCCATCAAGCTTTTCCTCAGGTCCTCAATCTCTTGCAGTTGATTATCCTAGATGGATGACATCCCCTTCAGTAAGATTTCAACTTCATTTGATAGATCCTCCACCTTCTTGGTCAGTTTATCTTTCTCTTCTTTATGCTGCTTCTTTATGCTGCTTCTTTATCTGCAGCGTTTCTAGGACCAATTTCCTGTTCCTCTCCTCCAGACTATTCATTTTCGTTTTTGCCGCATCAAAACCCTGTAAATTGGTAGTCATTATAGAGGAATCATTTCAAAGTTCCCAAAAGGCCTATTTTTGAAATAATCAAAACTCACCACTGATACCATTGTGACAACTTCCTTCTTAATATCCTTCAGACCCATTTCCTCAAAAGCACCAATATTAACAACCTCTTTAGGACCACTCTTTCTCTTCTTCAATCTCGCCCCAACCGAAGGTGCTTCCATCTCCTTCTTTTGCACCACTGGTTGTTGGCTCGCTTGGGATTGTCCCATGAAGTCTTGCAGGTCTTTTAGTGAGAATGCAACAGTAGATTTGGACACTGTCAAAATAGAGAATTAGAGTTATGAACTGGGGAAACAGTCAAACTTCAAATAAAATTTTGGAGTAATCAAGGAAACTTTTACCAGTTGACATCTTCGCGGATGGTGACACCTCAAAGTCTTCCGAAATGGCTCCTACCTCCAAAGGTTTGTATGATCTTTCTTCTTCCGTAAACTCCAGCAGTCTACTCACCTTCTCCTCAGTGTCAACTGAGGGAGGAAAAGCTTTGCCTAGTCAATAGCTGCGAAGACAGAAGAAGAAATTACAAATGCGATTAAGTATGGGAAAAAGGAAAACTAGAAAATTAAGAGAAGATACCTTCCCTATTCCACCTCATTGCTAGAGTATCACCCTTCTCCAAAGAATCCTTCTCTATGAAAAAATATCTTGACTTCCAACCCCTATAATTGACCGTCACCTTGGCAAACAAAGGTTTCATTCCAGACCTTGTTTTCATGAGATATCGTGTCGAGCCAAAATTTTGAAGCTCGTATACTGATGCTACCTCACTCAATCCTATGTCTAAACCAAATTCTCGGTTTACCCTTAGAATGCAAGCGAAAATCATTCAAATCATGGGCATAACTTGTACGAAAGACAGTTTTGTTATTTGAAAAAATTCAGCCACCAACAATGGAATAGGGAAAGAAAAACCTAGGGCAAAGGGATAATCATAGAAACAAATCCGGTGGGGAGAAACAAAATCAGCCTTGACGAAGACATCAAAAGGCCGAAAGATTGCAGAATCAGGAAAGCATTTATGATCCTTGATAAACTCGATTTGGACATTATTGAAGATACATACTTCTTCATCAGGTTTAACTATCAATCCTTCACAAGCGAAATCCTTATCCTTGCTTGGGCTCAAGGGATTTTTTGGTGCAATGTCGCTTTTTGAATTGGATTTGACCATGTTAAAAGTTGGAAAAGAGAAAGAGAAGAAAGAAATTACCTCAGAAAGCTTTAACCGTCGTTGAATAAGGTGGAAGATGGAGAAGGCGTAAGAAAATGAGATAAAGGAATAAGGGAGACCTCAGTTAAAAACCCTAACTTCCTTCTATCCTCGCACATTAAATGGGATTCAAACTCTATAACTCACCCACGTCTCATCAAGTTAATTAACCGTCAGGTTCTAGAAGTGTGTTGAAAAATTGTCTTTTAAACTTCATAAAGAAGACAATTTTGGGGACAATTGTTGTGGGTAAAAACTCAAGGTTGCGACGTCTTGAGATTGTTCAGCATATCATCATCTTCGTTCCTACAGTCAAGGTAAAAATGCTTTGATTATTAATTATTTATTAATAATTGCTATATCTATTATACAGGGAGAAAAATAAGGATGTGGGAATATGCCATGCAAAGACTCTCCTCAAACGGCCAAGAAACCAAGTCAAAACATGAAGATAAACATCCCGAGATTCTAGGATGGTTTGTTATTTTTTGTTATCCTTAGGTCATTTTTTCTTTATTTAAAGGACTATGGATTGGAAACACAACACACACAGTTCACGCATACTCTTTGTACTCCACCATAGCTCCACAGTCATTTGTAATCTCATAAGCAATACTATAGTTCGAGAAGGTAAGTGCTCATTAACACCTCCCGAGGTTTTGTGCCGGCGAGATCATTATCTCTAGGGCTTTCCTAGTTACATTGCCGTGTCATCTTTGTTCTATGTTTACACCGGTTTTATTCCATTGTGCCTTCCTAATCTTTCATTTTAATCTTTGATTTAATCCATTGTTTTTTCACCAAAACAATATGATAGATATTTTCCTTTCTATTTCTAGTTCATGGGTATTGGATACCGGATGTGGATCTCACATTTGTTTAAATGTGCAGGAACTAAGGAATAAAAAGCTCACTACCAGAAAAAGGTCATTTAGCGACGGAAATTTTCGCCGCTAAAATTAAATTTCCGTCGCTAAAAATAATCACCGGCGGAAAAATTCCGTTGGTGGTCCGCCGCTACCAGCCCGTCGCAGTGCTCCAACGGGTCAATTTCCGCCGGTATTTTTTTATTTTACCGACGGAATTAAATTCCGCGGGTGAATTAATGGTTACAGCGACGGAAATTTCCGTCGTTAAATCAATTTAATTTAATTAAATTTTCATTTCTGCGGCGGAAATTTCCGTCGCTGTAATAAAAATTAATTTAATTAAATTAATTTCAGCGGCGGAAATTTCCGTCGCTGTAATAAAAAATAAATTAAAATGAATTAATTTCAGAGGCGGAAATTACCGTCGCTGAAATTATTTAATTTTAATTTAAATTTTATTACAGCGACGGAAATTTCCGCCGCTGAAATCAAAAATTAAATAAAAATTAAATGATTATAGCGGCGAAAATTCCGTCGCTGAAATAAAAATTAATTAAAATAAATTAATTTCAGCGGCGGAAAATTCCGCCGCTGAAATTAATTTATTTTAATTAATTAAGGTTTAGGGTTTAGGGTTTAGGGTTTAGGATTTACGGTTTAGGGTTTAGGGTTTAGGGTTTAGGGTTTAGGGTTTAGGGTTTAGGGTTTGGAGCTATTCCCAAATTGGTAAATTGCATACAATTTTAAATTTTTTTATCCAAAATAAAACAAAAACAAGATTAGTCCAAAACTAGGAACTAACCAACTATTAGACAACACTCTGGAGATTATTGTCTCATAAGTCATAACTAAGATATCCAGAAAACAAAGACCCACATCATTCTTTCTTGAGCACACTGCACTCTCTGGCCCCCACCACCGTGCATGTCATCATCTTCATCGTAAGCTTCATGCGCCGCCTGTTATTTTCTGCGCATCTCATCTTCAATGTTGACATCGTGAAGGGTTGTCTCCTCGCACTCATCAAGCTCCATATCTGTCATCTGCGATGAAGGCTTAGGAGGCAGCACACCCTCTAAGGCCTTGTATTGTTCGGAAGTCAAGGAATCTGGGAAGTCGACCGAGAAGTGGATGTATAATTTGCCCCTGTCATCACCCTTTCGCTTGAACTTTGGGTGCTCTTTCTGTTGTATTACAAAGACTATGTCTCCAGTAAGAGTGTTAGGAGCTTCATCGGCTTCTCCTGGGAATGTAATTTTCTGTCCATTTTGCATACCCTTCTCCACAACCACTTCCAAGACCTTCTTCTCCTGTACAACCTTTTCGCCCTTGCATTGTGGGCAGCGGTTCTTGTCATTGATAGTTTCTCCAGTACCCTTACATTGCAGGGGTTAGGGTTTAGGGGTTAGGGTTTATAAGGGTTTAGGGGTATAGTGTATAGGGTATAGTGTATAGTGTATAGGGTATAGAGTTTAGGGTATAGTGTATAGTGTATAGTGTATAGTGTATAGTGTATAGTGTATAGTATATAGTGTATAGGGTATAGGGTATAGGGTATAGGGTATAGTGTATAGTGTATAGTGTATAGGGTATAGGGTATAGGGTATAGGGTATAGTGTATAGGGTATAGTGTATAGTGTATAGTGTATAGGGTATAGGGTATAGTGTATAGTGTATAGTGTATAGGGTATAGTGTATAGGGTATAGTGTATAGTGTATAGGGTATAGGGTATAGTGTATAGTGTATAGTGTATAGTGTATAGGGTATAGGGTATAGTGTATAGTGTATAGGGTATAAGGTATAGGGTATAGTGTATAGGGTATAGGGTATAGGGTATAGGGTATAGGGTATAGGGTATAGTGTATAGTGTATAGGGTATAGAGTTTAGGGTATAGGGTATAGTGTATAGTGTATAGTATATAGTATATAGGGTATAGGGTATAGGGTATAGGGTATAGGGTATAGGGTATAGGGTATAGTGTATAGTGTATAGGGTATAGGGTATACTGTATAGTGTATAGGGTATAGTGTATAGTGTATAGAGTATAGGGTATAGTGTATAGTGTATAGGGTATAGGGTATAGTGTATAGTGTATAGGGTATAAGGTATAGGGTATAGTGTATAGGGTATAGGGTATAGGGTATAGGGTATAGGGTATAGTGTATAGGGTATAGAGTTTAGGGCATAGGGTATAGTGTATAGTGTATAGTGTATAGTGTATAGGGTATAGGGTATAGGGTATAGTGTATAGTGTATAGTGTATAGGGTATAGGGTATAGGGTATAGTGTATAGTGTATAGGGTATAGGGTATACTGTATGAAATTGTCAATGGCTTCACTGGAAAGAGATGTTACCGTAGATGTTACCCAACACCTTGGTTAACACACTGACGGACAGCACACACACACCAAAATAAATAGTTTATAAAAACTTTGTGCAGCGGAAATAAATAACACAAGATATAATTTTCTCAAGTTATATAAATATATAACTTGAGTGTGCCTAGATGGCGAAGACTTTATAATCAATATAGAAAAATTACAAAGCCGAAAGTTCCCTATTGCTAATACAATGATAATGCTCTATGGAACTGAATGAGACAAAGAACGAATCCTATCCTTAGCCAACACTCTCTTAAACACTCAGTGTTTAAGCTAGAATCACAAGGGAGGAAGGATATGCGAACCAAAGAACTTTGTCTCTCTTGTGCTATGGTGTGTGTGTTTGATCTTTTGGCATACTTCAAATGAAACACACCTAGCCTATTTATAGCCTTCCAATGCCTTGGAGGCTACTCCAAAATAACAGCCTTGGACCTTCGGATCGTGTGTGAGGAGTGGAGAGATTTCTTGGCTTGAATTCCTCATCATTCGCCAACTTCCCTAGAATGTAGCAACCGATTTCTTGAAGCCCAAGTCCATGCTTTATCACCTTGTACTCTCTTGCTTTCTTTGCATTGTACTCTTTAAATAATCAGCAACAACTCCATGACTTGGTCTTCCCACGTTTTTATTCCTTCTTCAATTAAAATGGACCAAGCAATAGTTACACGTAAATCTCCTATTTACGTGTAACTCTTCCAACAACTTCTTCCTTGATTTTAGCATTTAATCCAACCATATATTAACCTGAAATATAGACCAAAAACACATATATCTTGCAAATAATATTAGACATTAGAATATAAAATAATATGGAAAGAATTATTAAATTACAAATCATTACAGTCCGGGTAACACCCAACTGCCAGTGATAGCACACGTGGTAACACCCACGATCTGCATTAACAATCTCCCCATAATTTATAATTTCTTTCCAAACTCTAAAGTGCTGATCCCTGCAAGATATTGTTAGCCATCGAGCAACTTCATAGTTATCAACTCCCCATAATCAAGGCATTAACAACTACAATGATTTATCACAAAAAATACTAGTTATCAAAACATATTTTCCAAAATAAGTTTTCCAACTAACTAGCAACCTAAAGTACCAAAGATAAATCAAAGTTACTAAGCTATTCCATGTTCAAAACAACCCTAAAAGTTTAAGCATCATAAGCAAATAAAACAAACCACCAAAGTATTTAAAAACATGTTCCAAAAAAAACATAAAAGTAAATTGTTTGTTTTTCAACCACCAAAAAATATCATAACCATAAGAGTGGCAACATAAACCTTCAGGCAAATGTTTGCAATCACTCTTCTCGTTCATCATCAGCTTCTTCTTCTTCCTCCTGTTCATCCCCTTCTTCATCTCCAGCATCTAAGTCAGCACCATCAGTAACATCTGCAGCAGCACCACTGGCATCTCCAACACCACCACCACTAGGACCAGCTCCATCAGCACTATCCACTCCCCCAGTTTGGGAAGAAACCTGCTGGATGAATTCATCAGTAATGTCCTTGAGCTTAGTCCAACCTTGCACAATCTCGGCAATTGTAGCAGTTTGTTTGTGGAGAAACGCCAAAACTGTGGTCTTTGGTATTGTTGGTGAAGCATTCCCCAACAAATTGTAAACATTAGCAAGAACATGTGCTGCATCTGTACCTGAAAAACTTGGAGATTTCGGAGTAACATTTGGGATAACAGATTGAGTAACACCCTTAGCAGAAACCGCATCACTTGACCCAAATTCATTTATCTTTGACCAAGGAAGATCACCTGTGTATCTCACACTCTTGGTATTCTTCTTAGTCATTTGGGAATCTATAGCATTGAGATCAAGACTGGGAGTGTACTCATCCGACTCTTGATGGGCAATTTTTGAGATTTCAAAATTTGGAAAATTAAAGAAGGGTAAGGAAACATTGTTATGTCTTTTCTTCTACCCCACGAAGCCAAATGTTTGAAGATCAATCTACCCAAGTTCACTCTTCGATTCTTTCCTAACTTATACAAGATTTCAGCTTGTTGCAATGTGACATATTGCTCATTAGAAGTAGGAACCCAATTAAATATGCAAAGCTTGTGAAGCACGGCAAAGAGTGAAGTGAGACGGGAAGCAAGAAAATGAACTTTGGTTTTGGGATTAGGATTGGAGGGCCATTCATGCACGACATCATGAGAGATAAACCTAGCAATTTCATCCTTATGAACAATAGGACCATCATCATCCAAATTTGGGAGTCCTAAAGTCTTGTTGATCAAAGAAGGAGTAATAGAAAAAATTTTGTTCCTTAAAAACACCTTTCCAAATTGATCGGACTTCTCATTATCTAGGTTGGCATGAAGATTGGCATAGAAATTTTTGACAATAGCTTCAACAAATTTCGAAGGATGCAAGTTAGCTTTCAAAAAATTTCTATCCTCCAAGAACTGAAAAACACCATGCTTTTTGAAATCAACCTCGTCAATGTGCTTTTCCTTGAGAATTTTTGTGTCACTATGCCTTAACCAAAACTCCATATTTTCTTTTCGATAAAACTCCAATGAGAAGTAAGGTTTTGGAAAAGCAGTATTCACATCATCAAACTCTTTCTCAAGAAAATCAGTGGACTCGAATAGGCAAACTCAGCGATAAAAGACTTTGAAGCTTTAGAAACGAGAGGATGTTACCTTGGGTGTTGCGGTTTGGGTAACATCTTTGACAATGACCCACTTGCTTTTGCCTTTAATGTTTCTTTTCACAACTTCATATAAGGGCTCTTCTTCCTCAATCTCCCAATCTCCAAAAGTCTCAACAGAATGGCTCTTCTCAGCATCGGCATGGAAGTCTTCATCCGAAACATGAGCCGAGGAGAGACCAAGTGAAGATTCCTCAGAAACTTCAACAGGATCGGAGGATGTGTTGGATTTTGAAGTCCCTTTGGTCCTCATTGCGGTGAGCCTACTTGAGCTCCTCTTTTTGACGAGGTTGTGCCGAGGGTTTGTGAGCAATGGCCTTTCTTTTTGGCTTTTTGGTTGATGGAACGGGTGGAAGAGGTGGTAAGGTCACAATGGGCAAGGGTTGCGCCATTGTTGTCACCAAAGGAGGATCATCCACCGACATTGTCATTGCCGGAGACACATTGAGAGGGGTGGTCGAAGTGTCCATTTGGCTTGGACCACTTGAGCCAACACCGGAGAGACCTCCAAAGGGACGGATTGCTTTTTGGAAGGGGTTGCCATGGTTAGGGTTTAGGAAGGATTTGGAATTTTGGAAGGTTTTGATTTTGGAAGGTTTGAGAAGAGAGAGACGGTGACGGAAGGATTGTATATACCGTGTAGAGAGAGAAGGGGTTAGGCGGTTAGAGAGAGAGGAGAGAAATTAGGAATTTAAATTAGGATAAGCAATTAAATTGATATGACATATCCCACTCCTATTTTCACTCAATTAATAACTATCCTCCCCCTATTTCCTAGCCACACAAAGATAATTAGAATTAAAATTTACTCCCCCTATTTTCTAGGCAACAAGAAAAATCAAATACAAAACTCTTCCCACACAAATTAAACATCCGGCCATTATTTTGAAAATTTTTTTTTTTTTTTTTAATTTTTTTTTAATTTTTTTTTAATTTTTAAAAATATAAAACGAAAATAAAAATAAACATACCAAATATACTAAGTCCATATGGTTTTTGAAAATCAAATCCCTAAATTTTAGGACTTAGTTATTTGAGTAGTTTACTAAAGATAAACTAGGTTTGTTAAAGACTTTTTCAAACTTTTAAAACTCTTAAACAATAAAAAGACTTTCAAAGTTAAAAAAATTAAATAACAAACCGAAAATAAAGAAATAAAAAAACATAATATAGCACATACAAATATGTTAATAGCAATGATGGTAACATCTAGGATAACACATAAGATAAAAATCCCTTGATAAATATATTCAGTTTCAAACACTTGAGGCATAATAAGCTTAGCCTTTTTCAAGCATTTCAAGCATAACAAGCTGAGCATTTTTTATGCACTTTAGGCATTATAGGCCTATATATATATTTTTAAGTACATTGCTTGTTACTCACGTATCAATACACTTCTTTAAACAAGAAAGCATCGAAGTAACGAGCTCCGTGCTTCGAGTTTTATTTCAAGTGTAAAGACCAAGTGATCTATGCCTTTCAAGTAGGGTACACTGTAGTAGCGAACTCCATGTCCCTAATACTTAGCATAAATCACCTCATACGTTCTCATTGGCAAGAGTACATCGTTGCAGCGAACACCGTGCCCCGAGCTCGAGAGAATAGTATGTATAAATGCCTTTGCCTTTTATTTATCAAAAAAAAAAATTAGTGACTTTGTCACTTTAAGCATATGAAGGGAGTTTTATCAAGTGTGTTATTCGGGGTGCTATCCTACCATAACAAAAAGGTCGGCATGTGCGGTGAGAACTCTCATAGCTCAAAGAACTATGGGAACCCTTACGGCGAGAGAGAATAAAACCAAACAAGCAAAAAATATGCACTAGTATACATGTGTTACCCCAGGTGTTATCGGCACCCATGGTAACACCTTACTACGAGAGGACAATTTTTAGAGAATGCAAAGACCAAGAGATCTCTTTAGACTAGAGAATCTATCATGGTCTAAGGGTTTTGTGAAAATATCGGCAAGTTGACACTTTGTATCAATATGCTCTATATTTATTATCTTTTTATCTACCATATCTCTTAAAAAATGATGACGGATGTCAATATGTTTAGTACGGGAGTGTTGTACGGGATTTTTGGAAATATTAATAGCACTCAAATTATCACGGTATAAGGTCAAAATATTGCTATCAAGACCATAATCATCAAGCATGTGTTTTAACCAAATTAGTTGTGAACAACAACTACCCATTGCTACATATTCGATTCATTTGTGGATAATGAAACACAATTTTGTTTTCTACTATACCATGATACTAAATTATTTCCCAAGTAAAAACATCCCCCACTTGTACTTTTCCTATCATCCATATCCACCTGCCCAATCGAGTCACTAAAGCCTACTAAATTAGTATTAGTATCTTTACTATACCAAATCCCTAAATCACTAGTTCCAGATACATATTTAATGATCTTTTTCACAGAAATTTAGGTGAGACACTTTAGGATTGGATTGATATCTAGCACATACACACACACCGTACATCAAATCGGGACGACTAGAAGTAAGGTAAAGGAGACTACCAATCATGGAACGATATAGGGTTGGATCAACATCTTCTCCCACTTGATCTTTTCCAATCTTGAGAGAAGTGCCCATAGGAATTTTGAGCTCTTCGAACCTTCCAACCCAAACTTCTTCACCGGGTTCCTTGCATATTTGCTTTGGGAGATGAAAATCCCTTCACTTGATTGCTTAACTTTGCATGCCTAGAAAGAAGTTAAGTTCCCCCATCATGCTCATTTCAAATGTTGATGTCATAGCCTCTACAAAATCATTTAAACAAGTTTTTGATGTAGAGCTGTGTACTATGTCATCAGCATAGATTCGAACCACGACAAGTTCTTTTCCATGTTTAAGAATGAATAAAGTCCTATCTGCTTCTCCTCTAGTAAAACCATATTCTAGTAAAAAACTAGTTAACCTACCATACCATGCACGTGGAGCTTGCTTCAACCCATAAAGAGCTTTATCAAGTCTATACACATGGTGCAGTTGAAATGGATCTTCAAAGCCTTTTGGTTGTTCAACAAAAACTTCCTCATCTAAGTATCCATTTAAAAAGTTTGCTTTGACGTCCATTTGAAACAATGTGATTTTAAGAAAACAAGCAATGGCCAATAAAAGTCTTATTGACTCAATTCTAGCCACGGGTGCAAAGGTCTCGTCATAGTCAATACCTTCCACTTGTGTATAGCCTTGAGCCACAAGGCGAGCCTTGTTCCTAACAATGTTTCCATACTCATCGGTCTTATTTTTGAAAATCCATTTTGTCCCAATAACATTAGTGTTTGAGGGACGGGGTACTAAAGACCAAACATTGTTACGAGCAAATTGATCAAGTTCATCTTGCATTGCTTGAATCCAAAAATTATCTTTTAACGCTTCAATCACATTTTTAGGTTCTACGAGATGAAGTAAAACAAGAGTATGTTACCTTTGAGTATGTGGTGGACATGCACACATACCTTACCATGTCACGGTCACTAATGGAATTCATACGTCTTGTTTGTACACCCTCATTCACCTCCCCAATTACTTGGGTTGTAGGATGATTCCTCTTGATTCTAGGTGGAGGATCTCTTCTCACATTCTCGTGAACCCCTGTTTCAACTCCTTCTTGATCTTCATTTCTTTGGTGGAATCGGATGCTATCGAGGTGTTATCTCATCAATGGTAACACCTGCTCGGTTCTGTGTTACTATCGAGTTAGCACTCGTGGTAACACAATGGTAACACCTTACGGGTGACTTCTTCCAGCGGCTCAAGGGTGTCTCTTGAACATTTTCTCCTGCAATACTTGAGTGATCATCAAAAACAATATTCATGGATTCTTGGATGGTTTTTAGCCTTAGATTAAATACCTATATGCACGACTATTTGAAGCATAACCAAGAAAAATGGCCTTATCACTCTTAGAGTCCAATTTTGCTAAGTAGTCCGATCATTGAGAATGTAACACACACTGACCAAAGACATGAAAATAATGAACTTTTGGTTTTCTACCATTCAAAATTTCATATGGAGTCATGGTTGTGCCGGGTCTTAGAAAAACTCTATTAGGTACGTGTGACAAGCCGTATTTAGTGCCTCTGCCCAAAATCTTTTCGAAATTCTTTTTGAAAATAACATCACACGAGTCATTTCAAGTAAAGTCCTATTCTTCCTTTCGGCTATCCCATTTTGTTGAGGTGTTTTTGGGGCTGAAAATTCATGGTGAATACCTTTTCTTTCACAAAAATTTGAAAAAGAAACATTCTCAAATTCCCTCCCATGATCGGACCTAATTCGAAAAATTGAAGCACAAAACATGTTTTTGATCTTAGAGTGCAAGATTTTGAACTTTTCAAAAGTCTCATATTTTTCCCTTAAAAAATAAACCCATGTAAATCGTGAAAAATCATCAACAATGACATAAGTATATTTCTTGCCCCCAAAACTTTCTATCTCAAGTGGACCCATTAGATCCATATGCAAGAGTTGAAAACAATGTGTAGTACCGAGTGTGTTGCTCATTGTGTTGGGCGGCACCATGGGTAACACGAGTTTGTTTCCCTTTGAGACAATCCTCACAAACAATTTTTTGTTTAAGATCAAGACTAGGAATGCCTTGGACAACATCTAGATTAACAATCTTTTCTATGTTACGAAAGTGAACATGTCCCAACTTTTGATGCCACAATGTAGTGTTATCAAGTTTTGCCGAATGGCATACTTGCTTGTCTTCAACAAGATAACAATTATCACTAGATCTTGTACCTGTCATCACACAATTGTTAGTCTTGTCATAAACTTCACAAGTATCTTTATTGAATTTCACCTCTAAATTGTCATCACAAAGTTGACTAATACTAATTAAATTAGTTACAAGTCCATCAACATGTAAGACATTCTTTAAGGTTGGAAATCCGGACACATTTAGTGTCCCTCTCCCAATGATATTACTCTTGCTCCCACCACCGTATGTTACACTACCCCATGAATTGTTTCATAATCTTTTAAAAACAATTTTGTTCTGTCATATGACGTGAACACCCACTATCAAAGTACCAAGAACCTTCAATATTTGTTTTTAAAGCGGTGTACACAACATCACATTTCGGATTAGCTTTTGGTTTCCACACCTTTTTTGAATTTTTACCATTACATTTGGGTGTGTTATCGTGTCTTTGGGCGGCACCTCGAGGGTAACACCAAAGGGTATTTGGACGGTTTTTTGAAACAATATGGCATTTATTTTTAAAATGTCCAGTGTGTGGCAGATTGACACACCTTCCCTTTGTCACATGGTTCTTTTGAAGAAGAATCTTTGTCAAAAAACCGCTCCTTAACAAAACAATTCTTATTATCATTCATAGACAAAGTAGAAAGAATACTATTCAAAGAATCTTGAAAACCAATACACCTTTCCGAGAGGTGTACTCAAGTTCAAGATCTCATCCAATTTGGTAGATCCGGTGTTGAGCTTCTTCAAGGTGGTTTCGGCTAGAGTCAAATTGCCCTTGACTCTTTCAAGCTCGATTTCTCTCTTTGTTGCTTGAACCTCCATATGAGTCACATAGGCACGGAGTCCTTCATTCTTCTTGGTTAAGGACTTAACCAAATTGTTCTCTTTCTTCCATTCCACGAGCAATGCCTCGTAAAGGTCTTTTAATCCGGAAATGAGGTCATCTTTGCTCGCTCATCCTCTTGTGTACTTCTGTATCGGGGTTAGAAGAGCTAACAAAACAAACGGCATTATTATCACATAATTCATCATACACTGTCGGGTGTGATCACGAGATGTTATCTCGAATTTGGATAACACCTTGGGTAACTCTTTGTCCTTTTCCGTGTTACTTGGCTGACAAACATGGTTGTTTGATCGATTCTACCTCCCGAGATGGTCCTTCATCCTCATCATCGAGAGAAACCCATAGGTTCTTTCCTCTCTTCCTTAGAGTATTTGCACACTCATTGGAATAGTGACCCCAACCCGAGCAAGCATGACATTGAATGGATTCAATGTGCTTTGGATCAGACCTTAAGCGATGCGATGATGCTCTTCTTGGGTTCGACTTTGGGTTAGATGGGAAAGTCCTTTTGGCATCGAATCATAGACCTTGGTTTGCTTCTCCTTTGCTTTCACCTGCATTTTTCATTGTTATACTTTCTAACCATAGAATTGTATTTTCTAGCAAGTAAAGCAACACTAGCATTCTCATCAATTTCTTCAAAAACCTCATCTTCGTTTTCTTCCAAAGAACTCGAGGCTTGAGTTTTCAAAACAACATTTTTCCCTTTAGATGCTTCACTTCTTTGATCTAAGAGATTTAACTCAAAGTTTTTCAAAATACTCATTAAAGAATTGATATCCATAGTTGCAAGATTGTGAGCCTCTTCAATAGATGAAACTTTCATATTAAAACGCTCGGGAAGGGTTCTAATTGCTTTTGAGACAAGTTGTTTGTTGGTAAAAGGTTCACCCAACAATTGACACTCATTAGCAATATCAAATAATTTTTCAAAATAAGAAGGAATAGTTTCATTTTCACCCATCCTTAATCTTTCAAATCTGCTAGTAAGACCCCCTAAGCTTAGTTTCACGCACACTGCCGTCACCTTCACAAAAACGTTGTAAAATATCCCATGCTTCTTTTGCGGTGGAACTGTTTTGAATAAGTTTGAAAATATGCATATCAACCCACTCAAAAATGGCATTAAGTGCCTTTTCATTGAAACTAGCTTGGTTGATCTCTTCCATGTTCCATTCGATTCGGGTTTGACTTGTACGTCACCATCTTCATCGGCGGAGTAACATTGGTAAGGAGTAACCATTTGTTATAGATCGCCATGCTCGAAGATCAATTGATTTGATATGCGAGCGTAGACGGATCTTCCAATAACAATAATTCGAGCCATCTAACACGGGAAGACGCTTATTATTAGGATTAGCCGGATCATAAGCCATGACACCTAGACCAAGCACTTAGTATCGTCAAGTGACACTGCTCACGATACCAATTGAAATTGTCAATGGCTTCACGGAAAGAGATGTTACCGTAGATGTTACCCAACACCTTGGTTAACACACTGACGGACTGACACACACACACCAAAATAAATAGTTTATAAAAACTTTGTGCGGCGGAAATAAATAACACAAGATATAATTTTCTCAAGTTATATAAATATATAACTTGAGTGTGCCTAGATGGCGAAGACTTTATAATCAATATAGAAAAATTACAAAGCCGAAAGTTCCCTATTGCTAATACAATGATAATGCTCTACGGAACTGAATGAGACAAAGAACGAATCCTATCCTTAGCCAACACTCTCTTAAACACTCAGTGTTTAAGCTAGAATCACAAGGGAGGAAGGATATGCGAACCAAAGAACTTTGTCTCTCTTGTGCTATGGTGTGTGTGTTTGATCTTTTGGCATACTTCAAATGAAACACACCTAGCCTATTTATAGCCTTCCAATGCCTTGGAGGCTACTCCAAAATAACAGCCTTGGACCTTCGGATCGTGTGTGAGGAGTGGAGAGATTTCTTGGCTTGAATTCCTCATCATTCGCCAACTTCCCTAGAATGTAGCAACCGATTTCTTGAAGCCCAAGTCCATGCTTTATCACCTTGTACTCTCTTGCTATCTTTGCATTGTACTCTTTAAATAATCAGCAACAACTCCATGACTTGGTCTTCCCACGTTTTTATTCCTTCTTCAATTAAAATGGACCAAGCAATAGTTACACGTAAATCTCCTATTTACGTGTAACTCTTCCAACAACTTCTTCCTTGATTTTAGCATTTAATCCAACCATATATTAACCTGAAATATAGACCAAAAAACACATATATCTTGCAAATAATATTAGACATTAGGATATAAAATAATATGGAAAGAATTATTAAATTACAAATCATTACAGTCCGGGTAACACCCAACTGCCAGTGATAGCACCTGTGGTAACACCCACAGTCTGCATTAACACTGTATAGTGTATAGTGTATAGTGTATAGGGTATAGGATATAGGGTATAGGGTATAGGGTATAAGGTATGGGGTATAGTGTATAGGGCATAGGGTATAGGGTATAAGGTATAGGGTATAGGGTATATTGTATAGTGTATAGTGTATAGTGTATAGTGTATAGTGTATAGTGTATAGTGTATAGGGTATAGGGTATAGGGTATAGGGTATAGGGTATATGGTATAGGTATAGGGTATAGTGTATAGGGCATAGGGTATAGGGTATAGGGTATAGGATATAGGTGTAAGTACCCCAATCTGGATCACCCCCTTTCAAGCGCACGGGAAACACCGCAGACTCATCAACGCAGTCTCGACGACCTCTGGCACTCAAAACCCTCTCAAAACCCCCAGCCAAACCAAGGGAGGAGCCTTTCTGGGATAAAAAGGGACAAAAGGACCTTTTGGGAATTTTCAGGAAATTGGAAAAGCAATAATGGTCCGTACGGACCTCTTTGCTCTAATAATTCTTTGAATCCTCTTAAAGTCCACAATATTCCCTCAAATCCGGGGAAAATGATTACCCTCTGCGAGTTGGTCCGTACGGACCTCTTTGCATGTCAACTTGGTCCGTACGGACCTTATTGCCACGAGGAACATCATAATTGCAAATATTCCCCATCATCACAGATTCCCTCAAATCGAGGAAAACCAAAAGTCTGGATTACCAGGGAGGTCCGTACGGACCTCTTTGCACCAAATCTGGCACTATAAATAGAGGGCTCCCCCTCCTCATTTTCACACACCTCCCACTTCTCTCTTCCTCCCTAAGCCTTCTGGCTTCCCCTCTAAGTCCTTTCGAGGCATTCCCGGCCCCTTTCGGATCCTTCCGAGGCCTTCCGAGCCCCCTCGTGGTGCTCCGAAGCCTCCCCGAGCGCTCCCGCGACGCTCCCGCGCTGCCTCGAGGCACTCTCGAGGTACTCTGAGGCCCCTCGTGGTACTCCGAGGCCTTGCCTGGTCTTTCCACGGTGTCACGGCTCTTTCCGAGTCAAACCGGCGATCCCAAACCACGTCGAAACTCTGCCCGAGTGACTCCTGCGATCCCAACGCACACCGAACCTCTGCCCGAGTGATCCCTGTGATCCCCACGCACGCCGAACCTCTGCCCGAACGCAGCCTGCAACATCAACTCACGCCGAAACTCTGTCCGCAGACAACCGGCCCCTCCCGAAGCAATCCCGGTCCGTGCCGGAACATCACTCCATCCCCAAACACTATTCCCCAGCGGAAGACAGACGCGAACCAACATTGGTAAGGCTTCCTTCCATTACTATTTCAATACATTTCAATACATAGTATACAATGTAGACATCCGATACAGCATGCATTTTTAAAAAAGCACACACACACACACAACATTTAAAGGATATTAGGGGTATCCGAAAGACTCGTTTTACGAGGCGACTCGGGTGAGCTCTAATATTCTAATATTCTCTTCCCGAGGAGTCATCTGACCTCCGAACTCAAAATCTCATCACACAAAAATAGTTTAAAATTATCTTTAAACTGATGCCCTTTTTCAATGTTTTGGGCTTAATAAAAACGGCGTGGCGACTCTACAAATGCGAAAACAAACGGCGAGACACCTCCAACTCGAAAACCGCTGCAAAGCGGGGAAATGCCAGATGCCGGGGCGCGATCGCGCTGCCTCTCGGATCCGGGTAATTTCAGTTGGCGACTCCGCTGGGGACTTTTTGTTTTAAAATCTTTTTAAACAAAACAAAAGATTTTTAAAACGATGATGAGGGTCAAACTTTCATTTTACCCCTTTCTTTAAGCATTTGTGTGTGTGTGCACGTGCTTTACTTTTTATTTTACAAAAAAAAAAATAAAAATACAAAAAAAATGCATCAATATACATACATTGCATACATTTAAAATTCTTCAAAAAAACTTGTTTTACTCAGAAAAAGAATTTTAGAGACCGCACACTACGCGCATGCCTCGGTTACACCACACTACTTACATCTCTTTGCCTCGGTTACACGCACGCTACGCGCACTTTCTTGCCTCGGATACAGCACACTACAACCCTCAACCGGAGTGGTCTCGGTTGCGATCCGTTTGGTCTTCCTAGGCCTCTTGGACGCGCACGGGATCATTCCAAACATCCCATCCTAGCCAAGCTTCAACCACCGCACGTTTGAGTCTTGAGTCACACTCTGTCCGGACTCGGTTGGTTTTACCCGGTCCGTGTCATACGGCACTGGATACATATACCATGCCGGCCATTTTTTCGAGTCAAGGCTCGGAACTCAAGATCCCTTGTGCAAGCAAAGCGATGAAAGGTCATGCTAAAATCTTGACACGATCTTGATTTCCGAGCTACACCTGCACGATGTTCCGTCCCGGATATACATCCATGCTCACATGACACCATGTCATCACGCCTTTGATACGTCGGCCATGACAATATGACCCAACCAACGCCTAACGTCACGGATCCCTTGCGCAAGCAAGTAAAGAGAAGGTCATGCCGAACTCTTGACACGATCTTGACTTATTGGCCGGCTTGGTTCACTATTCGCATGGCTAACGCATCAAAACGAACATGACAAGGCTCGGTCCTTAGGTTCGATTTTTCTTTTAGGCCGGTGGAAACCGCTTGCACTATAGGACCCTCGCACATTTGTCCACCCTGGGATGTCGAAATACGGGTGCAAAACGAGGGGCTTATAGCCGCACGGATGGTCTCCGCGGTGACCCGGGATCTAGCATAGTTGCGAAAAGAAGAGCAATCTTTTCCAACCTACCTAGGATTCTGAGAAAACATGTTTTAAGTAAATTAAAACAACAAAAAAAAATCATAAATAAAAGAAACGGAAACCGCATGCCACGTGAGCTTTCCCCCTTTTATCCCGTTAGGCCATTCCTGTGTCTAAACCTTGCCCATCACCCCCTCCAGCTAACAGAGAGTGGTCGAGAGTACCCGGGAACCCGTCTCCCAGTGTCAAAACGGCAAGGTCCTACCTCCTTCCCGGCTCTGTCACCCGGGACGGTCCGTCGACTCCCCGTGGCCAAATCAGTGGATAACAACGATGAGAACGGGACCTTACCCCCAAGAAATTTCCCAACATTGGAAGAAGTTTGGCAGGTCCTCATGGCTATTGAGAAATGTCAAGGTGAGCAACAAGCCTGGATCGAAGGTGCCATGCACCACTTCGGAACATTAGCCACCCAATTACACAGGGCTTCCCAAGTCATGACTTCTCCTACGGCCTCTAAAATCTCTCATTGTTTCCCAGAAGTCAACTTTGTTACCCTCATACGAGCCATGCGGTTATGACGTAAGGCCACAAGACCTTCCGAGAGGAAAGCTTGCCCATCCGGCCTCCTGAGGTCCCGGTACCACCGCCGAACAACGAACACATCTGGTGGGACGTCTGCGATTGCGGTGCTTGTGCGGAAATGGAATTCCGAGGATGAAATGAATGAGGGCCGTCCTCGAAGAAAGAAGAAGCTATCTTCTCAACAAAAGCGAAAAAGAGGTACGAATCCGGTGATCCCACGAGTCGGAACCCTTGGAGAACCCTCGGGAAAGTTTGACTACTATGTCATCTACTCCGGCAAGTCTAGCTCTGCACAAGGCCATGGCAACGTACGCTCTATGATCAGGTGGGATGAGCTTCGCACCGCCACCGAAGGCCCGAAGGTTCGAGATAATCCAACCCTGTCTTGGGAAGATCTCAAAGCCACTATTGATGCTTGATAAAAGCCATGACGGTGAACGAATTGAAATGCGCGGTCGGCCTTACGCCAATCGGGTCCTCCCACTACGAAATAGGAGAGACAAGCAAAACCATAAGTCCGAAGTGAACGTTCGACACGTTCGGTCAAATCCCAGTGAATCCTCCACGGACGAGACAAAAGGCCCGGCCCATACAGAGCCACGAACCGAAAAGGGACCCTACGCCAAAGAAAGTGAAATCTTGGACCCAAAGGCTGAAGATCCTGTCTTGACACAGCTCAAGCGCACTCAGGCTAACATCTCGCTCTGGTCCTTACTCACTTCATCTTACCTGCACAAGCTCAAGTTGGAAGAAAGCCTGGCCCAGACCACGGTTCCCATCATAGTGACACCTGATGAAGCAGTTCAGATGATTGGCAACATTAATTACAGCAATATCATCACTTTCCACGAGCTCGACCTTCCAAAATTTGGGGCGACCACAATGAGCCTCTCTACATAACGAGTTCAAGCGGACGAGCGTCGTCTCCCACGGGTTTTGGTAGATGGGGGATCATCCATGAACGTCCTTCCGGCCAAAATGATGGATTTGCTAGGGATCAAAGCAACTGATCTAAAGCCCTCGACTCAGGCAATTAAGGCATACGACTCAACATCCCGCCCAGTCTTGGGAATAGCCACCTTGAACTTGTGGTTCGGAAAACAAATGGTCCCGACAGATTTCCAAGTCATTGACATCCCGATCACATTCACTGCCATTTTGGGACGCCCTTGGCTACACCAGATCAATGGGGTGGCATCCACTCTCCATCAGTGCGTAAAGTTCGTCCAAGGAACAGATCTAACCATCATCTACGGTGATAGCGTAGTCACCGAAAGGACCGACACAAACGGCGTCCCGGTCTTAGAGATCAAACCCGACGATGATGGCATGATGCTAACAGGGTTCACCATTGAAAGCCCAAAGGCCCAAGTGTGCCACATAGACCTGCCTTTGATTTGGGACAAGATCCCTCCCCCGATGAAAATGATGAAGCACATGAACTACATCCCGGGGCTCGGTTTGGGAAAACGCCATCAGGGCACCCAACAGATCATCAATATCAAAGAACAGAATACTCTGCACGGCCTGGGATACATTCCCACTCCCGAACACATTGCGGAGGACAAACGAGCTGCACGAAAACGCTCCACAGATAACAAAAGAGGCTTGCACGCAATCTCCGATCTTCATCCTTACAGCTTCGACATGACCAAGTACTTCACAAGGAAGGCCGGCAACTTGGAAGAAGATCCAGGAAATGGAACAGAGCTGATCAGCGCCAAACAAAGCTGGCCTACAACCATGGACAAGCTCCAGCAGAACCTGGCAAGATTCAGAGGCCTCAAGCCAAATCCCATCCGAAGAGCATTTCTCGACACACCGCCTCTACCAGGATCCACAACCACCACTATTCACAACGAATTTTGGTTCAAGAAAACTCCCTCTTTGGCAGAAGAACTCGAAAAACTCTTTGTCAACACTCCTGTATTCAACAAGCGGGACGAGTCTGCGTTCGAGCTAGTAATGCCCAAGACAAAAGCAAAAGACTCTGCAGACGATGCTTGGGACGAGCCACTGCTCCACCTGCTCTTCAAAGAAGAAATCGAGATGCCAGATCTAATCGATTTTGTTTCTGATAACTCTGTGATAGCAATGATCGGGAACGGTGACATAAAGCCCTTCAAGCCCCATCGCCTATCAAGCTCATTGCCACTCAATAAGCTGGGCCACCTTCTCAGGACCCAGCTGCCCGGCCAAAAGGACATGATCGAACAACTTGGTCGACCCCTCGAGTCCTAGAGTCTTGTCAAAACTCATCCCGAGTCCATTATCTTTGAATTTGAGTCTCTCGAGTCATCGATGGCCTCACGCCGAAGATTACGAACTCATTGCCAATAATGTATTCCCGTATGCTCTTAATGAATGCTTCGATCTTTCCGAGTATCCTCTCATTGCATCTTTAACAAGCGATAAATTAACTAACACACAAACGGTTAATAACGATTCACTTGATAAAGAAGCGAGACACATTAAACGAACAATACATTAAGCACATCTTTAAGCATGTTGTCAAACGAGAGAAAAACCGGGCCCAAGGCTGAGGAGGTTTTAACCAAAGTGAATTTGGGAGCTGGCTGAAGAGCCAAAAGAGACGCAAATCGGAAGTTTCTTCACCGGCACTGAGCAAGACGCATTGGCGCCTTTGCTCAAAGAGTTCGTGGACGTGTTCGCTTGGTCTTACCGAGACATGCCGGATTAGATCCTAACATTGTAGAACACGGATTCCCTTGAATCCCGAGGCTAAGCCCATCAAGCAAAAGCTACGCCCGAATCAAGCCGAATGGTCTTTACAAGTCAAAGAAGAGATCGAAAAAATGCTCCGCGTCGGCTTCATCGGGGTGATCGAGTACCCCACATGGCTCTCCAATATCGTCACGGTCACCAAGGCCAATGGAAAAGTACGCTTTGTTGCGTGGACTTCGAGATCTCAACAAAGCAAGTCCCAAGGACGATTTTCCACTACCCAACATCGACATGTTGGTAGACACTTCTGACCAATTTCGAAGTCAAGTCCTTCGTGGACGGTTTTGCAGCTACAATCAAATCAAGATGGTCGAAGAAGACCAGAAAAGACGGCTTTCACAACCCACAGGGAACCTCTTGCTACACGGTAATGCCGTTCGGACTAAAGAACGGCTGGGGCTACCTACGACGGGCGGCAACCGCCCTCTTCCACGATATGATCCACAAGGAGATCGAAGTGTACGTCGATGACATGATCATTCACTCAAAGGGATCGAGATGGACAACACCTCACGGACTGAGAAAATTCTTCAATCGCCTCGAAAACACTCAATGAGGCTTAACCACGCCAAATGCACATTTGGGGTTAGCGAGGCAAGGTTTTGGGATACATGGTCACCGAGAGAGGCATCGAGGTTGATCCTCAAAAGATCAAGGCTATCATCGAAATGAGACCACCGCAAACTCGGACGAGAGGTGAAAAGCTTCATGGGCCACCTACGGTATATCGGTCGCTTCGTCAACCAATTGACCTCTATGTGCGAGCCAATCTTCAAGCGATGAAGAAGAACGCCGACATCGAATGGAACTCGAGAATGCCAAGATGCCTTTGAGAAAATAAAAGCATACCTTGTGAGTCCTCCGATTCTCTGTCCTCCCCACGAGGAAAAGCCCTTTGTTGCTATACCTAGCGTGACCAGACACCGCGGTTGGAGCCATGCTCTGTCAAGAAAAGAAGGAGTCACGAGTCGAAACGCCATCTACTTCGTCGGTAGAAAGTTTCAAGGCGGCGAACTCAATTACTCGGCCCTCGAGAAAACTGCGCGGCTACGGTATGGGTTGTCGGAAACTAAGGCACTACATGCGATCGCACACGGTACACTTGGTTTCCAAAATGGACCCGGTCAAGTACCTCTTCGACAAACCATCTATGTCAATGAGGCTCGCCAAATGGTCTTTCTTCCTAGCGGAATTTGACATCAAGTACGTAAACCAAAAGTCAATCAAGGGACGGGCCATGGGTGAACAAGCGGCTGATTTCCCAAGCAGACGAGGCTCGAGGCCCCGAACCACAATTTCCGAGACGAGGGAATCTTCGCAATCGAAGGCGAAAATCGATGGCAAGCTGTTCTTCGACGGAAGCGACCAACAAAAAGGAAACGGCATCGGTATGCTCTTGGTAGATCCCAGGGCGAGCACACCCCAATTGCTATAAAGCTCAATTTCGAGGTAACCAACAATGCCGCCGAATATGAAGCTGTATTTCTTGGACTACAAGCCGCACTCGAGAGGAATGTCCGAAACTTCGAAGTTTATGGGGACTCGGCCTTGATCATCAACCAAGTCTCCAACAAGTGGAAAACCATAGACCCGAGGCTTGCAAAAATACCATGCTGCATGGAGGACCTCATCACACAATTCGAAGAGGTCACCTTCCACTACTTGCCAAGAGACCAAAACGGGTTTGCGAGATGCCTTAGCCACCTTGGCTTCCCTTGTGGAAATCCACTGAAGGAAAAGCGATCAAACCCTTCAAAGTCGGGCGAAAGGAAATTCACGCCTCTTGTTGTGAGATCGAGCGAGAACCTAAGCCCATCAATGAGCCATGGTATAACCGGATTTTCCAATACCTCAAGAGCGGAAACCACCTTCATGAACAAGGAAGACCCACACACGTAAGGGGTCAAAACCAAGAGCATCATGGCCACTAAACGCCTCGCCTCTCACTTCGTCATCCTCGGGGACATGCTATACAAGAAACGCTACCATGGGCCACTCCTACGTTGCATCGGCCAAGAAGAAGCAAACAAGTTCATGAACAGAAGTCCACAATGGGGCTTGCGGTCCCCACATGAACGCCCGAGCCACGATGCAAATCATTCTCGGGATGGGCTACTCTTGGATCTCCATGGAGGCGAGATTGCATCCACTTTGTCAGAAAGGCTGCGACAAGTGTTAACGGTTCTCCAACCTCAATCATCTACCGCCCCACGATCTCTCTTGCATGACTACACCTTGGCCATTTGCCACTTGGGAATTGACGTTATCGGGAAAATTGCTCCGCCAGGCAGCAACGGTCACGAGTTCATCTTAGTAGCCATCGACTACTTCACCAAATGGGTCAAAGCCAAGTCCTACAAGGTACTCACCTCCAAGAAGGTCGCGCATTTCCTCAAGGAAAACATCATCTGCCGATACGGCATCCCAAATGAGGTCATATCGAGACAATGGTTCACACTTCGAAGGGAATTCGACGGCTGCTGGCTGAATTCAAGATCACACGCCACAAATCTTCTCCCTACCGGCCACAAACAAATGGCGCCGTGGAAGCAGCAAACAAAACCCTCGAACGGATCATCCGAAAAATGACCACCCGAGGACGAGATTGGCCCGAGAAGCTGCACCTTGCACTTTGGGGCTACCGCACATCAGTCGGAAACGACCACGGGAGAAACCCCATTTGCCACGACATACGGGATGGAAGCAGTCCTTCCCATCGAGCTGGAAATTCCCTCACTCAGAGTCTTTGCTGGAAAATGACATCAACGAAGTTGAATGGCTCCGAAGCCGACACGGCAATTGGCTCGCTAGACGAGCGACGACTAAAGGCCATGGAACACGTCCGAGCCTATCAAAGCAGGATGGCTAGAGCTTTCGACAAGAAAGTCAAATCCCGAGACATCAGGGAAGGCGACCTTGTACTCAAAGAAAAGCCTCCCACTCGAACTAACCCACTGGGAAAATGGGAACCAACATGGATCGGCCCTTTCGTGGTTCAAAAGATCTTCTCCGGAGGCGCCATGAAGGCGACGGACCTAGACGGCAATCCCTTCATGAATCCGGTCAACGGAAGCAAACTTCGCGAGATACTTCGCCTGAAGAAGAACAAGCTGTGCATCTCTTGGCACTCCATGTAGTGTCGAACTACGCAGACTGAGCCCTCTAGTCCCTGGAGGAACGTAGGCAACCTTAATTGGTCCGGTCTAAAAATACACAAAAAGTCAAAAGTTTGAATGTCAATCAAGACCTCCATCAAGCTACGCACTTTTCAAGAACACGCCCCAACAGTCACCTTGACCAAGTCAAACGACGGCGGCAACATCAAAGGACATCCGAGGGTCACTCAGCATCAAACGACTGACTCATGTCTGCTTCCAAGCCAGGGGCTTGTCTTCGCCCTCACGCGCTTCGAAAAAAAAAAGGAAAAGAGCTCGAGCAAGGGCTCACAAAAAAAAATATATAAAAAAAAGAGAGCTCGAGCAAGGGCTCACAAAAAAAAAACAATAAATAAAAGAAGCTCAAGCGAAAGCTGCAAAAAAGAGGTCAAGAGCCCGACGCCAACAAGAGGCAAGGAAGCTGCGGAAAAGACCGTCAAAACGACTTGTCAAGGGAGCATTCAACCTCTCAGCCAAGCACAAAGCCTAAGCAAAAGGGATTGCCGTCATGGCCTGCATCGCTTCAAAGTCCGCAAATGCAACAGAAAAGTCCAAAGATGTACGCCGACAAAGTGCACAAAAGAAACAAAGGCAAACAAGAGATCTTGCGTCTCGACAAAGCTTTAAAAGTAAATCACAAATCACTAACGGTTACAACATTTCTTGATGAGTTCAAGCACGGTCTACTCTCAAGTTCACAACATGCTAAAAGACAGCTTAATACATTTAACAAATAATGTGTTTTCAAATGCAACGAATGGATACCTAGGAGGTCATTCCGCGCCATCTGCGCTTGTCCCTCGCCATTCTTTCCTTTCTTCCCTCGTCCCCGGCGGAGTCTTCTTTCGCTCACGTGAACCAACTCTGCGTCTCTCGGTCGGAGATCGGGGTTCCTCCCCGTAGAGTCAAACAATCCGGTAGCTCTCGGGGCTTCATTCGCCCGTGCTTCGGCTCGGATCTCCTCCCTGCGAGTCTTCAAAAGAGGACCTCTCCCGTCGGTCGGTCAACTCTAGTCTCGTAGTCAAACAAAGTGTCTCCCGTCACATCAAAGGGTCGGACCGAGCTTCGGCACTCCTAAGGAAATAGCTACTACGGCAACCGGGTCCCGAATCGCTACACGCCCGCTCTCCAAGACCACTTGGGCCCTTCCAACACGCTTGCTCATACCGGGCCAGTATTGAGTCATCAATACGATGCTCCCCAGACGTCTAAGGAGTACCACAGAGGGAAAGCGGAATACTTCCATACCCTCGTAAAATACAAGAAGGCACCCGAAGCCGCCATACAAAGAGGAACTACCTCCGCAAAGAGCAAGGTCATCCCAGCCCAACAAAGGCTCCTGCTTCATCCCAAACTGCCGGGAAACAAGCGACGGAATATAGAAGGAGGACCAAGACAAACCTGGAACTCTGACAACGTAGGACCCTTCCTGCAAGATCCTCCTAGTCTCAATCCTCCAGTGCGGAACCCACCAGCGGATCTGATGCATACCAAGCTGTGCCATCCATCTCTCCCAGGCGAACTGATCCATATCCAATGCGAGAGGTCGCTGAGCAAATGACCACGGGCTAAACGACGTGAGCAAAACCCCTGAGGTCGAACTGGTCTAGAGTGGCCTCTAGCTTTCTGTCTGAAGCTGCCTGTGACACTTTAAGGGCTTGATCCCTGTGGGTCTTTTGAGCTTGGTTTTCATCCCAGAGATTGTTTTCTTGAGCGGCTAGTTCTATGAGGGTCTTACTAGCGAGAGCTAAACAGTCTCCGTAGGTGCGCGCCGTCTGACTAGTGTCTAGAACTGTGATCACATCCAAATCGCCGAATGGCGGAAATACTTGGATTATGTTGACGAAGGAAGTCATGCTGGGACATTCCATGCGGCCTTCCTTGATCTCGGTTACCAAGAAATTCGCCTAAATTTGCTTGATTGAACACACGGGGGTGTTGAATTCTGCGATGTTGATAGACTCGTGATCTCGTTGGATCGCCAAGTCTATCAGAGCTAGAAGTTTGCTGGAGCATGTTGATGCTGAGGTGGTCATTTCCAACGTCAGAAGCTGACTCTGTCTTACGGGGAAGTCCTTCACAGATGTTTTCGGGGTGGCTGCCGGAAGCGTTCCCGAGGTTGATCTGAATTGTAGCAGGGTGAGGAGCTTTGTCTCCTTCGCTAATGCCCTTGGCCTTGACGGCGCTTGCGGCTTTAAGCTTGACTGACGGCACGGGCTGATTGCCACTGTGGCTGGTAGTCGGAAGTGATGGGGAGCTCTGAGCTCGATTAGCCAGGGCCTCATTTACCATGAGCAGGCAGTCGTCGAGGGTAACTTTGGCGTTACATACAGAAGTCGTCGAGGGTAACATTTGGTATCCCCAAGAACGCAGAGAGAGAGAAGAGAGGAAGAGAATTTCAAAATTCTTTCAATCCCCTTGCTTCCCTTTTGATTTGAGATGGATCCGGAGGGCAATCCCATACCGAGGCAAGCAAGAAGAAACATCTCGGCGGCCGCTCGGAGGAGGAGAAAGGAGCTCGTGCGAATGGAAAGAAAGTATGACTTTCTTACGCCTCTGTCGGAGCTTTACCCGGGGAGAAGGGAGCATAAATCAACGAACCTGTGATCGGTTGGGGTAAGCATTCTTAATTTGCTCAATTCCGTCGATTTTGATTGAATTTTGAATGATTTAGGGCTTGACCCGAATTTTAGGAATTTTCTAGGATTTTTTGAATGATTTTGAGACATTGATGAATAACCTATGAGGCTAAGAACATGCAATGTGCAATTTGTTTGACAAAAATAATGGGAATGACCCACTTTTTTCTCGCAAATAAAGTAAAATTGTCCAAAGTGAGACGGAGTTCTTGCATGTGCTAGAACTAGGTCAAAATTTTGAGAAAACATGATTTTGGAAGATGAAAAGGATTCATGCATGCCATTTTTGAAAGAATAATGCTTATGTGCAAAGAATTGTGAAAATTGTGATTTTGTGCTTTAGGAAAGCAATGGGACTTGACATGACGCGTTTCAAGTGATGAAAGACGCTTTTTGATGCAAATAATGCTAGAAAAACTTTTGTGAATGCTTTTCTTTTGAAAACATGTGCGCTTTTTGAATATATGCATGCTTTTTGAAAATGATGAATGATTGACACACTTCTTTGTTGTGCTTGTCTACAGGAGAACAAGTCTAGAGGACCATCTGAGATAGCAGTTAAGATTTGGCAGAGGATGCCGGATTTTGAGAAGAATGGGTTGAACCCCAAGAATTTGGTGAGGGCTACCGGCCTAGATTCATTCGTCGAGGCTATCGGCAGGGGTGTTCACATCACCTCTAAGAGCAAGGGCTTGATCCAGGCCCTTTCTGAGTTCTGGTGGGACAGTACACATAGCTTTCACCTGAGCTGGGGAGAGCTTACAGTGACTCCTGCTGATTTCACGGCTATTACTGGTCTACAGTTCACTGGGAGGCCCGTGACTTGGAGAGACCATATTACTGCCGAGGAGTTTCAGAATTTGGTTGGATTTGAGTTGATTCCCAAGGGGCTGGGTATGGAGACACGGAATGTCGAGGTGGCGATCGACCGCATGCGTAACTTTGCTGCTAATGATGTGATGCCCTTGACTAGCTAGAGCATTTGTATGGTTGATGCTGTCAGTCACTATCTTCGCCAATTCTGGGACGCTAGCTATGACTTGTCTCCTCGACTCTCTGGAGGATGTGGATGGGATAGGGACGGTCTCTTGGGGAGAGGCCGGATTGGCGGAGCTCTATTTCTCGTTGGACATGTACAGCCGGAACAAAGCTGCTTCGATGGACTGCTTCTCATTTGCCCTTGAGGTAGTCTCCTTTCTTTTCTCTTTTCTCTTTTCTGTCTTGAGACTTTTATGAGAGAGAGAATGACCTTTTGATATTTTGGACATGCAGGCCTGGTTCTGCGAGGTGATCGGGTTCTTCCCTTGGAACCAGCAGAGTGATGTCACCATCTTCCCTACTATGGTTCGCTGGAGGGGAGATGCGAGGGATAAATTCACGGGGAAGACCCGGATCACCTTCGACTACAAAATGGTGAGGCCGATCATCAACAAGGACGGGCATGACGGAGTGGACTTCTACCCTTGGGGCAGGTATCCAGAGATTTTGCTGGGAGATGCCATTGAGGCGACGAGGCAGAGGAGGTGGCTCACTGGGCTGACATGTGATGTCATTTACTTGGGGGATCATTTCTCGAGGCAGCATGGCCATGTCCCTCCATTGGACACCATTACTCCCCACGATCCTCCGGCCACGGATCTGCCGGCCCGAAGATTAGCCGGCGAGATGAGATTGAGAGATACCGAGAGGTATAGGCTGCGAGAGGAGTATTTTGACATGGACACCCCCTACGCCGTGTTTGTGGAAGCGGCGCCCGAGGACGCCACGAAGCCTAGTGAAGCCGGCGGTCACTCAGGGATATGGGGAGGATGAGCCTACAGACCCGCCGATCCCTCCTGCGCATCTGTCCTACGTGGTCCATGGAGTACCGAGGAGGATGAGGATACTGTCCCGACGCTAGGGAGCCCCAAGACACCTTGACGCCTTTGACAAAGACTGTAAGTATACTTTTAGGGTCTTTCCCTTTTCGCCTTTGATTTTTCTCGCTTTTTGCAATTTTCTCGAGATTTTTCTAAATTTTTCTCTTCTTTTTTCGGGTTCCAAACTCTCGCACTTGTGTGATTTAGTCGGTCGTGCGAATAGGGCCGGGAAGGACATGTGTCGGTCCCTTCGAGGAAGCCGGCTGCGCTTCAAAGGCAAAGCAGCTGGGATGCACAGGAGCCTCGGGCGCAAGAGACGGCATGTCTGGGGCACAGCGTCTACCTCATCGGCCTCGGAGTACTCTTCCAGTGCCATGCCTCGGGGGCGGGGACCCAACGCTGACATTCTGGAGCTGCTGGCTGAGTACGGGCACGATAATGTCCATCTATCTGATGTGAGCGACCAGGAGGACCTGATGAGGGAGGCTAGCATCTACGAGCTGAGTAGCGATGAGGAGGAAGAAGAGTCGGAGGCCTAGGAGGTCTCTAGAGTAGATTTGGAACAAAAACAAACAATGAACAATTTTTATGCACACTTTGTTTATTTTTTGCTTTATTTTGGCACATTGTATTTATGTTTTATTTGCTTTTCAAATTCATGTTTTTTCAATTTGCTTATTATCTGAGCCTTGGGGCGACTTTTTTGCTTGGAATCGGGGCTGAAACTGGGCCAAAATGATTTATAATGGTATATAAATGCTTGAATGGCTTCTGGATATGTTTTTGTACAGGTTTTGGTTGAAAAAGTGGGGTGAAAACTCCCTTGGGCAGCAACTTTGGTTGCTGCAGAATTTTTTTCTGCAGAGGGCTAATGTAGCCGTGCGGATAGGTCCTGAGGGTAAATAGAGCCGTGCGGCTCACAGTTCTGTCTGAACTGGTTATTTTCTGAATAAAAGCAAGGCTTGGCCATTTCATTTCATTTTCAACTTAGACTTGTCCCAATTGTTCCCAGAGCACATTTTGGACCTAAAAGCACCACCTTTGATCATTTTGCGATGGAGAAGCCCGTCAGATTGCAAAGGGGGAAGCGAGACCGTTTTCTGTCCGATCTTCAATCTTGGGTGAGACACAACTTCCAATCTCATAGGGGACTGCTTGATTCTTCCTTCAAGATCATGTCTTTATGGCATTTGAGGGATCTCCCGCCCGATTGGGACCTTTTGAGAGCCGCAAAGAAAGTTCGGGACGTCCGGAGAGATGTTTACTGCTTTTCTTACAACGAGATCGTCCCGACGCATGAAGACTTCCGAGCCTTGATTGGGGGTCCCGAGATTGAGGCTATATCTATTCCGCTGATCGGAGACGTGCCGGTGATGGTAAAGCTTGCATCTTTTCTGCAGATTCCTTTGGGAGAGGCTGAGAGGATGATGATAGCCCCGGATAGGATTGACCTTTCCGATATCCCGGCAGGTTTGGGTCTCCGGATATGGCTGCGACCACGGTGGCTATGGATGCTTTGTCATTCTTTGCGTATTCTGCTCGCTCCGTTCACCGCCGAGTCCGTGGGGATCTGTCATAGTGGTCTCTTGGACATGGTTAGAGACTCGCAAGGCTGGGAAGGATATTGTCCCGCTGGTTTTGGGAGAGACACATCATGGGATTGACGGGATGGCTCGGGGAGACCATTTCATGAGATCCGGAGTCCTACCGTGTTGACCTTATGGCTGCAGGAGAGGCTTGGGGCTTTGCCGGGGCTTTTCCGACTCGGTGCCCTTGGGTGATTTCTCGGAGAGGTGCACCTAGGCAACAGACCGGAGTAGCTGTGAGGCGACGATGGCTAGGCTATCCACTTCGGACATCCGTTGGTGGATATCTCATTGGAGGTTGCGAACCAGGAGGATATTTCGGGAGTCCTATCTTTGTGAGGGTTCCGAGATTCTTTGGTCATCCTTCTACATACCTGCTTGGTATCCGGGCGGTTTGGGGCTTTACGGGAGCCATTGAGTGATTGGGGAGGACATCCGGACCATGGAGGTGGTGTCATTGGACATGAGGATCCAACCGGCTTTTCTTTCTTCTCGAGGCTTGGACATATCTTTGCTTTCCTACCGGGGCTATCTTCGGGAAGCGGGAAGAGCACCATCTTGACCACTGTCTACTTTTGACCGGTACGAGAGGGAGATGGGAGCGACTCGGGTCATCTTGGAGGAGAGACGTCGAGCTTTATTGGGAGGCGGCTAGCGACTCGAGTAGGACTTTGAGGGAGGCTGAGGCTAAGGCGAGTCGCCATAACCAGTCAGGTGACTTGGTCAGGGATATGGAGGCTCGGTACAAGAGGTTGTCCGAGGTCGCTCCTTTGACTGAGGTTCAGAGGGAGGAGGTGCGGACTCGTGCTCGGATAGAGAGAGCACTTATTGACACGGGTTTAGTGGAGGCTCCAGTGAGGATACTGGAGGTCGGGATGAGGGATACCGACATCATAGATAAAAAGAGGAAGAAGACTCGACGGGGCCGAGGAAAAGGGAAAAAGACCAAAGAAGACTCAGCGAATGACGACTGACAGATCTTTTCTTAGGATTCCCTTATTGCCATTTTGCAAACACATTAGTTTATTTAGGCATTTTATTGTATTTTGTAGCAGGTTAGCAGAGTTAAGAGGTAGACCGTGCTTGAACTCATCAAGAAATTTTTAACTTGTAATGAACAAGAAATATTATCTTAGAAATTAATCAAGACACATTTCATGGAAATTCAAATGTCTTATTTATTGGGACCCGTTTTATGAAAACTGAAATACCCTTCATTATTTAGGACGCACTTCATGGAAGCTTGATTTTCCTTTTTTATTGTTTAGGACACATTTCATGGAAACTTAATCGTCCTTTTTATTGTTTAGACCGAACCATATATGTGAGTTTGCCCTACGTTCCCCTTTTACAAGAAAGACTAAGGGGCTCGGGTCTTCGTAGTTCATTACGGTGAACTATTTTTTTTTTTTATGTGCGGCCACTGTTTTTGCCTAGACACCGCCCTTTTTGGGGTTTTCGGCCTTATTTGGGCATTACTCTTTTTCACTAAGATTTTTCTTTCTTTTTTTTTGATGTGCAACCCTGTCTTTGGCCTAGACCGCCCTTTTTGGGGTTTTCAGCCTAGCTGGGTATTACTCTTTTTGCACTAAGATTTTTTTCTTTCTTTCTTTTTTTTTATATTTTTTTTTCTTTTAGACATAGTATCTTTTGAGCTTATCACCGTTGGTGGGTGGACAAAGGGATTGCCGTCCAGTCTGCAAGCTTCATGGCTCCTCCCGATAGTATCTTACGCACCACATAAGGGCCGATCCAAACGGGTTCCCATTTTCCCAGGGGTTGTCTGCAGTAGGGGCTTTACTTTCAACACTAAGTCACCCTCTTTGATGTCTCTGGCCTTGACCTTTTTATCAAACGCTCACCGCCATTCGCCTCTGGTAGGCTCGGGTGTGTTCCATGGCTTTTAGCCTTCTCTCGTCAAGCGGGGCTATCTCATCATGCCATTGCGCAACCATTCTACTTCATTGACACTGTTTTCCAGGAGGACCCTTAATGACGGGATTTCCAACTCCACTGGTAACACTGCTTCCATCCCGTAGGTTAAGGCAAAAGGAGTTTCTCCTGTAGCTATTCTAACAGACGTTCTGTAGCCCCAGAGTGCCAAGTGCAGCTTTTCGGGCCAATCACGACCACGGGTGGCTGTTGGGTTTTACGGGTCCATGCGCAGCGGAATTAAGCATTAAAAACATAAAACCCAAGAAGCCCTAGGATCCGTTCCATACAATTAATTTAAATTCCTATGAGATAGAATTAAACCAACCTTGAAACGCTTTTCGGTCTTGAGCTATCGAACGATTTTGATTATGTGATATCGAATCACAAACTTCGTTCTTCAACTTGCTTGAACTCTAGGCCTTGATCGATGAACGAGCGAAGACCCTCTTTTGGTATCCACACCTTTGAATGAATCCAAGAACAACTTCTTGATGATTGCTAGATCTAAACCTTGAAGAATATTGAGAGTATTTTATTGTGAATTTTGATTGAAAATTTCGGCTAGCTTCTAGGTCTGACAGAACCATTGTATTTATACTACAATAGTAAGAATACTTCTCCTAATCGTATTAGGAGAGACAGGCTGTCAAAAACGCGTACATGCCTGATATGTCGCGCGGTATATTAAGCCATTGGCTTAATATGTCGCGCGGTATATATAGCCGAATACGTAAACTCCCAACTATTCTACCTCCGGTTTAACCAATTCATTCTAGTTGTGTGTGATCCAATAGGATTACATTATGTTGGCAATGAGTTCGATCATATCGAACCTCATAAGACATAAGCGGACTCTAGCAAGCCATTATGTCTACCCAAATAATGTAACGTAAGAGTTCACGTTTCCAATGGTGTACTTCCATTTATCCCTTTGTCTCACGATGTTATATTGAACACAAGTCATGGTCCTTGTCAACTTGTTATTGTTCAATGCTTTCTCGATTCTTGAGTATAATGATAATTCCAATCATATTGGGGTACGGCCATACACTTTCATCATTATCACTCATCGAGGGCCCAAGCATAACATCTCTCTTCCGAGGACAAATTCCTTCTTGACTTATCATCCTTCCCATCATGAATCCGATCATGCCAATGATAGTCTTTATAGATATCGTGTTAAGATATCGTTTGACTAAAATCAAACATGACTTTCATCATATGTAAGGTTACGATAATCTTAGGTCTAGGAAATAAATGAAGTAACCGTATGAGATTTAAGTATGACATTTGACCATGACATAAATCTCATGCGGGTCATGTCCAGTCACTTGTTCTCTAACAAGTACCCATAATTTCAATGTGCATCTCTTATGCATATAATCATCACATGATTATCCATTGACAATTATACTAATTATTCTCTTAATAATCAGGGACGGAGATTATTACAATAAATATGCAAACTATATAATAATCAAATAATAAACATAAACGATAAAGATGATACATAACGGTTTTCAGTTAAACATAACTAAAGCCTAGGGCATTACACCAACAGTCTCCCACTTGCACTAGGCTCCATTTATGTATCGAATACTCATGGATCTAACATGCCCACCATGCTTCTGCCTATGCGAGGGTCTTTGTAAGTGAATCCCTTATGTCATCATCGGTTGATATTTTGTATATCTTAACGTCTTCTCATTCTTTATGAATTCCTCGAAGAACGTCTAAGTGAGTGTTTGGATCACCGTTGTGATTTTGGTTCCATTGTTTGCACAAATGACACCATAATTATCACAACAAAGTTCCACGGATTAGTGATACTTAAAAAAAACACTTGAAGTGTTTTCAAAACACTAAATGAACTTTTGATCTAAACTGCCTCTTTCAGCTACATCATATGTTGCTAAAATATGGCCTTAGTAGTAGAATCGGCTACAATTTCTGCTTGGAACTCTTCCAATCAAAATTACACCTCTAATAAGCACAAACACAAATCCTAATTGCGATTTTAAAATAACTTTGTCAGTTTGGAAGCTAGCATCTTTGTAACCCTTACAACAAAATTAACTTCCAATCTTTCAAATCCCAAGAACGTATCCTTAGTTCTTCTTAAGTACTTAGGATCATCTTGACTGCCATCCATTGGTTCTCAACAGGATCAGATTGGTATCGACTCATCATGCTTATAGCATACGAGACGTCGAGTCTAGTACAAATCATGGCATACATGACAGATCCAAGTGCCGCAGCATATGGAACTTCATTCATTCCCTTTTTGCTCATCAGTTGTCATAAGACAATGAATATTGCTAAGAGAAATACCAATTTATCCTTCTAGATCCATCTCTATAGATCTTGATGCCAAGGATGTAAGCGGCTTCACCCATATCTTTCATTGAGAAACCTTTCCTTGACCAAGACTTAACAGTCTTAAGTGTCGGAACTTGTTTTTCCAATGAGTAAGATATCATTGTAATAAACAATAGAAATAATACCATGCTCCCACTGAATTTCATGCATACACAAGGTTCATCTTCGTACTTGATAAAGTCAAACTCTTTGACCAATTCATCAAAACGAAGATTCCAATTCCTTTAAGCTTGCTTCAACCCATCTCATGGATCTTTGCAACATGCATACTCTATTAGAGTTTCTTGGATCGTCAAACTATTAGGGTTGTGTACTATACACATCCTTAATAATCTTTCCATTTAAAGAAAGTCGTTTGACATCCATTTGTCATATCACATAGTCACAATATGTGATAATGGCAATTGAAAATCTAACAGACTTCGACATTGTAACTGGCGAAAAAGGTTTCAACATAGTCAATACTATGAATTTGCCTAAATCCCTTTGTTACAATCCTTAGTCATGAAAGTATACACCTTCATATCCATGTCGGTCTTTGAAGACCTACTTGCACCCTTTAGTTTTTACACTTTTAGGTAGCCCAATCAAGTTCCAAACTTGATTGTTAAACATGGATTGTAATTTGGATTCCATGGTTCCTAACCATTTATCCAAATTAGGAGAGGACATCGCTTCTTGATAGCAAGTAGGATCGTCATTCTTAATGACTTCCACTTCATCACTTTCCGCAACGAGAAATCACTATTTCTTGAGTTCGGATCGTAACCTATCCAATCTACGATGGACTTGTGCATCTTGAACCGGTTCCACAACTCCTTTGTGAACTTGGTTCCGTCTCTACTCTTGGATCCATGTCATTTTAAGGTTCTTGAACTCTTTTCAAGATTAATTTTACTCCCACTAGATTCTTTATTGAAAAACTATTTCTCAAGAAACGAATCGTATAGAGCAACAAACATTTTGTTCTCTTTGCGGTTGTAAGATTAATTTCCGAAAATAACCTTTGTCAGATTTGGTGCTAACTTATAAGAGACAAGTCTCTTTACATAAGATTCGCAACCCCAAATCTTCATGAAAGACAAACTAAGTTTTCTTCCATGCCACATCTCATGTGGGGCCTTAGGAACCGATTTAGTAAGGACTCAATTTAGTGTAACCGCATTATTTCTAATGCATATCCTCAAAAGGAATTAGGAAAGTCAACTTGACACATCATCGAATGAACCATGTCCTACAAGGTTCATTTCCTCCTATAGACACACCATACAATGTGATGTTCCGGGTGGAGTCAACTTTGAAACAATTTCATAGTTTTGAGATGATTGTCAAACTCTTGGCTCAAATATTCACCACCTCGATCTAATCGAAGTACTTAATAGTTTTGCCAAGTTTGTTTTGCACTTCATCTTGAAATGTTCGAAACATCTCAAACGATTCACCTTTGGACTTCATCAGATAGACATAGTCATATCTAGATAAGTCTTTAGTGAAATGTGATGAAATACCGAAGTCTTCCCCTAGCAATGCTACTTAATGGTCCACATACATCTCATGTACACTGACCAATAAGTCACTAGCCCTCCCTCTACTCTTAGTGTAGGGTGGTGCAGTCGATAATCCCAATAAATAAGATCCACATTCCTCAAATGATTCATGGTCATATGAGTCTAAAAGTCCATGTTAATGGAGTTTAGATATATGTTTCTTATTTATTTGACCAAGCCGGCAATGCCATATGAACGCGTTGTTCATATTGTTTGGTTCAGAATTCCCATTTATATTTTAGATATCTTCAATATTATTTTGTATCTCATCTTCAAGGATATGAAGACCATTCAATGACATATGCAATACAATAAGGCATATCATTAAATGAATATAAAACTTCTTATTGAAAATAAGAAAATTATATCCTTCATCATCCATTTAAGAAACGGAAATAATACTCCTACTCAAATTCGGAACGTAGTCATACTTATTCAAAACAAGTACTACTTCACAAGGCAAAGTGACTTCATAAGTCCTGTTAATGTTAAGATCATGTGTTGTCATGAATGTCATCCCAAGTGTTGCAAACCAGTGTTGCCACTGGTGTTGCCAAAAGTGTTGCCATTTGGAATTGGCGACACTGAGTTAGTTACTGTATTTTTCACAAATATTAATGGGTAAATTAATGTTTATATAACAGTAGTTAGTCACCTTAAAATGAGCTTAAAATCAGCAAATGTAAACAAATTTGTGCGTTAATCACGAAGAGGAGAAGAAATTAACAAATAAACATGTGTTTATTTGTTTAATTGATGACCAAGCCAGGAGATATTTTATTCAGCTATTCGGGGAGAACAAGTCAGTAGTACAAGGCAACCAAAGCTAAGAGGTACAAGCATGAGAAGCAAGAGAAGACTAGGTCTCCTACAATGAAGGCGAGAAGGCTATTTTGGAGGAAACAAACCCAAGGTCATTAGGCTGATCATTTGAGTAGGCTCCAAGACTTTGTGGCCTATAAATAGTGCAGTGGATCTTCATTGAAGATCATCCAATTCAGAAACGCAAATCCGCACAAGAAAAGTAGAATTCTCGCTCTCTCAAGTGTTGCCATTCGGTGTCGGCAACACTTTGTCCAACACTCGAATATTTCATATAGATTTTTATATTTTTGTGAGGTTTTTGAGTGTTTATTTACGAGAGAATTCGTGTATGTTGTTCCTTATATCGTGGTTCGTTTATCATTAAGGAACAACCTCGACCTTGTATTGAATTCATATTATTAATAGAAAGGTCTTGCCTTTTAGGCACCCATCAAGTTATATATTTATATAACTTGATAAAAATTATATTCTTGTGTATTGCTTTAATTCTTCCGCTGCAAATTATATTTATTTCTATTGATTTGTGCTTTTTCTAGAATTGGTGAATGTGTTGTTGTTAGTGTCATCAACACTAAGAACAACACCCGTGAGTTTTATCTCACCTTGTGAGTTTCGTCTCATAAGTTCTTAGCCATAGACAATTTCAATTGGTATCTGAGCCTAGCACTTGATATACTAAGTGTTTAGATCCTTTTGTCATGGCTTATGATCCTGCAAATCCTAATCAAAAGAGATTACCGGTTTTAGACGGATCTAATTATGCTTATTGGAAGATTCGCCTACGCTCGCATATCAAATCAATTGATCTTCGGGCTTGGCGATCTATTTTAAATGGTTATTCTGTTCCAATGCTTCCTCCGGATGATGATGGTGACGTTCAAGTCAAACCTGAATTCGAGTGGACAATTGAAGAGAATAATCTTGCTAGTTTCAATGAAAAGGCACTGAATGCCATCTATGAATGGGTTGACATGCATATGTTCAAACTCATTCAAAATAGTCCCTCTGCAAAAGATGCTTGGGATACTTTACAAAGATTTTGTGAAGGAGATGGCAAAGGTCCGAGAAACAAAGTTTAGAGGTCTCACTAGTAGATTTGAAAGATTAAGAATGGGTGAAAACGAAGACATCTCGTCTTATTTTGAAAAGTTGATTGATATTTCAAATGCTTGTCAAGTATTAGGGAGCCTTTTACAAATAAACAACTTGTTTCAAAAGCTATTCGTACTCTTCCCGAACGTTTTAATATTAAAGTTTCACTATTGAAGAGGCCCATAATCTTTCAACAATGGACATCAACTCCTTAATGAGTATTTTGAAAAACTTTGAGTTGAATCTCAATGAACAAACGGAGGCTTCTAAAGGCAAGAATATTGCCTTAAAAGTCGAATCTTCGGACACATGTGTGGACGATGAAGATGAAGTCTTCGAGGAGTTAGATGAAAATACTAGTGTAGCTTTACTTGCAAAGAGATATAATTCTATGGTTAGAAAATTTAACAAAGTGCAGTAAAGGCTAAGGACCAAACGGCCAAAACCTTTAGTTTTGTGCCAAGGAGAAGTCCTCCTCCAAATCAAAAGGATATCCCACCAAGGCGTGCATCCTCGGAAAAGATCCGGTCCGATCCTAAGTACATTGAATCTATTCAATGTCATGCTTGTTCCGGTTGGGGTCACTATGCCAATGAATGTGCTAACACCTTGAGAAAGGCGGGCAAAAACTTGTGGGTATCTCTTAGTGATGGAGAGGAGGAAGGAACGGAGAAAGAAGAACAGACGGAGCAAGTAGTCATGATGGCCACGGTAGAGGAGCTACCTTCGGCGAGAGTGTTACTTCAAGTGTCGTTACAGCATTTGACAACACTTGACACAACATTGGTGACTTCTTCGTAAAGTGTTGCCCCAAGTGTCGTCCAGAATTGGCAACACTTGGCACAACACTCAAAGCAGTATGATTCTTTAAATGATCTTAATTTGCATGGTTCAACTAATTTAAATTCGGAAGAGATTATAGAGGATGATCTTGATAAAGATGAACTTATTTGTGAATTAAAAACCTCTATAAATCTCTCCTCGTGGAATGGAAAAAGGAGAATAAGATGGTGGTTTTCTTGAAAAAGGAAAATCAGATCTTAAGAACTCCTTGACTCGGCTAGAAGCTCAACTCGCAGGAGAGACTTGGATCTTGATAAAATCAAGGCCAAACTCAACCTAGCCGAATCCACCTTCAAAAACTCAACACGAGTTCATCCAAATTGGATGAAATACTCAAATTGAGTAAGCCTCGAAAGCCGGTCTTGGGTTCCAAGAATCACTTGAAAGTATTACCTCTTCCTTGTTTGATGTTGAAACTAAAAATTGTTTTGTAAAAGAGCGTGTCAAGGAAAAGGGTAGCACTCCTAGTGATTCCTCCGATCAATCCAATGAGTGTGGATACGTCACAAAGCCGGACATTTAAAACTGCATTGCATTTTCCTACAAAAGAAAATGTCCAGTCTTCAAGTGTCGCCTCAAGTGTCGCCGCTCGTGGCAACACTTATGGCAACACTGTGAACGTAAATCCGCATTTTCAAAAAGGGTTGGTTACCCAAGGAAAACCTGAAATGCTATGTTGTTTATACAGCCTTAAGGACTAACATTGCAGAACTTGGTACTTTGATAGTGGTTGTTCACGTCATATGACTGGTACAAAATCATTCCTACCGCAGTACCAACCTATTCAAGGAGGCTCAGTGACTTATGGTGGTGGAGGCAAGAGTGAAATAGTTGGTAAATGAACACTGGATATTGTTGGTTTTCCTCCTTTGAAAATGTCTTGCACGTAGATGGTTTACTTGCTAATTTAATTAGCATTAGCCAACTATGTGATGACAATTTGGAGGTAAAATTCAATAAAAATACCTGTGAAGTGTTTGATAACACTAACTTTTGTGTCATGACCTGAATAAGATCAAGTGATAATTGCTATCTAGTTGGTAATAAATCGTTGTGCAATTTGACAAAACTTGATGATATTAGGTTATGGCATCAAAAGTTAGGTCATTCTCATTATAGGAATCTTGAGAAGATTATCAAACATAATGCCGTCAAAGGTGTTCCTAAACTAGACCTCAAAAACACCGTGATGTGTGGTGACTGTCAAAAGGGTAAGCAAACTCGTGTTGCTCACGTGTTGAACAACACAATGAGCAACACTCAGAACAACACATCGTTTTCAGCTTCTACATATGGACTTGATGGGTCCTATTGAGGTAGAAAGCTTGGGAGGTAAGAAGTATGTTTATGTGATAGTTGATGATTTTTCTAGGTTTACATGGGTGTATTTCTTAAGAGAAAAATCTGAAACTTTTGATAAATTTACTCACTTAGTCTCTAAAATCAAAAACATGTTTTGTTCTCCTATTTTTCGAATAAGATCAGATCATGGTAGAGAATTTGAAAACATCTCCTTTTCTACTTTTTGTAGTAAAAGGGGATACACCATGAGTTTTCAAGACTCAAAACACCACAACAAAATGGTGTTGCACCGAAAGGAAAAATAGGACTTTAATGGAAATGGCTCGTGGTTATGCTAATTGCTAGAAATATTTCTAAAGGTTTTTGGGCCGAAGCATTAAACACAAATTTTGTCACACTACAAATAGAGTTTTCTTAAGACCCAGTACAACTATGACACCCTATGAGATTTTAAATGGAAAGAAACCTACGGTTCACTATTTTCATGTGTTTGGGTGTTTGTGCTACATTTTAAATGACCAGGAATACTTAGGAAAACTTGATTCTAAGAGTGACAAAGCCATCTTTCTTGGCTACTCTCAAAACAAGCCATGCTTATCGTGTCTATAATTTGAGGTTAGTGATTCAAGAATCGGTAAATATTGAATTTAACGATTACTTGAGTGCCACAGAGAACCAAATTTCGATGATATACCTCCGACTCTATTAGAAGAAGTCGAACAAAGGGCCGGAACAGACCGATTCACCATTGCGGCCACAGATTCAAGTGTTGCTCCAAGTGTCGCCCCGAAATGGCAACACCCGAGGCAACACAGAGAACAGAACAGTGGCTGGAAATTCCGAGAGCAAAGGACTCGTAAGGAGAAGATGGATTGGTGTACCATCAAGGCGGGAGAGATCCCCGGCTCGAATTAGAAATTATCATCCCATTACTCAAGTAATTGGTGATGTTAATGAAGGGGTTAGAACAAGGAACAAGGAGCCGCTTGATTACAGAGATATGGTTAGGTATGTGTGTATGTCCTCCACATACTCTCAGGTAAAACACTCCTGTTTCGTTTCCTCTGTTGAACCAAAAATGTGATTGAGGCCTTAAATGATAAATTCGGATTCAAGCTATGCAAGAAGAGCTTGAACAATTTACCCGTAACGAGGTTTGGTGTTTAGTTCCACGTCCTTTAAATACTAACATTATTGGAACTAAATGGATTTACAAAAACAAATCTGATGAATTGGATAATATTGTTCGTAATAAAGCTCGTCTTGTGGCTCAAGGCTATACACAAGTGGAAGGAATCGACTTTGACGAGACCTTTGCACTTGTGACTAGAATTGAGTCAATAAGACTTCTTCTTGCTATAGCTTGCTATCTCAAAATCACATTGCACCAAATGGATGTCAAAGCGGCTTTCTTGAATGGGTACTTAAATAAAGAGATCTATGTTGAGCAACCTAAAGGGTTTGAAGACCCATACCACCCAGACCATGTATACGCACTTGATAAGGCCTTATATGGCTTAAAACAAGCTCCTCGTGCATGGTATGGGCGTCTAACAAGCTTCCTTCTTGAATATGGATTTGTTAGAGGAGAAGCCGATAGGACATTATTTATTCTTAGGGAAAATAAAGAGCTTGTCATTGCTCAAATCTATGTTGATGACATAGTTTATGGTTCCACATCTAAAACATGTTTACAAAATTTTGTGGAAGCTATGACATCTACATTTGAGATGAGCATGATAGGAGAACTTAATTATTTCCTAGGATTGCAGGTGAAACAATCGAATGATGGAATCTTCATCACTCGAGCAAGTATGCTAAGAGTCCGGTGAAAAGATTTGGATTGGAGAATGCCAAGAGCTCTAAAATACCTATGGGATCATCTCTTAAGGTAACCAAAGATCAGCAGGGAGGATGTTGACCCAACTCGTATAGATCCATGATAGGTAGTCTTCTTTATCTTATCGCGCCGTCCCGATATAATGTTCGCCGTAGGTGTTTGTGCTAGATATCAATCTGCTCCTAAAATTTCTCACCTAAATGCCGTCAAGAAAATCATCAAGTATGTGTCTGGGACAAGTGAATTGGGAATCTGGGTTCACCAAAGACACTAATACCAACTTAGTTGGTTTTAGTGACTCGATTGGGCGGGGATATAGATGACAGAAAGAGTACTAGTGGGGGTTGTTTTTTCTTGGGTAATAATCTAGTGTCATGGTACGCCGCAAGCAAAACCGTGTTTCTCTCTCGACCGCCGAATCCGAATATGTGGCACAGGGAGTTGTTGTTCACAACTAATATGGTTAAAACACATGCTTGATGACTATGGTCTTGATAGTAATATCTTGACCATGTATTGTGACAACTGAGTGCTATAAATATCTCCAAAAACCCCGTACAACACTCACGCACTAAGCACATTGATATCCGCCATCATTTTTTAAGAGATTTAGTAGAAAAGGAATTGATCCAAATAGAGCATATTGATACAAAACATCAACTTGCCGATATTTTGACCAAAGCCTTGGACCATGAGAGATTTTCAAGTTTGAAAATCTCTTGGTCTATGTTTTCTATAAATCTGTTAGTGTTGCCGCTGTGTTACCAACACTGTCGCAACACTTTGTATGAGTTGTATATTATCTTTAAAAAAAAAAAAAAAAAAAAAAATTATAGCTAGTTTAATCCCAAATGGGGGCATTTACTGACCTTTTGTTCTAGTATGTGTACATTCTTAAGGTTAACATTTTTTTTATAAAATACCCCTTTGTGCTAAAAAGTGACAAAGTCACTCATATTGTTGTTGATATTTTAAAAAAAAAAAGGGCAAAGCTTGTGAAAATTCCCAAAGGGAATATAATGTAGTGTTTTATACTAAGTATTAGGGACATGGAGCTCGCTACTACAAGTGTACCCTACTTGAAAGGTATAAAACTTACTAATTGTAGCTTTACACTTTAATAAAAAACTCGGGGCACGGAGCTCGCTACTACGATGCTTCCTTGTAAATAAAGAAAGTGTAAAGTGTGCTTAAAAATTGCCTAAGAAATGATAAGTTATATATGTTAAAAATATCAAGGGGATTTTATTAAAAATGTTGCCTTGTGTGTCACGCAACATTGCTAGTAACACATTAGTAGATGCTAAATTAATTTTTTTATTTTCTTATTTTTGTTTTTGTTAATTAAATTTTAAATCTCCAAAAGTCTATTTGCTTATATTTAGAGTTTGTGAAATTTAAAAGGTTTTTAGCAAAAATTTTTATTTTTGTCAATCTAAGTGTAATTTTGTAATATCTATTTTTTAAAATTCATCTCTTTGAATTTTGAAAAACACAATTTTATGGATATTACTAAAATTATGTTTAGTTATTATTAAAAATTATAAAAATTAAAAAAAAAAAAAAAAAAAAGGGGATTTTTTTAAAAAATGGCGGATAACACTTGAGTTTGTTGGGTTTTTGAGAGATAATTGGAGGTTTAATTAATTTGACCTTGTCAAATCAATTAAATCCTACCACTATTCACTCATTAAAACCCACTCCTAAACCCTCTCTCTCTCTCTTCTCGTTCTCTCTCTCTCTAGGCGTTAAACCGAAACCCTTCCCCCCGCTCCTTCTTCGTCTTCCTCGTTCTTCTTCAATTCTCCATGGCTAGCACCAAAAATACTTCCCAAATTTCATCTCCCATGGAAATTTCGCCTCTAGCTCCCTCTAGTGTTGCCTCAAATGTCGCCGTTCCAATGGAGATATCCCCGCGACACTTTCGGCCACACCCTCAACCTCACCCTCATTAGACATTGTTGTCTATGATCCTTCCAAAATTCCCATTCCTATTAATCTTCCGTAAGCTACCCTCCATAGAGCTCACCTTCGCCCTCAAAAGAAGACCAAGAAGAGAAAGGCGGTTGATGCCTCTTCGTCTTTTAGGGGTGGAGTGCGTAGACAATCTCGAGAGGATCAAAACCTTGTTCAGTCCAAGATTCCTTCCAACACGGCCGATGATCCAAAGAATGTGGAGGATAGCTCGAGTTCTTCTCTCAACATTTCGTCCGAGGAAGGTTCGGACCCAGCTTTTAAAGAGACAAAGGAGCCCTCATCATCTTCGATGAGGATGAAGAAGCTTGGTTGGAAGATGAGGAAACTCTTGTCAAGCCCACCCAAAATGAAGAAGAAACGTAAAATTTCATCAAGTGTCGCCCCAAGTGTTGCCGATGAAATGGCAACACCTCGAAGCAACACCCGCCGCCAAGACCAAAGCACAATCGAGTTCTCCTTCGTATTCTCCTATTTCCCGGCTCGAGGTACACTCTCCTAATCCCTCTCAGGATACAAAGTCAGATTATGAGTCCTTTGGATTTTATGAACGTCCTTTTCTTTCGGATGAATTTTATGGTGAAACAAATTTAGATAAGTTTGTTGAAGATTCTGAGAAGAAAATTCTGAATGAAAAGAATATGTATGTGACTCAATTCAAGGAGTTAGGTGTGTATCGGTTTTGGAGGATAGGATGTTTTTGCCTACGGTGACTAAAGTGTCATCGTACATTGAAAGTGTGGTTAGGAATTTCTATGCTCATCTTAGGGATAATATTGATGATAGAAATACCCCTCATTATGGAAAGATTTTTGTTAGGGGCAATATCTATGATTTTAATCCCTTGATCATCAACAAGGCATTCGGCCTCCCTAATGTCGAAGATGAGAGCTTGGAATATGATCCTAATGCCTTAGCCACCTTTTTAACTGGAGGGAGAATTACCATTTGGTCTGATCATTTTAAGTCTACCTATCTCACTTCTTTGTTTAGCGTGCTACACAAGTTATGTATAACAAATTGGCTTCCTACGGCAAACGAGAACACCGTAACTTTTGAAAGCAAGCTAATTTGTTGTATAAATTAGGAAAGAAACAAAGAGTAAATTTTGGGAGACTTGTTTTCGCTCATCTTGCTGCATGGGCCAAAAAGAAAAAGACCTCCTCCTTCATTTTTCCTTCCCTTATTTTCCAAGTCCTAATGTACCAAAACCTTAAGCCTTGGAATGGTGATAATCTTTCGGAAAGACCTGTGTATTATCGAATTACCAAGCACTTTACCAAGGTGATAGGCACAGGATTTACCTTGGGTTTTGGTTACAAATGCTCCTCCCGTTATCGCCTCGCTACAAGTGTCGCCCCAAGTGTCGCCCCGAAACCGGCAACACTTCCGGCAACACCGCTCCCGTAATGGTTGATGCCGCGATGATTCTTAATTTTTCAATAGTCGTGTCAAGCACATTGACTCGCAATTCAGTGGGTGGTTGGACATGCGCACCGACATGATGAAAATGGTGGATTTAATTTCTTCCAAAATAGGGGAGATAAGCCACCAAGGCGTGATGATGATGATGGAGCCGAAATGGTCCGGGCCAAGTGGGACAAACAGAGGGAGGTGAAGGAGCCGGAAATGCAGCTTAAAGATGGTTGGTTTGAATGGTGGTTGATTTTGGTGGTTTGGAACAAAAACAATTTTATTTGTTTTATTTTGGTTTGTAATGCTTAAACAAATTTTATTTCTGTTTTTTTTTCTTTGTTTCGGCTGGAATTTTCTTCAAACTTGGATGGATGTTTTTTGTTGAATGATGGAATGGTTGGTTTAAGATTTTAATAATTATTTTGGTTAGTTATTAATTTCGTATTAAGGGGGAGATTTTTGTAAAGATTTTGATACTTCATTTGCTTAATGGTTGATGTTTTGGATTGAAAAATATTTCAAAAGATTGCCTGAAGCTTTATGTTGCCTCTATCAAAATCTCGTGGCATTTTTTTTTGTGGTTTTAGTTAAGTTTGACTAACTTTTTGAAAAGATCATCACATTGGTATTTTGTGAAGAAATCAGTAACTATGGGGGAGATTGTTAATGTTAGATCATGTGTTGCCATGAATGTCATCCCAAGTGTTGCAAACCAGTGTTGCCACTGGTGTTGCCAAAAGTGTTGCCATTTGGAATTGGCGACACTGAGTTAGTTACTGTATTTTTCACAAATATTAATGGGTAAATTAATGTTTATATAACAAAAGAGTTAGTCACCTTAAAATGAGCTTAAAATCAGCAATGTAAATGAAATTTGTGCGTTAATCACGAAGAGGAGAAGAAATTAACAAATAAACATGTGTTTATTTGTTTAATTGATGACCAAGCCAGAGATATTTTATTCAGCTATTCGGGGGAGAACAAGTCGTAGTACAAGGCAATCAAAGCTAAGAGGTACAAGCATGAGAAGCAAGAGAAGACTAGGTCTCCTACAATGAAGGCGAGAAGGCTATTTTGGAGGAAACAAACCCAAGGTCGTTAGCTGATCATTTGAGTAGGCTCCAAGACTTTGTGGCCTATAAATAGTGCAGTGGATCTTCATTGAAGATCATCCAATTCGTAAAACGCAAATCCGCACAAGAAAAGTAGAATTCTGCTCTCAAGTGTTGCCATTCAGTGTCGGCAACACTTTGTCCAACACTCGAATATTTCATATAGATTTTTATATTTTTGTGAGGTTTTTGAGTGTTTATTTACTGAGAGAATTCGTGTATGTTGTTCCTTATATCAGGGTTCGTTTATCATTAAGGAACAACCTCGACCTTGTATTGAATTCATATTATTAATAGAAAGGTCTTGCCTTTTAGGCACCCATCAAGTTATATATTTATATAACTTGATAAAAATTATATTCTTGTGTATTGCTTTAATTCTTCCGCTGCAAATTATATTTATTTCTATTGATTTGTGCTTTTTCTAGAATTGGTGAATGTGTTGTTGTTAGTGTCATCAACACTAAGAACAACACCTGTGAGTTTTATCTCACCTTGTGAGTTTCGTCTCATAAGTTCTTAGCCATAGACAATTTCAGCTTCCATATCCTTGGTGATAAGTTTGAATAGTGTAGAAGCTATAGGTTACACTATTGCGCTAGTTGGAAATGTGTATTTATCACATCGTTGCATTGTTATCCCAAGTGTGGATTTATTGATTATATTGATACCTTGTTATCCCAAGTGTGGGTATGTTTATCATATGGTTGCATTGTTATCCCAAGTGTGGATTTATTGGTTATATTGTTACCTTACTTGAAATCATATTCATTGATGGTACTATGCATAGTGTATTAAATGAATGTTGCACTATAGTATTGATTTAACATGAGTATAAATTATCATGTTGTTATATTCTTATCCCTTTGGTGGATTTTATTTCAAGTAACTATTATGTGCTTGAACGTGTTTATATTATACGAGGTTTAGGGGTATAATGGGATACAATTAATTATGGATGTGTTCTATAAGTGATTGAATGTCCATTATACCTGTGACTGTCCCCCTTCTGTGGTTACAGATTGGGGTGTGCATGCTTCTGTATTGAGCCAAAAGCCTTACAGATAGCTGCGATTTCTTGGAGTTAGGTGGAATGCTTTTGTGTTGAGCTAAAAGCCTTACAGATAGCTGCGTTATTATATGGTACTCTGAATGAAGAGTCATATAAGTATTTTTCTTTTCTTATATGGATCTCTGGAGTATGAGTCCTATAAGCGGTGAATGTGCACGGGTGCAGTTCACCAAAGAGCAGAGTTTCACTACTAGAAACAGAGCTTTTACCGACGGAAATTTCCTTCGGTAATGGACCATTTCCGTCGGTAAATGGACATTACCGACGGAATTCGTCCGTCGGATTCCGTCGGAAATAATTGGTTGGTAATACCGACGGACGAATTCCGTCGGTATTACCGGCGGATAGTCCGTCGGTAAACAAAAAATTTCGCCGGAAACCGTCCGTCGGCAAGGAGGTACGCCGGCCGGTTTGCCGGAGCCATCGCCGGAGGTTACCGGCGGAAATTTCCGTCGGTAAATATTAAAATAATAAAATAATAAAAACCATTACCGACGGTTATTTCCGTCGGTAATGAGTTTTATTTTTTTATTTTTAATTATTTACCGACGGATATTTCCGTCGGTAATTTGTCCAGATTTTTTAAAAAAAATATATTTTATTATTAAACCACCTGTAAACCTGTCAAACCTATTTTAAACAAATCCCAACATAAAAGAAACACAAACAACCTGTTTCGCTTGAAACAACCATTCAAATCAAGCGAAACAGGAAAGGGGTAAGGGGTAATGGGAAAGGGAAAGGGAAAAGGGGAAGGGCTATTAGATGAGGCTGATATCCATCAGCTTCAGTAATTAGCTTTCTTACATTTTCCATTGAAAGTTGCTTGTCAAATTGCAACCTTTTCAAGACTAGAAATAATATCAACACTACTGGAGATTAAAATGAATACAATTCATTTGTGATACATACATGCCATCAAGATGTTCTTTGAAGTTTTGATCAAAAGCGCGGCATATTTCCATTATCAGTATAGTTTACCCTGAATTGGAAACGAATAAGATGTCATTAACTCTTCACACATACAAGAGAACCTGGAAATCAGCATAAACAGTCTAATATTAAATAAATACATACACAAAAAGAAATGGAAAGGTACTGCACAGTTAATACTATTCCAAACATATGTATAAAGTGGTAGACAAGCAAATAAGGAAAAACATGGAGATTGAGAGAAAAAAAAGATGCACACTTACTCCAGCATCAGTAGCAATGGGCTTCCCAAGGCGGCTCAATTCTGTTTCTAGTTCAATGATTGTCTTGTTAATAAGAGATTGAAGGCCTGGAATTCTAGATTTAATGACTTGTTCCAAATGCTGGAACATTCAAAGGAACAGTAAGTAAAATGCTGACATTCACCAAAAGCCAAAGAATTAAGTACTCAGCAAAATGAATTTCATTAGATTAGCATTAATAAACAAAAAGTACTACATTGTTTAATTTCAATTTCTGATAATGTACAATGTTCTTTTTTTTCTTTCCTTTTCTTTACTATGATCCTGCTCAACTTCTTCAATTAAGCTTTATTTGGTCTTCCATTGGGCACCTTATACTTATCATGTTTCTTCTACTTGAATGTAAATAGACAATTATCCCACTGTTAAATTTGTGATTGGTTGGATTTATCACTTGTTATTTGATATCACAATCTTAAATTCTAAAAAATGATATTCAATTAAGGACATATGGGAACATTTGCCAATAGATCATTGAGCTTCATCAAATTGAATTATTGCAATCTTCACAAAGAGAAGCTTCTGCAGCTAATACCCATATATTGAAGTTCACATATAAAGTGTATATGTACAAAAAAAAGTGTATGCCTACAAGAAAAGAAATATAACCAATTAAATTAAGAACATATTCTATTATCTATATTACAATCAATATATATACAAATAAAAAGACATTAATAGAATCAATGTATAGCTTTTAAATGTAACATAGAAATAATAGTATAAATAATGAGTTGACATGAATTTTATCAAGGAACTGCTAACTTTAAAAATCAAGGAAAACATAGAAGACATCTAGATTTGAACTTACCGGAATCAAATTAGCATCCACTGAGCACAAGATACCAGTTTATCAGGGATGGTAATTAAACATGAATACTTGAATATCTACAAGTAAGATACCAAGTTCAAAAATTGGAATGAGTAGACATGAATTTTATCAAGGAACTGCTAACTTTAAAAATCAAGGAAAACATAGAAGACATCTAGATTTGAACTTACCGGAATCAAATTAGCATCCACTGAGCACACAACCCAACCACCGCAAAAAAAAATAGCTCGCAAACAACTGATAACTGTTAATTTAAATCAAAATCAATCAAACCGTAACAAGATCAAAGACAAATAAGCAGGAACAAAAACTTGATTTTAGGTCAAATTAGAGAAATGAACTGTCTGCTTCCCTGTACCCGTAAAATTCTGATTTAGGGATAAGTTCATTCAAAAAAAAAAAAACAATCAACAAAAACACACTAGAATTAAGTAAGCAAGAGCTCGTAAAACTAACCTAGTAAAGGAAAAAAACCCTAAAATTCTGATCGAATTTGCACAGATAGCTATACTGTGTGTGTATATGTGTGTGAAAAAAAACCCTAAAATTCTGATCGAATTTGCACAGAACCAGTTTAGGGATGTAAAGGCTCGGAACCTTACCTCAGTCAGTAACCGGCGACGGCGACGGCGAACGGCTGTGACACTAATGAGAGAGAGAGAGAGAAAGCGAGTGAGAGAGAGAGAGAGAGAGAGAGAAAGCGAGTGAGAGAGAGAAATCGGTGAGAGAGAGAAAGCGATTGAGAGAAGAAAGCGAGAGAGAGAGATTCCTTACCGGCAACGGCGAGAACGCCGAACGGCGAGGATCGGCGACGGCGTTGTTCAGAGGTAGCTAGGGTTCGGCATTCGTTGATTTCGTTTGTTTGCGAATTGTAAATTACTGAGGCGTAAATAGGGTATTTATATGGCTTCGTTACCGACGGACGGGTCCGTCTGTATTACCGGCGGACATAGTCCGTCGGTAATACCGACGGAATTTATATCCATTACCGACGGACAAAACGAAAATTTAAAAAAAAAAATTCCCGGTAAATGAAATTTAATTTCCGTCGGTAACCTAACTTTTTCCGTCGGTATTACCGACGGACTACGTCCGTCGGTAAAATTCCATCGGTAAATGCCCTGTTTCTAGTAGTGTTTTACTCCCACGTTGTACGACTTATTGTTCAGACGGGAAAGGTAAAATGAGGTAACGTAAGGTGTTTACCGCTTTAATAATGTGTTATGTGTAACCATGCTATGTGTTGCATCTTATTTGGCATCTTGCTGCATTCATAATAGCTTATTGAGATTTATTCTCACCCCTTCCCCTTTACTGTTTTAGATCGTGCTGAGACAGGTGACCTGAACCAGTGAGGCCGGGGATAAGAGTTTGGACTTTTGGCTTTTGGGACTTGTCATGTTATGTATATGAGTAGGTTGTCTGGAGTCTTTATTAAGTATTACTCCTTTATAAAGTTGTATAGAAAACTCTTTTGTAAAACAGAGTTATTTGGGGGTTTTCGATGTAATTGATCAGATTATGGTTTATTGAAGTTGTTTTTGAAATTCCTCCAAGTGGAGATATTATTAGTTGATTTTATTTTGTCAGTTTGAGAATTGGTTTTCTTTTAAGGTGAAATAAAAGTTTTTAAAATTCGAGATGGGTTTTCTTAGTTTGGGCCTCTCCAGCTCGGGACACGCGTTAGGTTCTGGGTTGGGGTGCTCTCAATTGGTATCAGAGCTTAGTTTAGAGGTCAAGGGTAGATGTCTAAACTAAGGGGGAGTGTGTGGTAATTGACGCCGAGTGTTTAATGCAGGAGTTTGTTCTAATGGCCGAAAGCAATGATGACTAGCGAAGGGTTCTAGAAAATGAAGGAAATATGGGGACAAGTGGAATTCAAAATGAAGAGATGATAAATTTATTCAGGATGTTTGTGCATAATATGGGAACTCGGGGATCAGCTCTGAACCAACCTGAAGGATGTCAAAGTGATGAATTGGAAAGGTTTGTGAAGATGAATCCACCGAGCTTTAATGGAGATCCGGATCCGTTAAAGGCAGAAAAATGGTTAGAGGAAATGAACAAGATCTTTGAGGTTATGGGAAGTCCCAACGAAGAGAAAGTTAGATATGCCGTTTTCAAACTTGAAGGTCCAGCTGATCTGTGGTGGCAGATTTTGAAGGGGAGTTGGGAGCGGGATCATACGCCCCAGACTTGGGATAATTTCACCCAGCAGTTCGAGGATTATTTCATTTCAATGGTTACAAGGGACAAGAAGGAGATCGAATTTTTGAGACTATAGCAAGGGAATATGGCAGTGGGCCAGTATTCAGCCCGGTTTGAGGAATTGGCTCGGTGTTGCCCTCATTTAGTATCGCATGAAGCGAGAAGAGTTCATAGGTTTGTAAAAGGTTTAAGGGTTGAGTTTAGGAAGAAATTATTGATTGATAACTTCACCAATTATCAGACAGCCATAGATAGAGCATATAAGATCGAGAATGACATTGAGGAAAATCGTGGAAGATCCGAAAGTGGGGTTAGAAATAAACTAAAGTATCTAGGACAAGGATCCAAAATCACTAGAGGACAACCAAGGGCTTCAACTTTAGGGAGTGTGAGAGGGGAGCTTGTTGTAGCTTCTTCGTCTCGGCCAATATCCAGACAATATGGGATGATTTGTAAATTTTGCAAGAGGATTGGACATACCGAAGATCAGTGTTGGAGTAAGCAAGGCAGGTGTATTAAGTGTGAAGAGATGGGACACTTTAGGAGATATTGCCCAAGGTTGCAGCGGGGACGAACTTCAAGCAGCGGTCAGCTGGGTGGACAACAAAGAGGTGGTACCAAAAGAGATAACGAAGGGGAACCAAAAGGGAAGGTCTAAGGTCGAGTATGTGTTTCGGGTCTAGGAGAGATAGATCCCTCAAAGGTCACTAGAGGTATATTACCTGTCTCAGGAGTTAGGGGTCATATTTTATGGATCCTGTTTCATATCAATTATGTTTGGGCATTGCATTTTGCTTCTATGTGGCATACATTGCTTAAAATTCATCTTATGTGTTAGAGGTTCTACTCTTATGAGAGAATACCTCGAATCTTCTTTGTTTTACCACGATGGTGATGTGGTTATAGCTGGGCATGTATTGCCAGTTGATTTGGTATGATTACCAATTTGTGACTATGAGATATACTTGACCTGGATGGTTAAGTAGTTGTTGTGCATTGGTAGACTATCATAAGAAGTGAGTCTCCTTTTCTATGCCTAATTTGCTTATATCGGTATTTGATATAGATAAACTTTTATGCGATATTCTTGGTGGAAATTTTGGTTAAAAGTGTGAAGGGTATTTGGTATGTGTTAGACTTGCATAAGCAGTCCTTCCAAAAATTTTATGTACTAGTTGTGAGTAGATGGTAAATGTGCTTCCATCGGAGTATCTCATGTGTTGGTTCTGGGCAGGATAAGCAGAATTTTAATCCTTATTTTGATGGCTTTATGGCAATTATGATTGATGACTTCTATGTTTAATTAAAGTTCCGAGAAGATCATGAAAATCATTTGCGAGTTGGGTTAATGATCCTTTGTGAGAAGTCATTGTATGCAAAGTTTAGCTAGTGTGAGTTGGCTCGAGAAGATTTCAAATTTTGGGTTCTATAGTCTTAAGCTTGGATGTTACCATGGATCTTATGAGGAGTGAGTCCTTGATCTTTTGGGTTGGCAAGTGCTACCGAAGGATTATCAAAGGATTCTTAAGAATTGTGAAATCGTTGATTTAGTTAACTCGGAAGGATATACCAATGGTGTGAGATGTAAAAAGGGTGAATCATATTGGTAGAGATGGAGAATAGATTGACTATAGATCCGATCCTTACCTTACCTAGTGGATATGAGGACTTTGTGAATTTTAAGTGCGTATTAAAGGAAGATTAGGTAGTAATATTATGCAAAATGGGAAAGTGATAACGTACGTTCGAGGAAGTTAACTTAGATAAAGCAGAATTTTCCTATCCTCTATTCGGAAGTGGCTGCAATTATTTTGCGTTATTTAAGTGGGAACCTTATCTTTTTGAAGCTCCATTTGAGATTTGTTACCGATCCTAAGAGTTTGAATAATTTAGTTACTCGAAAGGAAGAGATTAGAAGACTACCCAGATTCTTGAAGAATAGGTTGTGTGTTGTGTGATGGATTTCCTTTCAACTTGAGAAGTTTAATTAACCTTAGCGAGTTTGCGTATAATAGCAGTTTTAGTTTAGCATTGAATTGGTATTGCATGAAGCTTGGTATGGAAAAATTATTTGCATGATCCCTCGTTTGTATGGAGTTCTTCAACTAATGTTGATTAAGCGGATTTGACTTATGCGGGAGAATCGTTGAGAGTTATTAGAATCGCAAGTCAGGAATTGAAATCCTAGAGTATTCGGGTTGTGAAAATGTATAGAAGAATCATGCCATTGAGGAAACTATTTGAAAGTGTAATTTGAAATGCGTGGAAGGTCACCTTCTTTATTTAATCATTAAGGTAAGCAAGTTTAAAATCCGGGGCGAATTTTCTTTAAGGGGGAGTGAGTATAACGACCCTAATCCTAGGCACCAATTTAGCATCCTATTATATGCATTTTATGCTATTTGTTGACTTTAAGTGCTCACTTTATGTCTTTGATTTTTAGGAAAGGTTGGGTTGATTTTGAAATAACTTTAAAGCTGTAGGGTTTAATTGGAAATAAGATAAAGTGTTGGGGCGAAGTTATAATAATTGAAAATAAGTAAAATATTATAGTTGGTCAAGGTGTGTTGTGTAAGGATTAGGAATTGAGGTGTTAGATGCATTTTCTTAAACTTGGGGGACTTAAGTGAGCTAGGTTGGAAGATGTCCCTTTATGTTAGTCAAAGGGAGGCCATAGCTCCCCATCCTCTCATCATCTTCCTTTAACCTCCCCATTCCCTCAATCATCTTCTTCATTCTCCTCAACTTTTTCCCCATGGAAACCCCTCTCCAAATCCTTTCCTTCAAACAATTATAACAAATTCAATTCCCTTCCATTTTACGATCCGATTGTACATTCTTGTTCGGGGCGGCGAGGGGAGCGCGTCAAGCCCGGAAAATAAAGATTTCGTTTCGCATCATTTTAGTAAGTTATTATGACTTCCTTCTAATAATTGCTCATTCTATATTTTATTGAATATTTGGTTGAAAGAAAAGGGTTTTGGCATTTTTGGATAATGTTATTTGAGTAAAAAGGGATTTTTGTAATTGTGGAATTACTTGTGGTTATAAAATGGTGATCTAAGTTGAAAGAAGAGTGGTATAAAGTAATTGTGGATGTTAATGGTTTAAGTGTAGGTGTTAAATGTGGGTTTTGGCCAATTTACTAGAATTAGAAAGTGAAGAAAATAGTTAGTAATGGGTTTATGGTGTTAATGATTTACAAGAAATGGTTGCATGTTAAAATGGAATAAAGTTTTTGTACTAAAAGATTTTGGTTAGTGTTGGGATGTATTGGATAGAGGTAGAATGGTTGTTCTAAGTGGTATAATGGTTTTGGGATGTTATTGATGCAAATGAAAATTGTTAAAGAGTAAGAGGGTATGGTTTAAGTTGAAGTAGGAATATTAAACATGATATGTGGTAGTGTAATGAGTAAAATAACTAAGTAGTAAGAGGCTTAGGTCTATCTCATTTTGATGGGAATGGTTGGGTATGAGTTTGATGAAGTTAGTAACCTTTTATGGTCTCAAAACAGAGTAAAATGGGTTTTGGTTATTTGGTTTTGGGGTTGTTGCTGAAGTCTATTGCTGATGCCTGATTTTGGCCTTGGCACGAGTCGTGCCCATGGCCCATTCATGAGATCGACTCGTGAAATCTTGACCACTCTTGCTGATTGATTTGGGGCTGAAGTGGCACGAGTCGTGCCATAGGGCACGAGTCGTGCCATGCTCTGTCATCACTGAACCAGTTTTAGAGCTGATTAAACCTATTCAAACTAGAACCAAAATGAACCCTCTTTAACTTAGATTAAAGTAGAATTCTACAGCTATACCATGATGTCTTAATTGGTTAAAATGGAATAGTGGAAGTAGCTTAAATATTGTCCGAAAAATGGTTGATAAGCTTGATTAGTAACTTCACCAAAGTGGTTCAAACTTGGGACTTAGATCTTGAACTTTTATTAAGGTTATTCAAGGTTGGGTAATGACTACGTAGGAATGGTTTATGGTACATGGTGACCTTACTTGCTTCCATATCCTTGGTGATAAGTTTGAATAGTGTAGAAGCTATAGGTTACACTATTGCGCTAGTTGGAAATGTGTATTTATCACATCGTTGCATTGTTATCCCAAGTGTGGATTTATTGATTATATTGATACCTTGTTATCCCAAGTGTGGGTATGTTTATCATATGGTTGCATTGTTATCCCAAGTGTGGATTTATTGGTTATATTGTTACCTTACTTGAAATCATATTCATTGATGGTACTATGCATAGTGTATTAAATGAATGTTGCACTATAGTATTGATTTAACATGAGTATACATTATCATGTTGTTATATTCTTATCCCTTTGGTGGATTTTATTTCAAGTAACTATTATGTGCTTGAACGTGTTTATATTATACGAGGTTTAGGGGTATAATGGGATACAATTAATTATGGATGTGTTCTATAAGTGATTGAATGTCCATTATACCTGTGACTGTCCCCCTTCTGTAGTTACAGATTGGGGTGTGCATGCTTCTGTATTGAGCCAAAAGCCTTACAGATAGCTACGATTTCTTGGAGTTAGGTGGAATGCTTCTGTGTTGAGCTAAAAGCCTTACAGATAGCTGCGTTATTATATGGTACTCTGAATGAAGAGTCATATAAGTATTTTTCTTTCCTTATATGGATCTCTGGAGTATGAGTCCTATAAGCGGTGAATGTGCACGGGGGCAGTTCACCAAAGAGCGGAGTTTTACTCCCACGTTGTACGACTTATTGTTCAGACGGGAAAGGTAAAATGAGGTAACGTAAGGTGTTTACCGCTTTAATAATGTGTTATGTGTAACCATGCTATGTGTTGCATCTTATTTGGCATCTTGCTGCGTTCATAATAGCTTATTGAGATTTATTCTCACCCTTTCCCCTTTACTGTTTTAGATCGTGCTGAGACAGGTGACCTGAACCAGTGAGGCCGGGGATAAGAGTTTTGACTTTTGGCTTTTGGGACTTGTCAGGTTATGTATATGAGTAGGTTGTCTGGAGTCTTTATTAAGTATTACTCCTTTATAAAGTTGTATAGAAAACTCTTTTGTAAAACAAAGTTATTTGGGGGTTTTTGATGTAATTGATCAGATTATGGTTTATTGAAGTTGTTGTTGAAATTCCTCCAAGTGGAGATATTATTAGTTGATTTTATTTTGGCAGTTTAAGAATTGGTTTTCTTTTAAGGTGAAATAAAAGTTTTTAAAATTCGAGATGGGTTTTCTTAGTTTGGGCCTCTCCAGCTCGGGACACGCGTTAGGTTCCGGGTTGGGGTGCTCTCATATACGGTCACCCAGGACGCAACCACTTCCTCACAATCGACCTATATGGTCACCCAGGACGCCACCACGTCCTCACAACCGATCTATACGGTCACCCAGGACGCCATCACGTCCTCACAACCGACCTATACGGTCACCCAGGACGCCACCACGTCCTCACCACCGACCTATACGGTCACCCAGGATGCCACCACGTCCTCACCACCGACCTATACGGTCACCCCGGACGCCACCACGTCCTCACAACTGACCTATACGATCACCCAAGACGCCACCACGTCCTCACCACCGACCTATACGGTTATCCAGGACGCCACCACGTCCTCACAACCGACCTATACGGTCACCCAGGATGCCACCACGTCCTCACAACCGACCTATACGGTCACCCAGGACGCCACCACGTCCTCACAATCGACCTATACGGTCACCCAGGATGCCACCACGTCCTCACCACCGACCTATACGGTCACCCAGGATGCCACCACGTCCTCACCATCAACCTATACGGTCACCTAGGATGCCACCACGTCCTCACCATCGACCTATACGGTCACCCAGGACGCAACCACGTCCTCACAACCGACCTATACGGTCACCCAGGACGCCACCACGTCCTCACTACCGACCTATACGGTCACACAGGATGCCACCACGTCCACACAACCGACCTAAACGGTCACCCACAGGACACCGACATGTCCACTTCCCCACACACCCGAACTACGATCAGGCTTGATTCCCGCTAGGGATACGTAGGAATCCTATCACAGGGTTCAGCCCACTGACCTAAACGGTCACACCTTAGGACACCACCACGTCCTCACGGGATCCAGATCAGGACCCTTATCTTATCGACGACCCCACTTCCTCCGTAAGTGACGTCGCCGAGGGGCTTCTGTAAGTACCCCAATCTGGATCACCCTCTTCTGGACACCCAGGAAACACCGCAGACTCATTCAAACGCAGTCTCGAACACCCGAAACCCTCAAAAAATCCTCAAAACCCTTCAAAAAACCTCAAAGGCCCAAAAAACCACCAACCAAACCAAGGGGGGGCCTCTCTGGGACAAAAAAACACAAAATGACTTTTTGGGAATTATGCAAAAATTGGAAAAGCATAGAAGGTCCGTACGGACCTCTTTGCATGCTAAAAGGTCCGTACGGACCTCTTTGCTACCAAACCTCATAATTACTGAATCCCCTTAAAGTCCACATTATTCCCTCAAATCTGGGAAAACCAAAATTTTAGTTTTGCATAAAGGTCCGTACGGACCTTCTTGCATTTTTTCTCACACTATAAATAAAGGGCTCCCCCTCCCATTTCATTCACACCATCCTCTTCTACTCTCTCCCTAAGCCTTCTGGCTCCCCCTCTAAGTCCTTCCGAGGTACTCCCGGTCCCTTTCGGTTCCTTCCGAGGCCTTTCGAGCTCCCTTGTGGTGCTTCGAAGCCCTTTTGAGCGCTCCCGAAATGCTCCTACGCTGCCCTGAGGCACTCTCGAGGTACTCTGAGGCCTCTCATGGTACTCCGAGGCCTTTTCTGGTCTTTCCCAAGGCGTCCCGGCTCTTTCCGAGTCAAATCGGCAATTTCGACCCACGCCGGAACTCTGCCCGAACGCAACCGACGATCCCGACGCACGCCAAACCTCTGCCCAAATCCAACCGAAGATCCCTGCGATCCCAATGCACGTTGAAACTCTGCCCGAGTGCACACTTGACAATCCTGAGGCACGTCGAAGCTCTGTCCGCAGACAACCGGCACATCCCGAAGCAATCCCGGTCCGTCCCGGAACACTATTCCATCCTCAAACACTATTCCCCAGCGGAAGACAGACACGAACCAACATTGGTAAGGCTTCCTTCCCATACTATTTCAATACATTTCAATAAGCAGTGTACAATGTAGACATCCAACACAGCATGCATTTTTAAAAACACACACACACACACAACATTTAAAGAAAGAAGGGGTGTCGAAAGACTCATTTTTACGAGGCTACTCGGGTGAGCTCTAATATTCTAATATTCTCTTCTCGAGGAGTAACCTGACCTCCGAACTCAAAAATCTCATCACACAAAAACAGTTTATTTTTAAATTGATGCCTTTTTTCAATGTTTGGGCTTAATCAAAACGGCGTGGCGACTCTACAAGCAAAACACAGGGAGACACTTCCAATGCGACACAACGCAAATGGAAAACGCGAACGCGAAATGCCAGATGCCGGGGCGCGATTGCGCTGCCTCTCGGATCCGGGTAATTTCAGGGGAGGGTTTGCTTTTCGATGTAATCCTTGATTTCATCAACCCAATCCCTTTCTTGATCCTCAATATTGTTTATCTAAATTCGATCTATAGCGGGTCTCTCCGTGAACTCTATCTGGCAATCCGTCTCTAAGTCAATGACTTCTTGATCGGTTATTCTGGAGAGTAGGTCAGCCTCCGTATCCTCTCTCATGACTTGGTTCAGCTCATAGTAGGTGAAATTTTTGATGAGGGCTTTTGCCAGACCGCAGTACTGAGTTAGCACTGGGTTGATCGTATCATACTCCCCCCTAATTTGATTTACTATGAGCTGAGAGTCACTATTGAACTCAATGTTCTGAACTCCCAAGTCTCTAGCCAGTTCCATGCCCGCTATAATCGCCTCATACTCAGCCTGATTGTTCGAAGCTTCAAATTTGAATCTTAAGGCTCTTTTGAATTTCTCCCCGCAAGGTGCGATCAAGATTATGCCCGCTCCACTAATTAACTTGCTCGCAGAGCCATCCACGAATAAAGTCCATACTTCCTCTGGATGCTCCTTGTGCTGTATAATCTCAGTGCTCGAGCTATCTGGGGCTTCCTCTGATTCTGCCCGCTTTCTTTTTCCTAGGTCGCTGTCCGCTAGTTTAAATGACGATTCTGCCACAAAATCAGCTAAGGCCTGCGCTTTGATTGTCCTTCTCGGGGAGTAGGTGATCTGGAACTCAGTGAGTTCGATAGACCAAGCTAGCATTCTCCCCGAGGACTCTGGTTTGTGTAAAACCTTTCTAAGCGGGGCCTCAGTGAGTACAGTTATAGGATGTGTAGAAAAGTAGGCTCTTAATTTTCGAGCAGATACAAGCAAAGCGTAAGCTAATTTCTCTATATTTAAATAACGTCCTTCTACGGCGGACAGTGCCTTAGATACATAATAGACTGGTCTTTGGGAGTTGTTATCCTCCCTTATAAGAACACCAGCGCCCGGATCGATCGCTAAAAACGAAAAAGTTCTTCCTGTACCGGCCGCTGAAATGTAGGGGCTGCCCGAGGTATTTCTTTACTTCTTCAAAAGCTTGATGGCAGTCTTGACTCCACGTAAATTCTTCAGCTCTCTTCCCCCCTTTCAGAGTTTTGAAGAAGGGGAGGCATCTCTCTGCTGACCGCGAGATAAAGCGGCTAAGTGCGGTGATGCGCCCGTTTAACTTTTAGACATCTTTCACGCAGGCAGGAGGCCTCATGTCTAACAACGCTTGAATTTTTTCGGGATTAGCTTCAATTCCTCACTGGTTGACCATGAATCCAAGGAACTTGCCCGCCTTTGCCCCAAAGGCACATTTTAGGGGGTTCAGTTTCATGTTGCTGCGGCGCAAGTTTGAGAAAGTTTCCTCCACGTCGAGCTCGTGGGAGTTTTCTTTTGTCTTTATAACCATGTCATCGATGTAGGCTTCAAGGTTTCTGCCCAGTTGGTTCTTAAAGACAATGTTGACCATTCGCTGGTAGGTGGCTCCTGCATTTTTTAGCCCGAAGGGCATCATGGTATAACAATATGTCTTGCCCGCAGCGATGAAAGCTACGGAGCGGACATCTTCAGGAGCCATCTGGATCTGATGGTAGCCAGAGTATGCGTCGATGAAGCTCAATACTCTGTGTTCGGCTATTGAATCTGTGAGGACCCCGACCCGGAACCTACACGTGTCCCGAGCTGGAGCGTCCTCAAACTATCCCAAATTTCCTGAACTTTTAAAACCTTTATTTAGCTTTCAAAAATAAATACAATTATTATACCCATTTCATAATAAATCTATACTTTTTCACAAAGGAGAAATAGCTATCCAACTTAGAATATAAGAAACGTTTTTAGTTACGAAACGGCCTTGGTTATAACATAAAATAAAGATTTATAATTACAATTTCATAAATGAATTATACCAAAGTACACTTTCTATACCAACCTAATCATACCCCGACAAGTCCCACAATATAACTTCCAAACTCCTCACCGCCCTTACTTGACTGGTCCACCTGTCTCAGAATCTAAAACAGTAAAGGGGAGAGGGGTGAGAATAAATCTCAGCAAGCTATTATGGATGCAGCAAAATGCCATACAAGATGCAACACGTAGCATGGCAACACATCAAAAGACATATTCATATAACCCGAGAGGCTCCCTGCCGCCAACCGTCCCATACCGGTTGGAGACAACGACCAGCTCATGAATATATCACAACACATAAGTACGATAAAGTAACACTTAGAAGGATACCGAGCCAAGGTTTCATCTCCAAAAGGATATACACATCCGAGCAAAGAAGAATCGATGAAGCGGTTCCGGAACCATGAACAATAACAGTACTCTGGGGACTCGGACACACAGTCGTATCCCCGGTGAAAACTAGACCATCTACCTCAAAAGGAGATGCTAGCCCACAAATCCCACACAAGGGGGACAAACTCGGCAATGTATGAATTATAATGAACTCGGCTCGGTGCCATTATAAATCCATAACATTGCCCAACAAACAATTAAATCAATAACAGCTGGATTTACATAACTAAGCACAGTAATAACATACTTGCTTAACCAAACATTGTATGATCCAAAGTAGGGATACATACTACAACAAAGATATCATGAAGATAGCAATACTATATCAAGTATTCAACATTATCAAGCACATAATAGATACTTGAATAAATTCCACAAAAAGGGATAACAATATATCAACATGGTAAAATATACTCATGTTCAACCAATAATCAGAGTGCAGCATTTGATCAACACACAATGCATAATATAATCAATGTATATGAACTCAATGTAAGGCAAGGAAATATCATCAATCCATCCTACAAGGTCATTATACAATAAAACAAGGCCTCTATGAAGGTTCAAGCTCAATTTACTAAGTAAGGGTCACAATCTATAAGTGACCAAACAATGTTGCTAACCATTCCCGGTTCAGATTTACAGTTAAACTTCCTGGGGTCTTGGGCGACCGCCCATACCTCTTGGGCGACCGCCCAAGAGGCTTTACAAGGCACACCAACTTCTGGACACATGGGCGGCCGCTCACGCCCCCTTGGGCGACCGCCCAAGTGCCGGATCCTTACATTCCCAAGCTTCCCAAATTGAAATCTCTTACTAATTTCTTTCACTTCCCAAGTTTTACTTCTACTCTAAATTAAAGATCAACAAGAAGATTTCCTAGCTTTACTAAGTTCCTCCTAAATCGTGCAACCCGAAGTAGAGAAGTTCTAATTTATTTATCATTCTACATTTTACCCATTTTATACTCTCCAAACCATCTTCCAAGAACATTATCCTCAACCAAATTCATTTACTCATTTTCCAACTCATGTAAGGCTCTAAAGCATGTAACACCCATTAATATAACAAGAACAATATTTATAATTTATGATCATTCATTAAGAAGTAAAGTCATAACAATTCACATACTAAGCCATGAAACCCAAAAATGATTAAATCTTATATTATTAACATTTGAAGCACTACCCATTTCACTATCACTTTCCAAGTATAAATCTCTTAATTTAATTAACCCATTTACTTACTTTCTTGACCCATTTTAATAACACATTTCAAATTAAATCTTCTAAACTAATTTCACCCATTTCTTATAATCAAATCATTTTCTATGAACCCAACTTTATTCTACTCATTTAACTCCAAAGAATAATGTCTTAACCTAGATCATTATAAATTTCATGAATCATATCATTTCCTCAATCCAAGAGAGTTCTCCTAAGCATTGAAGCAAAAAGAACATTCATAACAACATAAATATTCATGAACATTCAAGGAAGGAAAGGGGTCATAATAACTCACATTAAAAATCGGAGATGGATCAAGGATTTCTTTAGCTTGATGAACTTCTCTTGGTCTCCCGATTCCAAAAGTACCCTTGGATCTAAAAACGGTGGAGGATTGCCCTTGGCTTCAAAGTTTGGAAGAATGAGCTTTAATGGAGTTCCATGGAAAGTTTGAGAGAGAAAGGGAGGAGGAAGAAGATGAAGAAGGAAGATGATGGAGGGAGAGGGAGTAAATAAAATGGTAAGGGGAAAAGGGGGGGGGGCCGGCCAAGAGGGAGAGAGAGGAGGGTTTTGGGGAAATTGTCCCCCCACTCCAATTATTCCCTAACAAAACTCTTTCATTATTTTAAATTAATTCTCCCAACCCACAACATTTTATTTGTCCATTTATTACTACTATATTCTATTACTTTATTTATTTCAAATTATTATTTTTCCTCTAGAACATTATTTATTTTCTTATCATTTTATCCTAATATAAAATCAAAATATATAAAAAAAATGATCACATAATATTAACCATAATATTAAAAGCACACAATATGGTGTTAAATTAGTGCCTAGGGTTAGGGTCGTTACACTCACTCCCCCTTAAAGAAAATTCGTCCCGAATTTGACTGTCATTTACCTAACAGATCAACCCGCCTCGGTTACATGTATACCTCAGACTTCAATTCCCAACTAATCTCTTCAATGTTGTAATTCTTCCCCAAAAATTTTCTAATTCCAATAATAATATGATATTACCCTATAAGCTTCTCCAAACTCACCCCAACAAATTAGAGATCGATGTTTTCTTCCCAACTATGCCTCATACGGTTTTATCTCAATGCTAGAATGATAATTGCTATTATACGCACCCAACCACTGGTAATCGTAGGACCTATCGACTACTAAAATCCATTGTACATGCCCGTAGCATATCATCAACAACAAGTAATGATTCCTCAACTTTTCACAAGGTTAAACTTAATAGCATTCCTACCTTCCCAAAAGGACTTTCCCGAACGATGTCTATCCGATCCATTTAACACTATGAGTTTTATACAATCGAACTATCCCCTAACATAAGTGAGGACTTTATTAATAACATCTCGAACCCTCTCTTCAAGATAAACCTCAGTATAACCACGCCCATAGCCTTTCTCATAACTAACATCTCGTCAAGCTATATAAATAACGGGTAGAAAATATAATTCAACCTTCTATAACAAAATAACATACCCTCCTTTCCTTCCAATGCAACTTAATCACAAAATTTATAGTGATAAACTCTCAAGTTCAACCTAGAACTCTAAATATTTTAATAAATCTTCTAACATCAACATTCTATTATTACCATTCAATATTCCAATATGTTCGGGACTAGTGGCAAATCAATATTCAAATTGAAGGGTTGGCGCCCACAACGGAGCCGATCCAACTCCCAAAACAAAAACCGAGTCTCTTTGTGACCAACACAATAATAATCCCCACAATTATCAAATCATTTCTCGGATCAAAACTTGAATACAATTAATCATTATAGGGGAACTAGGTTACCTTTTTACTTACTTCAAGACAACTTATATCTTTAGAATATCAAGTCTTTCAAAAATTTACAACATCTTTCAGAATTCCAAAGGATAAAATAAAAGAGATTCAAAGAGACCCGAATGGTTTATTTATTTAAAACCGGCCCATACCAGTTTTAATTAACTAAACCACTCACAATTTAAAAATTTTCAAAAGGTTGATAAGGCGACAAAATAACTCAAGTGATTTAAGTATCTACAACCGTCCCATAACGGTGGCAGATAGTTAAATTACTCACAAATTTTAAATGTACACAAATACGGTTTACTGACTTTAATAAATCAAATTATCCCCGAAGAGCACAATTGCTCACACCGAAGTTCAACACACACCTTCACTTATTAAAACACAATTAAACAATTCCAACCTAATACTCTTGTTCGACCTCTAATTATAGTATAGCCACCATTCATAATATTTATACTGAATTAAATTCTCTTACAAGAAAACACAATCTCGTAATATTATTACTATCTCCGATGAATAACACTAAAACAATCATTAAGATTATAAACTAGGTAAATCATCCTCAAATTTCAATTAAACATTAACGGTATAATCTAACTTATCTCCCTATAACCATCAACAACTCAAAATTCGTATAACGTAAATATCTTCCAAGCATCACACCAATCCCTTATATGAGTCGCGTAACTAAGTCAACCTATACGGTGTAATCATCCTAAAGTATCCTGCCTTCCAATAAAATTTATCCTCATTTTATATTCTCAATTAATGATAATCGTTCCTCAAAACAAACCATATATACATACATTACCCATTTCCGAAGTTGATCCTATAAGTCACCAATAACTGCATCTATTATACTTCTTCGCATTTACTCTATTTACCTTCCCAAAACTAATACACAATCCACAAATCAAACGGTCATGCTAGATATAAGTGCTGTCTTAAGTATATCCTCAAAGCGAAATTTCACTGTAATTGTAATACTCCGAAAAATTCAACTAATAACCATTTAGTATCCTACTAGTTTCTAAAATCAGTCATACAAATCGTCAACAAGTGCTAACGAATACTTATCCTTCATAGTTACCTATTTAAGATCTCTATAACCTTATAATTAACCACCAAGTATCATCTTTCCTCAATATAGTACTAATTCATCCCTACGGAGTGTCGCTAAGCTAATTATCTTCTTTATCAAATACTTTCCCAAGATGAATCATCAAGTCCATCATACCAATTAGTGTCCTCTATCTAGGAATCCGAATACTAAAATAGTACCTTATATCAACTCAAAGCTTCAATGTCTGGTATGATACCTGATGAAAACCCATCTTTGAAACTCACATAGAAAACTCCACTTAGTCCACTAATAACACCTAAGGCAAGGTTATACTAGTTCTATAAGATCTTGTACTCGCGACATTCTATAACTCATATAATCTCACTTAGACTATCACTTCCAATACTAGTCTCATATACCTAGTCTCTACCACGAGACACCAATGTATAAATACTCACGCATGTTATACTACTATAAACCACTCCTAATTAGGTCATATACCTAACCTCAACTAAGAGTTCACAAATTCATTTACCACCGCACATGAGATAATTCAAGGTTCTTCTACTTAAATATAACACATAACCTCCACATTCTTTAGGTCCTACTTTCGACATTTACGCATATGTGACATACTATCAATCAATAATTTATCCAACTCAATTATACACGGAGGTAAATCAAACGTAGATAAGGAGACTCGCTTCTTGCGATAGTCCTCCTCAAACACAATAACTACTCAAATAATTCATGTTAATATGACGATGATTCACGGATTGGTAACTCGACCAAATCCACCGGCAATACATGCCCACTAAATCACAACTACCAAGATAATTTAAGGATGATTCGAGGCACGGCCCCATAGGGGTAGAACCTCCAGCACATAAAACAACTTTTAGGCCAATTATGCACATAAAGATGAAATGTAATGCCACATGAGAACGAATGCACGAGGATTTATAAAAGTATGAACCCTAATTCCTGAGACAGGTAAAATACCTCAAATGGTGGTGGGGAAATCTATCTTTCCAAAACTCACCTTTCCTTGATTCCTTGGTTGGACAACATTATTTTCTGTCGTTGAACAAATTCCTGCATTAAACACTCGACGTAAGTTATCGCACACTCTCACTCAGCTAGACTCTACCCCGAGAATTCTAACCGAGCTCTGATACCAACTGTGAGGACCCCGACCCGGAACCTACACGTGTCCCGAGCTGGAGCGTCCTCAAACTATCCCAAATTTCCTGAACTTTTAAAACCTTTATTTAGCTTTCAAAAATAAATACAATTATTATACCCATTTCATAATAAATCTATACTTTTTCACAAAGGAGAAATAGCTATCCAACTTAGAATATAAGAAACGTTTTTAGTTACGAAACGGCCTTGGTTATAACATAAAATAAAGATTTATAATTACAATTTCATAAATGAATTATACCAAAGTACACTTTCTATACCAACCTAATCATACCCCGACAAGTCCCACAATATAACTTCCAAACTCCTCACCGCCCTTACTTGGTGGTCCACCTTTGTCTCGGAATCTAAAACAAGAAAGGGGAGAGGGGTGAGAATAAATCTCGGCAAGCTATTATGGATGCGACAAAATGCCATACAAGATGCAACACGTAGCATGGCAACACATCAAAAGACATATTCATATAACCCGAGAGGCTCCACCGCCAACCGTCCCATACCGGTTGGAGACAACGACCACTCGGCATGAATATATCACAACACATAAGTACGATAAAGTAACACTTAGAAGGATCTTGAGCCAAGGTTTCATCTCCAAAAGGATATACACATCCGAGCGCAAGATCGATGAAGCGGTTCCGGAACCATGAACAATAACGGTACTGGGACTCGGACACACAATCGTATCCCCGGTGAAAACTAGACCATCTACCTCAAAAGGAGATGCTAGCCCACAAATCCCACACAAGGGGACAAACTCGGCAATGTATGAATTATAATGAACTCGGCTCGGTGCCATTATAAATCCATAACATTGCCCAACAAACAATTAAATCAATACCACTGGATTTACATAACTAAGCACAGTAATAACATACTTGCTTAACCAAACATTGTATGATCCAAAGTAGGGATACATACTACAACAGCATATCATGAAGATAGCAATACTATATCAAGTATTCAACATTATCAAGCACATAATAGATACTTGAATAAATTCCACAAAAAGGGATAACAATATATCAACATGGTAAAATATACTCATGTTCAACCAATAATCAGAGTGCAGCATTTGATCAACACACAATGCATAATATAATCAATGTATATGAACTCAATGTAAGGCAAGGAAATATCATCAATCCATCCTACAAGGTCATTATACAATAAAACAAGGCCTCTATGAAGGTTCAAGCTCAATTTACTAAGTAAGGGTCACAATCTATAAGTGACCAAACAATGTTGCTAACCATTCCCGGTTCAGATTTACAGTTAAACTTCCTGGGGTCTTGGGCGACCGCCCATACCTCTTGGGCGACCGCCCAAGAGGCTTTACAAGGCACACCAACTTCTGGACACATGGGCGGCCGCTCACGCCCCCTTGGGCGACCGCCCAAGTGCCGGATCCTTACATTCCCAAGCTTCCCAAATTGAAATCTCTTACTAATTTCTTTCACTTCCCAAGTTTTACTTCTACTCTAAATTAAAGATCAACAAGAAGATTTCCTAGCTTTACTAAGTTCCTCCTAAATCGTGCAACCCGAAGTAGAGAAGTTCTAATTTATTTATCATTCTACATTTTACCCATTTTATACTCTCCAAACCATCTTCCAAGAACATTATCCTCAACCAAATTCATTTACTCATTTTCCAACTCATGTAAGGCTCTAAAGCATGTAACACCCATTAATATAACAAGAACAATATTTATAATTTATGATCATTCATTAAGAAGTAAAGTCATAACAATTCACATACTAAGCCATGAAACCCAAAAATGATTAAATCTTATATTATTACCATTTGAAGCACTACCCATTTCACTATCACTTTCCAAGTATAAATCTCTTAATTTAATTAACCCATTTACTTACTTTCTTGACCCATTTTAATAACACATTTCAAATTAAATCTTCTAAACTAATTTCACCCATTTCTTATAATCAAATCATTTTCTATGAACCCAACTTTATTCTACTCATTTAACTCCAAAGAATAATGTCTTAACCTAGATCATTATAAATTTCATGAATCATATCATTTCCTCAATCCAAGAGAGTTCTCCTAAGCATTGAAGCAAGAAGAACATTCATAACAACATAAATATTCATGAACATTCAAGGAAGGAAAGGGGTCATAATAACTCACATTAAAAATCGGAGATGGATCAAGGATTTCTTTAGCTTGATGAACTTCTCTTGGTCTCCCGATTCCAAAAGTACCCTTGGATCTAAAAACGGTGGAGGATTGCCCTTGGCTTCAAAGTTTGGAAGAATGAGCTTTAATGGAGTTCCATGGAAAGTTTGAGAGAGAAAGGGAGGAGGAAGAAGATGAAGAAGGAAGATGATGGAGGGAGAGGGAGTAAATAAAATGGTAAGGGGAAAAGGGGGGGGGGGGGCCGGCCAAGGGGGGGAGAGAGGAGGGTTTTGGGGAAATTGTCCCCCCACTCCAATTATTCCCTAACAAAACTCTTTCATTATTTTAAATTAATTCTCCCAACCCACAACATTTTATTTGTCCATTTATTACTACTATATTCTATTACTTTATTTATTTCAAATTATTATTTTTCCTCTAGAACATTATTTATTTTCTTATCATTTTATCCTAATATAAAATCAAAATATATAAAAAAAATGATCACATAATATTAACCATAATATTAAAAGCACACAATATGGTGTTAAATTAGTGCCTAGGGTTAGGGTCGTTACAGAATCCATCAATATGTCTATGCGAGGAAGAGGGAAGCAATCCTTGGGGCATGCCTTGTTGAGATCGGTGAAATCGACACACATCCTCCATTTGTCGTTGGCCTTTTTGACCATGACCACATTTGCAAGCCATTTGGGGTAGGAAATCTCCTTAATTATCCCCGCTTTGAGCAATTTCTCGACCTCTTCCTTGATCGCTATCTCCTTCTCCGGGGAGAAGTACCTTGATTTTTGATGAATGTTCTTGAAGGATGGGTCATCATTGATTTTATGGAGGATCACGTCCTCGCTTATTCCCTGCATATCCTCCACCCTCCACGCGAACACATCACAATTTGCTCAAAGGAACTCAATAAGGATCCTTCTCTCCTCGTGGTAAATTTCCAGCCCTACCTTAACAGTTTGCTCGGGGAAGTGGAAGTTAATAACCACCTCCTCGAGCTCGTCGTTAGGTCGAAGGTCGCTGATTTCACGATTATGCAAGGAGTCAATGACAATGGTTGGGGGGTTGGCCTGGGCTCCGGTCAGCGCTGCCATGGAATATATTACCTCGCGGTCAATTTTTCCCTCAATTCCCCTATCAATATAACCTCCCTCAATAGGGGCCAACTGTTTGGACTTTCTGCTCACCTTGAGCTCCACCTTTGTGGTATGGAAAGAAAGCATGCCAATAGAAATGGGTGTTGGAATAAGTTCATGGGTTTTCCCTTTTTTCGATTTGTCCTCGCCCTCTTTCTGTGGGCAGGATGTCTGGCCTTTCTCTACTTTCCGCTTCTCCTCTAGTGCTCGGAGGAATCTCCCGGGCTGGTTCTTAATTGTGGCAACCCCACCCGGGGTATTAAATTTCATCCTTTGGTGGGGAACGGAAGCGACTATTCCCAATTCGGCCTGAGCAGTTACGCCGAGAATGGCATTATATTGGGAAGGAAGATCGACCACCATGAAAGTAATTTTGGCCGTCTTCTGCATGGGTTTTTCCCCAATAGTCACTTCAAACACTATCATCCCCTTTACCCCAACGGCATGATTGGTGAACCCCTCGAGCATGCCCGCGTATGGAGTCAGGTTAGCTTCAGTCATCCTCATGCCTACCAGAGTATGCTAGTAGAGTATATCCCTGGCCGCACCTGTATCGATTAATACTCGGCCAATGTTTGCCCGGTTGATTTTCAATCTGATGGTGAGGGGTTGGGTAGAATGAAAGAGGGAGGAGGCAAGTTCACTCCTTTTAAATCCAACCTCTTGCTCCTCCTCGGGAGCCATTGGAGGGATCAAGAAAACCTTCTCTAGGGTTGGAATCTGGAGGGAGAGCTGTTTGTTGGATGGAGGCTCCTCTCCAATGAAATTAATCTCTTAGTCCCCCAAATCGTCATCGTAATTATCTCTCTCATTCCTCTCGGGGCCACGCGTGCCTCGTGCCCGCTGTTGATTATTGTTATTGGTGGCATTGTTATGGAATTTAATCCATTTTGTTAGTTCCCCATCATTGATCATCTGCTGGATAATTCGCTTTAACTGAAAGCAATCCTCCGTGCTTTGCCCGTGATCGCTGTGATATTTGCAAAATTTGGCCCTACTCCTTTCATTTGGCTTCCGGATCATTGGGGGAGGAGGGGGAAACTCAGAGGTTCTCATGATTACTGCCCGCGGCTCGGTGAGTGGGGTATAAGCTGTTTCTTCCACCACTTTTCGGAGTTTATCTGATCCCCGGCCTCGGTTCTTTCCCTGATTATTAATGCGGGCAGATTCCGGGGTGGTGTCCTAGACTTGACTAATTCTCATCTTTGCGGGCACGCGGGCAGGAGCCACATTGGCTTCCTCAGCCGAAGCAATGGCAGAGGCCCTCTCATACATTTCCTCCACGGTTTTAGGCCTGTTGGAGGCAAAGTTCATCTTGAGGTATGAGGAGGCGAGGCCGCCCTCGAAGCAGAGTCACATATCACCCTCTTCCAAATCCACAATCTGCTCACTCATTTTTCGAAATCGAGAGATGTAGCGTTTGGTGGTCTCGTTATCGGCCTGCTTGACTCAGACAAGATCTGTCTTTGTTCTAGCGGGCTCGCCTGCTCCGGCAAATGCGTTCAAGAAGAGGTTCCTGAACTGGCTGTAGGCTTGGATGGACCGTGGTTTGAGGGCCATCATCTAGGACAAGGCCTTGCCCGTGAATGTTGCAGCCATGGCTTTGCACATCACAGATTCGTCCGTTGAAAATAGGGCCATCTGTCCCACAAACCGTCCCATAAGGCTCTTGGCATTCTTGGAGCCATCGTATATCTCCATTTGGGGGGGCTTGCCCTTCTGAATGGGTGCCCTAGCAATCTTGTCGCTGAAGGCATCCATGGTGCGGCCACACCTCTAGGCTGTTTTTTGGTGGGTCTCCCACATTTCGTTCATGAATTTGACAAATTCAGGGCTCTGACCGTCAACCTTTTGTTTCTTATCACGTGGAGTCACGGCCTTCCCCGTGGCCGGAGCCAAGGGTCTGGCTTGGGACCTCGCACGGCGGTTAGATTGTGCCTCTTCCCCTACTTCCTCGCTGTCCTCCACATGTACTACACTGTGTCTGGGCGCCTGACCGCGGTTTAGGGTTGGTTCATCCCATTTTGCCCCCCTAGCCTGACTAGCAAATGAGTTAGCAGGGGCTCGTTGGGAGAACCTTTGGGACCCTTGGGGGATGGGTATTCCGCCGTTTGCCTCTATCTCAAACATTTCCATCTGAGCATCATTGATGGCCATGGCCTCCGCGACCAGTTTGGACTTGGCGGCCAGGATCTCCTGCCTCCTCAGTATCTTCTCGGGGGAGAGGGGAGTGTTTGGGGAGGTGGTTTTTATAGGATTGTTGGGAGTTTTAGGGCTAGTGTTTAGGAGAGCTTGGGCTTTTTCAGCTCGTGCCTCATCGGTTAGCCTGTGTAACACTTTTTGAGCAGGGGAGAGGGTGTTTTAACCTTGAGAACGTGCTCCCATTCTGTTAAAAACAGAGGTAGTGGGTCTTTCCTTATTGACATTGGAAGGGACGCATGGTCATCCCTCTCAATGGTCAAATGAACAGCATTCTCCAAGGTTTTAGACATATTTGAAAAAAGAAAATGACTGAAAAGAAGAGCCTTTCGACAGTCAGCTGTTTAGAACACGAGGAGTGTCTGAAAATAAAGAATTTACGAGAAACAAAATGAAATGCTTCCCGGCAATGGAACCACTGATGCCACCAAGCTTTTCAGGGTCAGGAGCGGTTCAAGGATATCTGGCAGGATATTTTTAGTGATGGAAGTGGTACCTAGAACACAACACAAATAAGCACCGTTAAGGTCAAAGTTGGATGTTACTCCAACTCAGGCCCTCAGGTGTGAGAGTAAGAATACTGAGTAATATAAGGCTTTGAATGCCTTGAGTGTGTGTGAGTGTTTAGGGTTTAACAGCAATATGGCTTACAGTGTATATTTGGAACTTACCTTGTCCAAGGGGACAAAGGTCTTCTATTTATAGGCAATGAGGAGCTGCCCGCTGACGTAAGCCATGAGGTCAGCCCTAAGGGCACTTTGGTATTTGACCGCATACATGTGTCCGCATCTGATTGGGTCTATCAGGGAAGGAGGATCCTCTGTCAGAAGGGATGTCGCTGATGTGGACAGGAGCCGTGTATCCGGCGCGGCGCATTAATGGCAATAGTATGCGCCTGTCTGAGCCGCATTGAATACGATGGGAGTGAGCCGGCAACTTGCATGTCAGAGCCAGTAAGCTAACTTGCTCAGTAAGGTTTGCCATTAACCGGGAGGCAGGTGAGATAACCGGGAGGCAGGTATGAGCCCGCGGTCAACATCTTGGGCGCGGTTAAAGGTTTTTGACGCGGGCACGGATGGGGCGGTCATACATCCTGCGGTCACCAAACCAGCGGTCAGGATCCCTCCGGTCTGGAGTAGGTTGATGCGGAGAGGATCGCGGTCTTGACCTCAGGGGTCTATCTGTCCGCGGTCTTGACTCCGATGATCTAGGGAATGCCACGTCACTGGTTTCTGAATCAGACCGAGCGTGGGCCCAGTCCAACAGGTCCAAGCTCATCAAATGCAATTTACGATGGCAGAAAGATGAGATTTAAACCCTTTTAGTAATGAGGTGGTCCATTTCACGGTGCGACGGAAATACATTTTTCCTTTGAAATTGTTACATTTTGAAAAATATAATACTACTTTCAAAAAGAGTAATTGTATCCTTGTCGCACCGTGAGACGGTATCACATGGATTTTTTCTTTAGTGATATAAATATATAAAAATCCTTAAATAATTTCATCATAAATATAAGTATGAATTAGAACTTGTTGTTTGATGATGTATGATTTAGAAACTTCTTTAAAATTTGGACATTGGCTTTACAACAATTTTTTTGAAAAAAACAGATACTCCCTCCGTCCCGGCCGAAGCGTCACTTTTTACCCAAAATGGCGTCCCGTTTATAGCGTCACCCTTTCCTAAAAAGGAAATTTTTATTAATATTTTATTATCCCATCCTCTATTTCCCTCCACTAATTCTCTCTCCTCTACACTCACAACACTTTTAAAATTCACTATTTCCTCCACTAATTCTCTCTCCTATTTTTAAATTACACTCACAACATTTTTTCTTCCCACACTTTTTCTTAATTTGCGTGCCACCCTTAAATGGGTGACGCTTCTACCGGGACGGAGGGAGTATTTATTTTGAAATGGATCGAAGGAGTAAAATATATTTCTTATAAAAATAAAATTAACTGTAACATTTATTATGAAATTATAGGACCGGAAAATATATTTTTTTTTCTTGAAAAAAGGACATCTTCGAAAAATAATCAGCCATAATTTTAGTTTCCTGCAATACAATAGATGCCACATTCTATGTCCATTTCATACGGCCTTTGCCTGTCTTATCTTACGTTGTAAGCTTGATGAAATCATGATTTTTACACTTTTGCGTCAGATGAATGCATCATCATTATATCACTTGTCCTAACATATTATACGTCTCACTCGAAAAATCGAAAAAACACGAACTAATTATATACGATACGAGAGAATTATATACGATACACGAGAGAAGTGTGTATGGTATACTCCCTTCGTCCCATTAGTAGCAACACATTTACTATTTATGCGTAAATTAAGAAAAAAAATAATAATATAAATGTTGTGAGTGTAAAAGTAAAATAAGAGAGAGAATGAGTGGAGGGAATAGTAAATTATAATGGTGTTGTGAGTATTAAAATAATGTAGGAAAGAGAATGAGTGGAGGGAATAGTGATAAAAACTTTCCTTTTTAGAAAATGTGTGATTTGTAGTGGGACGCCCAAAAAGGAAAGTGTGTAGCTTGTAATAGGACGGAGGGAATATTGAATATTGTGAGTATAAAGAAAAGGTTAGAGGAAAAAATGTGAGATAGGAAATAGTAAATAAATAGTTATTGTTAATATAACAAGTGGGTATAATGAATAAAAAATACTCCCTCCGTCCAAGTAGTTACTTCACAGTTACTGTACTCACGTAAATTAAGGAGGAAGTATTATATTGAAAGTATTGTGAGTGAAATTAAAATAGGAGAGAGAATGAGTGGAGGGAATAGTAAATTATAATGGTGTTGTGAGTAATTGATACGGGGCTGGACTAATGAAATGAACAAACTAAGAAACTTGGATAGGTGCTCACCACTTCAAGGAATCCACCAAGAAGATACAGAGCAATAACAACTCACCACTCGTAGGAATCCACCAACGAGATACAGAATTGTGGTTCACCACTCAATGGAAAATAAAACCAAAGAGATACAGAACAAAGAAAAGCTCAAACTTGAACTTTATTGATGAATATCAATCAAAAACATAGACTGCCTCCCCAAGAGAAAATGGAGGGTATTTATAGGATACTTGGAACATCCTTCCAAGCTAGGAATACTATAAGGTTACATGAACCACTTATTAAATAGAAATACCAAAAGATTTTCTAACTATTATGACTATAACTCAAAATTCGGATGAATCTGCCACAGAAACCACCCTTCACTAAAGCAGTCATAACTCTCTCCATACTTGTCCAAATGACAAACCGTAAAATTCTCTAGAAACTAGATTCACAGAGATTTCCAAGCATAGGTCACACATAATTTTTGGTTCAGCCAATCAGTACAGACTTGCAAGTTAAGTTGACCCATTTCTGACTGTTAAGCTGCCCTGTTTGTGCCTCTTCAATAGGAAGACCTTTTGCTACCGCATCAAACTCCCCTGGTTGAAGAAGACTCGTCCTCGAGTCCATAAGCTCATGATCCCCATGAAATGGTGAAAGATCGACACGTTGAAGGTGTCGGAGACTTCATACTCAAATTTGGAAGTTCAATCTTGTACGCATTTTCCCCAATTCTTTTCAACACTTTAAATGGACCAAATGCTCTTGGCTTTAACTTAGCATGAGGGCCTTGTGGAAACCTCTCCCTTCTAAGATGAACCCATACCAGATCCCCTTCTTTAAATTCAGCCCAAACACTACCGAAAAATGGATCATCCTTGTACAAATCCTTCATTACTTCAAACCCAACAACCTTGACTTGCATTTGGGACAACAATGTGTGTCTTCTACTTAGAGCATCGGCAACTTTATTCTGCGTTCACTTGTGTTTGATAACAAAGCTATAAGTTTGTAAAAACTCCACCCATAATGCATGTCTCCTGTTCAATTTATGCTGCCCATTAATAAACTTCAGCGCTTCATGGTCCGAATAGAGTAGAAATGGCTTAGACAAGAGATATTGACTCCAATGATCCAATGCTCGGACAATTGCATAGAACTCCTTGTCATAAGTTGAGTAATTCCGCCTAGAATCACATAATTTCTCGCTGAAAAACGCAATAGGCCTGCCCTCTTGACTCAAAATAGCACCAATACCAACATTAGAAGCATCACATTCAACTTCAAAAGCTTATCAAAATCAGGAAGTGAAAGAATAGGTGCTTCGGTAACCTTTTTCTTTATGAGCTCAAAACTTTTTTCAGCTTCTTTACTCCATTTGAAAGTACCTCCCTTAAGGCATTCGGTGATAGGAGCAATGATAGTGATGAATCCCTTGATAAAGCGACGATAAAATGAAGCAAGTCCATGAAAACTTCGAATGTCATGGATAGATTTGGGCAGGCCAACTAAGAATTGCATCAACCTTGCTTGTATCCATCTTCACTCCATTGCTGGAAACAACATAGCCTAAAAAGACAAGACTTTGTGAGAAAAATTCACACTTCTTCAAGTTAGCATAAAGTTTTTGCTCCCTTAGAGTGCTGAAAATTTCTCGAAGGTTAGTAAGATGCTCCTCCTCGTTCATATAAACAAGAATATCATCAAAGTAGACAACGACAAACTTTCCAATGAAAGGCCTAAATACATCATTCATAAGCCTCATAAAAGTACTTGGGGCATTAGAAAGACCAAATGGCATCACAAGCCACTCATAAAGTCCATCCCTTGTCTTGAAGGCCGTTTTCCATTCATCCCCGGCCGCATACGAATTTGATGGTAACCACTACGAAGATCAATTTTTGAGAATATAATTGCACCATGTAGCTGGTCAAGAAGGTCATCCAAACGAGGAATAGGATAGCGGTACTTGATAGTAATCTTATTCACAGCTCTACTATCAATACACATCCTCCATGACTCATCTCTTTTAGGCACAAGAAGAGCAGAACGACAAGGACTTTTGCTTTCCCTCAAGAACCCCTTACTCAACAACTCCCCAACTTGCCTTTGTAGTTCTTCATGCTCCTTGGGACTCATTCTATAGGCGGCTTTGTTAGGAATTGAAGAACCCGGAACAAAGTCAATACAATGTTGAATGTCTCGCATAGGAGGAAGACCCGGTGGCATTTCTTCCGGAAACACATCTGCAAACTCAATAAGGAGTTGATGCACAATAGGAGGATGCTCGTGATTTTCTGCATTTTCTTCAAGAACCACAAGAATATAATGTACCCTTTACACTTTCTCGCCTCCTTTAAAATTTCAGATTTAGAACAAAAAACACTTTTCTCTTCTTTTTAAAGGTTTAGGGCCGCTACCTAATTTTAAAGGAACCAACACAATCTTAACACCATCCTTCACAAAAGTATAAGTATTCTTAAAACCATCATGCAATGTTTTTCTATCATACTTTGCCATGGTCTACCAAGAAGTAAATGACAAACATCCATAGGAGCAACATCACACAATACTTCATCTTTATACTTTTCACCAATTGAAAATTGCACAAGACAACGCTTACTAACCTTGAATTCCTTCTTCTTGTCAAGCCAAGACAAGTTATATGGATGTGGATGGTCTTCCGTTTTGAGCCGCAACTTTTCCACCATCTTTGATGAGTCAACATTTTCAAAGCTTCCTCCATCAATGATGACATCACAAACCTTACCTTGAGAAGTGCATCATGTATGAAAAATATTATGTCGAAGCCAATCATCATTCTCAATACGTTGGACATTGAGATTTTGACAAACAAGAAGCTCCCCTTGATCACCTTGAATAACTTCTTCATACTCGGAATTTTCAAAGCATCTTCTTCTTGATCCTCTTCAATTTCTTCTTCTACAAGAGTAACAACCCTTCGATTTGGACAATCGATGCAATATGCCCATAACCTTGGCACTTGAAACACTTTCTAGAGCCGGCATTTGATGTAACTTGCCGTTTAGGACCAGCGGCAACTTCACCCTTCTCTTGAGACTTCAAAGCCGTAGTTTTTGGTGTTGTAGAGACTTTGTTGGTTGAGGTACTCCCTGGTTAAAGGGACCTTCTTTGCTGCGAAAACGAGAGGCACTTCCACGAGCTTCTTTTTGTTGTTTTTCCACTTTTATGGCCAGCTTGCAAACATCATCATAGGACCAAAAAGGTTGAAGTTGAACAACATTACCAATTTCGGCTTTCAATCCTCCAAGATAACGAGCTATAGTATGTTCCTCCGCTCCACTACATCACATTTGATCATAAGGTGATCAAATTCGGTTGTGTACTCTTCTACCGACAACTCTTTTTGCTTCAAATTATGGAGCATAAGGAAAGAATCTTGCTTATAATGCTCGGGCAAGAACCTCTTCTTGAGCTCTCTCTTCATCTTTTCCCAAGAACGAATAGGACGCTTACCATCACGAGCTCGTTGTTTCTTCACATTCTCCCACCAAAGACCAAAGATACTTTCGCAACTTTAAAGCCACAAGTTTCACCTTTCGTTCATCCGAAACATCTTTGAAATCAAAAACCTTTTCAATAGTATGAAGCCAATCAAGGAACTCATCGGGCTGAATTCTTCCTTCAAATTCTGGAATGTCAACCTTGATATCAAACTTCTTTCGTTGATCTCTTCGCCCATGACTACGAGGACGAGATCCTGCACTATCTTCTGAACTTGATGATTGATAAAAGGGATTATTATAGACTTCATCGCCGCCGCCTTCTCCATTTCCATGATGCACTTGTTCTTCTTCCACGGTTTGCGGAGCGTTCAACTTGCTCTTGGAGCTGTTGCACTTGCCTCCGAAGTTCATCCATCTCTATGTCTCGCAAATCTCTTTCACGAGGGGCCGCATTAGGTTGACGACGACGAGGAGGCATGATCTCAACTGCAGCTCGATACCAACCGATACGGGGCCGGACTAATGAAATGAACAAACTAAGAAACTTGGATAGGTGCTCACCACTTCAAGGAATCCACCAAGAAGATACAGAGCAATAACAACTCACCACTCGTAGGAATCCACCAACGAGATACGTAATTGTGGTTCACCACTCAATGGAAAATAAAACCAAAGAGATACGTAACAAAGAAAAGCTCAAACTTGAACTTTATTGATGAATATCAATCAAAAACATAGACTGCCTCCCCAAGAGAAAATGGAGGGTATTTATAAGATACTTGGAACATCCTTCCAAGCTAGGAATACTATAAGGTTACATGAACCACTTATTAAATAGAAATACCAAAAGATTTTCTAACTATTATGACTATAACTCAAAATTCGGATGAATCTGCCACAGAAACCACCCTTCACTAAAGCAGTCATAACTCTCTCCATACTTGTCCAAATGACAAACCGTAAAATTCTCTAGAAACTAGATTCACAGAGATTTCCAAGCATAGGTCACACATAATTTTTGGTTCAGCCAATCAGTACAGACTTGCAAGTTAAGTTGACCCATTTCTGGACTGTTAAGCTGCCCTGTTTGTGCCTCTTCAATAGGAAGACCTTTTGCTACTGCATCAGTATTAAAATAATGTAGGAAAGAGAATGAGTGGGGTAGGGTTAATTTTTTAATATTAAAAACTTTCTATTTTGGGTAAGAAACAAAGTGTGAAGTATGTAATTGGACGCCCAAAATAAAAAGTGTGAAGTATGTAACTGGACGGAGGGAGTATTAAATAGTTTCCATCGTGGAATATATCTTTTTAAATGAAACACCTAACATGAAATTTTGTATCTTTTCGAGTGATACAGAGGAATTATTCTGTATTTCATTGTTCTCATAATAAATACTCCTTCCGTCCCAACAATTGCTTCATCCTTTTGTCCCGGCACGCATATTATGGAAATGGGTGGGAAAAAAATATTGTGAGTGTAATTTGAAAATAGGAGAGAGAATTAGTGGAGGAAATAGTAAATTTGAAAAGTGTTGTGAGTATAATAGTGAATTAGGAGAGAGAATGAGTAGAGGAAATAGTAGAGATTATTTGCCAAAAAAGGAAAGGTGAAGCTTCTAACGGGACACCCTTTTGGGTAATTAGTGAAGCTTTTATTGAGACGGAGGGAGTATTATTTATTGTATTTTTTTATTTATCACTCCTTCTGTTCTAAAATTCTAAAAATAATAAATATTATTTACCAATAAGACCTTGAAATATGGTGGAATTTACCAATAAAAATAGTACATTTTGAATTCTACCTAAGAATTCAAGAGTTGAAATCAAAACGACCGTAGAGTCCCTGACCCTATTTATAATAATTTAAATGGCCAAACTGTCCCTACTCACTTATCCTCTTCGCAATCCGTTTCTCTCTCTATCCGCAATCTATCCGCAATCTGACGACTTCCACCAGCGAGTTTCATGGTGCGATTAAAGCTGCGCTGTTGAAGAATTTAGGGTTTCTGAAATTGATTAGCAAGCAAATACCGTTCTTTGTCGTCAAAAATGTCCGTGAACTTGCCAGTAATGTTTCACCGACGAACCACCGTCGATTTCAACGCAGGTGAGCTTTTGAGTCGAAAATTCTATATATTGATTGTTTCCTCAATTGATTTCGCGTTTGGTTGATGGAGTATAGAAATGCTACTGATTTTCAATTTTGTTGGTGAATCGGTGATAATTTGGAATACTGTAATTTTTCTCTTTCTGGATAAAATTTACTAAGTTTCTTTCGATTTTTGTTTTTCTGGGTTAACTAGAGCCTCCGGAGATCGGAAAATGGTTTTGTTTCTTAATTTTGAAATTTTCTTTCAGTATAATTTTCTTGATTTCTGATTGTGTTTGCATATAAGTTGGTGATATATAGCTAGTGATAATATGGTAAATTACAAATAATAAACAAAAATATAGGGACGGGTGGAGTGTGGAGGCTGGCTGCTATCAATGAGGCGGGAGGATGGAAGGATAGAACTACAGTTGAGGATATGGATCTTGCAGTGAGAGCTGGTCTCAAGGGCTGGAAATTCCTATACCTTGGTGACCTTCAGGTGCCTATTTTAAACCTCCTATCCATTTTTCTATTACTTTTCTTATCTCATAATTAATCTGTTTTCCTTCATGCTCTGTGTGATTAACACGTAATATGCGTTGTTTTGTAGGGTTATAGTGAATTACCTAGTACTTTCAAAGCTTTCCGTTATCAACAACATAGGTGGTCATGTGGTCCTGCAAATTTGTTCAGGAAAATGGTTATGGAGATTGTTCGAAACAAGGTCAGTTAATGACCACTCTATCCTTACCTACTTATTTATCTAATATCAACCATTTTTCATCAACTGCTTTTTGTGCTCATTTAGTATGAAAGAATTGTGACCCATGATTGAGCGGATTTTCATTTGCCCTTGCAGAAAGTTAATTTCTGGAAGAAGGTTTACGTAATCTACAGTTTCTTCTTTGTACGGAAGATCATAGCTCACATGGTTACATTTTTCTTCTTCTGCGTCGTTCTTTCCATTACAATATTGGTTCCTGAAGTTGAAGTACCCATATGGGGAGCCATTTACATTCCCTGCATCATTACCACCTTGAATTCAGTTGGAACCCCAAGGTCGGTCTATTCTTTCTTTCTTTTGTTTTTTGTGAAAAAATAAAATAAACATAATTAACATATAATTTCTGGGAATTTACAGGTCCATCCATTTATTGTTCTACTGGATTCTATTTGAGAATGTGATGTCTTTCCACCGGACAAAAGCAACCATCATTGGATTACTCGAAGCTAAGAGAGCTAATGAATGGGTTGTTACTGAAAAACTAGGCGATGGTGCAAAGAATAAGTCGAATGCCAAATCAATAAAGAAGTTCAAATTTAACTTCAACCTTGGAGACAGGTATATATATTGACTTTCCAATATTGTTTTTATTGCTGGCTTTCATTTTAGAAGATCTATATGATTTGAAAATATCAAATGAAAGCCAATAATGCAGGTACGAACAGGACTTGTGGACCGAGATTGCCAAGAACTTAGATGGAAAATCTATGGTTATGCTTGCAGCAACCAACAAGTGGTTTCACCACATTTTCTGCAAATTTTCAGTTTAAGCAAGTATCATCTCATGCTGTTCAAGTAGGAAATAAATATACATATGAATGAGGCCATCAACTTAAGAGGAGTAATCACTAATCAGAGAGTTGATGAATATATGTTAAGTGAAATTACCTTTTTAGACCTGATCCTAGCGATTCCGCGTTCAAGCCTTCTCTCCAACTGCTTCAGCTCCTCCATTATCCTTATATCTACTGCAAATTAAGTTTAACAAAGCTATATATTGAGGATTTATGTTACTAGTACTAATCACTTGCTAAAGTTTCATGTTTACTATTACCACAAATTATACGTTATGATTGTTGAGGTCAATTTCTCAGTTATTGTGCGTAATTGTGTGATAGATTTCACTATTTTTATGTCATTCTTTTACAGAACAACGGTGAGGTCTATTTCACAGTTGTTGGTTGTGATTGAATAACTGTGAAATATTTTTCACACTTCTAAAACTGTGAGCTTAGTTTCACAGTTATTTATGAATGTGAAATGGTTTGGTTTGTTACCTTTCTAAACTGAGAACTGTGAGATAAATTTCACAGTTAATTTGGTACTTAGTATGTTTGGTTTACCCGTTATTTATCTGTTATTCATGAATGTTTGTGCACAACTGTGAGGTCAATTTCTCAGTTATGATTATTGAGGTCACTTTCTCAGTTATTGTGTATAACTGTGTGATAGATTTCTCTGTTTTTATGTCATTCTTTTATAGAACAACAGTGAGGTCTATTTTACAGTTATTGGTTGTGATGTGAATAACTGTTAAATGTTTTTTACATTTCTAAAAATGTGAGGTCAGTTTCACATTTATTTATGAATGTGAAATTGTTTGGTTTTTGACATTTCTAATCTGAGAACTGTGAGGTCAATTTCACAGTTAATTTGGTACTTAGTATGTTTGGTTTACTCGTTATTTATCTGTTATTCATGAATATTTGTGCACAACTGTGAGGTCAATTTCTCAGCTATAATTGTTGAGGTCACTTTCTCAGTTATTGTGCATAATTGTGTGATAGATTTCTCTATTTTTATGTCATTCTTTTATTGAACAACAGTGAGGTCTATTTTACAGTTGTTGGTTGTGATGTGAATAACTGTGAAATATTTTTCACACTTCTAAAACTGTGAGGTCAGTTTCACATTTATTTATGAATGTGAATTGTTTAGTTTTTACCTTTCTAAACTGAGAACTATGAGGTCAATTTCTCAGTTATTCATGAATTTTTGTACACAACTGTGAGGTCAATTTCTCAGTTATGATTGTGAGGTCACTTTCTCAGTTATTATGCATAATTGTGTGATATATTTCACTGTTTTATGCATTCTTTTATAGAACAATTGTGAAATCTATTTCACATTTGTTGAAAAAATAATTCTATTTTATTTATAAAATTTGAAATATATGATGAGTAAACTTGTTTGATTCGTCTTGGCGATGCGATTAAAACAGTGATTTCGGATAATTTTTTCGACTTTTAAATTTTGAGATATTGCATTTTAAAAATTTAAGAGAAAAAAAAGGAAGATAGAGAAAAGGTGAGAGAAAGAAAGCAGACAAGACGCTGGACTCTCAACGTCCGTCACGTGTCACGAGAGACTGAGGGGTATGAGGGACAATTTGATCCATAAAAAATTGAAGGACTTTTTGGCTGTTTTGATAATGTTGGTCCTTAAAGGTGGTTTTTATTTGGCTGGAGGACTAATTAGTCAAAGCCTCTATTATTTATTGTATTTTTTATTTATCACTCCTTCTGTTCTAAAATTCTAAAAATAATAAATATTATTTATTGTATTTTTTATTTATCACTCCTTCTGTTCTAAAATTCTAAAATAAATGATCATTTTTTATTTTTTATTTAAGGGTCATGAAAGGTTATTTTTAGTAGAAAAATCTATAAATATTATTGTTATTGACTTTCAAACTTCTATATTTTGGTAAAATATCATTAAAAAAACAAAGTGTTTTGAAAAAAAAATTTCAAAAGTTTATTCATTTTGGAACAAAAAAGGTCATTTAATTAATTTAGGACGAATGAAGTACAAAATAAATAATGTGTTTCTAAGTAAGAAAATAGTTTTAGTACAAATTTACCATTGTACAATCAAATACTCCCTCTGTCCTATAAAACATTACCCCTTTTACTATTTTGGGCGTCCCACTTTAAAGTCCCACTTTCCTAAAAAGGAAAAAAATTTTACTATTCTCTCCACTCATTCTCTCTCCTCCCACTCACAACACTTTTCAAATTTACTATTCTCTCCACTCATTCTCTCTCCTCCCACTCACAACACATACTTTAATAACATTATTTCTTATTTTTCGTTCTCAATAGTAAAGGGGTAAAGTTCTCCGAGACGGAGGGAGTATATAAATAAATAAAATACATTAATTAAAAATGTTAACAAGTCATATATATAGAGAGAAAATTTAATTATTATATAATTGATGATAATTAAAAATATATTATTGATACTATTTTTATGGTGTATCAATTATCCTTTTTAGAGTTATATGGTGATAGTTGTATTTTTTAACAAGTTGTTAAAGTTCAATCAAGTTAACTTAAAAAATAAAAATAAAACTATTGTTTTAAAATGAATGAATTAATAATATAAATAAATAATAAAAAATAGTAGGAAATATTCATAAAAATTCAGTATATATAAAACATTTTCTTACTGTGATGATGAGTAAAAAGAAATTAATACTCCCTCCGTCCCACAATTATGTAGATTTTTTTGCTCGGCACGAAGATTAAGGTAAAAAGTGATAAAGGTAATGTGTTGTGAGTGTAAAAGTAAAATAGGAGAGAGAATGAGTGAAGAGAATAGTAAATTTAAAAAGTGTTGTGAGTAGAGAGAAGTGGGTCCCATTTCCATTTTGAAAAATTATTGATTATTGTGAGACGCTTAAAAGGAAAATTTTTCGATATTATTGTGGGAAGGAGGGAGTATTTGTAAATGAAGTAGAATTCTACTCCCTCCGTCCCACCTCAATTGGTCCATTGAGGTGGGACACGATTTTTAAGAAAAATTATTAAAGTGGGTAGAAATTAGAGGAGAGAGAATGTAAAAGTTAAATATGTGGTAGGGAATAGGAGAGAGAATGTAAAAATTAAAAATATTTAATAGGAGAGAGAATGAGTGGGAGAAATAGTAAGTTAAAGTGGGTATAATGAATGTTTTTTTTTGTAAATATATGGAGATGATAAGGGTATTAATATAGGAAAAACTTTCCATTTAAGGAATGGACCAATTGAGGTGGGACGTCCCAAAAAGGAAAGTGGACCAATTGAGGTGGGACGGAGGGAGTATTAAATAATAGAGTGGGCACCCACTCAAATTATTGATGGCACCCACACACCACCTGCCGTTTCCACCAAGGTTGATGACAAGGACAATCCGAAACCCACCTCTATCATGTGGCACCGCTAAAACTGTATACAATGGTGCCCTTTTTAAAAAGGCTCGGCTGATGCGGATATATAAGTCTCCCATAATAATGGTGACTAAAATGAGAGACTTATATGACTTAAACAAAAAAAAAAAAAAAAAAAGGCTTGAGAAAAACTTGAAGGCTTGGGAAAAAAAGTGGTCTCTCTCACACTCTCCATTGAACACACGCTCAAAATAGATGAATAGAAAAAGGCGCGTGTTATACACTTATGTAATGGGCGGCTGGGACTGGGACAATATTTATGAACTGACAATAGGGACACACCATTTTTCTCTATATTAATCCAAAATTATCCAATTTTCAAAGTCAAAATCTCACAAAAAACGCGTTTTTTCTAAGCTTAGAAAAAAATGTATTTTGTTTTCCCCGCTGTGGTAGTGTTAGTGTAACAAAGTGCCAGTGTAAAAAAATGTCAGTGCATGTATATTAAGTGTCAGTGTAAAAAGTGTCAGTGTTAGTGTAACAAAGTGTCAGTGTTAGTGTAACAAAGTGCCCGTGTAAAAAAGTGTCAGTGCATGTATATTAAGTGTCAGTGTAAAAAGTGTCACTGTTAGTGTAACAAAGTGTCAGTGTTAGTATAAAAAATGTCTGTGTAAAAAAGTGTCAGTACATGTATATTAAGTGCCAGTGTAAAAAAGTGTCAGTGTTAGTGTAACAAAGTGTCAGTGTAAAAAAATGTCAGTGTTAGTGTTATTAATTGCCAGTGTAAAACACGTTTTTCTTAAACTTAGAAAAAAAAATATTTTTTGTAAGACCAACTCATTTTCAAATGATTAGTAAAAAAAACTGCAATAAAAAAAACAACAATATTTTTTGTAGTTATAACCATATTAATAAGATGTTATTAACTTATCATATATAAAAATATTATTAAATAATAATTATATTAATAAAATTATTTAATTAATAATTAAAATTATTATAATAAAAAGATATAAATTATTATCATGTATAATTAACAATAATAAAATAATATGAATAATAATAATAATTGTTATACATGTGAGTAGGAAAAAGAAAATATAGTGGGGTATAGTAAAAAATATGAAAGAGAAATTGATGACTTAAGTTATTACTGTGGATAAAATGATGTAAAGTTGTTATTCTTGATGACTGATAATGTGAAGCTGATATGAAAGAGAGAGAAGCTGATGACTTAAGTCACCGATGCGGATGGTCTAAGATCACCTTCTTATTGGCAACTTACTTAACACACTTGACATCATTGTGTTCACTAAAACCGCCTCATAATTGTCTTACCATTTTTCAATGAAACACCAAAAACATCACCCTCCTCGTATGAAACTCTCAAAACTATCTCATTCTTATCTCATTACCTGATGAACAAAATTATAATCTCGCAAGTGTACGAACTACCGTTGTAATGGTATGCAAAGTAAGGGGTCGAGTCCACGAAAACTTGATGGAGAGAAACTGTGATAAAACAATAAATAAAAGGCTTTAAAAAAAAAGTATAACTAAATTAACTAATAAATACTTCAACTTTTGTATAAATACTTACTTTGTAAATAATATAAAGGAGTTTTTATCAAAAACTCTCTCAAAAAGATGCAATATAAAAAAAACACGTAATCTTTCTTTCGGTCTTTCTGGAATATCGACCAAAACGAAATTTACAAAAATAAAAAAAAGACACAAAAAACAGGCGCTAAGAGCAAAGGATTATAACTTTTCATAAATTCTCTAAAGCCCCCACATATGTGCTACAAACGAATAGATTATAACTTTTCATAATTCATTCGAAGCCTCGTTTTTATCGGTTATAAGTTACATTTATAAGTTGTTTAACTGCTAAATACATTTATTGTTTTAAACAACTAATAATGTACTTATCAGTTATTTTGAAAAAAAAATGTGCCTATTATTTGGTTACAAATGATAAATATATTTATCAGTTAAACAACCGATAAATACGGGGGTTTTGTAGAAATTTTAAAAAGTTATAATCTCTTCCTTTCCTTGATAGCGCGTAAGGTGGCGTTTGGTTCGGTGGAAAAAAAGTGAAGGAATTGAATTGTCAATGGAATTGAATTGTCAATGGAATTGAATTCCTTAAGGAATTGGAATGGAAAAAAACTGATCAACCCCCTCCGTTTGGTTGGCACGAAATGGAATGGAATTGTCATTCACTTCCTTGGCAAATCATGTTTGGTTTGAAAATACAAATTATAGGAATGGAATGAAAGCATATAAAATGACCAATTTACCCTTTTAAATTATTTTTTTTTGGAGGGGGGGATAGGTAGGGGGTATGCAAAATGAGTAAATTTTTTTTTTTCGTGGGGGGTGGGAGTGGTAGCGGGGGAATGGGGGCGGGCGAGAAAAAAAATCGTGGGAGGTGGGGTGGTGGGGTGGGGCTGGATTGGGGGGGAGGGTAGGCAGAAAAAAAAATAATTTTTTTTTTTGTGGGGGGGGGGGTGGGGGGGATAGGCGGGGGGTGGATGGGGGGAGGGTAGGCGGAAAAAAAAATAAAAAAAAAAATTCGTGGGAGTGAGGGGGTGGGGTGGGGGGTAGGGAATTTGAATGGGGGGGAGGGTAGGTAGAAAAAAATAAAAAAAAAAAAATTTTGTGGGGGTGGGGTGGGGGGTAGGCGGGGTGGATGGGGGAGGGTAGGCGAGAAAAAAATAAAAAAAAAAAAATTTGTGGGGGTGGGGTGGGGGGTGGGGGGGTAGGGGCTGGGTAGGGGCTGGGTAGGGGCTGGGTAGGGGTGGGTAGGGTTTGGGGGTATTTTGGTCAAAAAAATTTTTTTTTTTTTCATTGTCAAAGAAATTCAACATTCCATCAATTTTATGATGGAATGATAAATTCCTTTATTTGAAGGAATTAAGCATTCCAATGGAAAAGAAATTTTAAAAAGAATGAACCAAACATGGGAATGGAATTGGTCAAAGGGAATTTACCATTCTTTTCCCCCACTTTCCTATGAACCAAACGCCCCTAAATGTTTTTGCCCATTCAACTTGTATTTTTTTTTTTTGTAAAATTCATCTTTTAAAAGAAAAGTTTTTGATAAATACCCCTAATATAAAATTGAGTCTTACTCCATAAAATTTCTTGAGAACCTTTTATAAATCTTTCAACTTAACTCTGTTGGTTACATTACACCCTTTGTTATGCAATGTATTCACGAACTACTACCCTCTAACCTATGTAAACTTTTAACTTTTCCCTCCACAAGTGTATGGTAAACATTTTTGTAGCCGTAATCAATGTTTAATTAGGAGTATATTAATATATAAAGTATTTCTCTTTTTTTTTTTTCATTGAGAAAATTAATGCCTGTTTACTGTATTTATCCTAAAATAAATATCCGACTTTCTTTATCAACTTGATTGAACTTTGATAAAAGGCCATTCATACCGACCAAATTATACCTTAATTTACGACTTAAAATATGAACCAAAACATCGATCATCTTAATAAGGTTTTTGGCCAATATAATTCCCACATGTATTATAATTACAAATAACAAACCAATAACCATTTTACCCTAGCACATCCAACTTTGAGCCCTATCGCGCCACAAGACTTGCGTGTAATGCAAGCACTCACCACCCTCACACGAGTTCGCATTGTGGTTATAGAATTTCTTCTCATCAATCCACAAGTTCACTGCAGCCGTAGACGAAAACAGGGGCAGGCCTATCCCATAGATTAAGGATTAAGGGGGCAGGTGCCCCTTCACTTTTCAAAATTTGTCAAATTATTACCAAGGAGGGATGCCTACTTCTGCAAGGTTTTCTCCGTAGGGCCAATTTGAGTGCTTGAATTTGCAGTCTTTGACCTTTCCTTCAGCGCATTTTTGTGAGAGGAGGGACACTGGCCTACTTCTTCACTAGCAAAATGAACTTTAAAAATCTTAGTCGAAGTTGATAAATGAAAGTGATACAAACATTAAACCGCTTGGGGCATATACACGACAAAACTGAATGAGTAATGCCTGTAAATGAATAGTTTATAAATAAAAGAAAAAAAAAAAAAGACAAGCCAAGAATGAATAGATTAGTCGTTCATGTTTCACATCCTTATATTCTTTGCCATTTAAATGTACAAAAGTAAACATTTCCCAAATGTCCCCTAAATAAAATTTGGACATTCATTTAGGGATTTAGGGACAGAGGGAGTACAATCTAAATTTTATAGAGGTTTCATGGAGGAACTTATTGTACCAAGTGTTCTGTGTTAAAAATGAGAATATCATGAAAACCGAGAGCTTCTGTCCATGTTCCTTCAGGTATATCAACATCAGCTCTATAACCGTCTTTATAACCAAGAGACTCTAGCACTCCACCATTAGCATTAGCAGACCACCTGTGCCATACATATACAAGCAAAAAGGTATCAAGAAAAGTAGCTCAGAGATGAGTGCTCTACTACAATATCAATACATGATGGACTGACTACGCACTTCCAGCAAAACAATATCATGGGGGCGCAGTCACCATACAAAAAATGTGAAACCCATAACAGAAATATAGCTAAAAACCTGTGGACTCTACAAAAGGTCAGTTCTTGAATATATTTTACTACAATTACTCAACAAAAAAATCAAAATTAGCTAGGGAATTATTTTTTGACCTCTACTATTTTGATTGAAGAAAGGCAGCGATAAGGAGTACGCATGTAGTGATAACAACATTTCCAGGTATAAAGTGGTATCGAACCACCTATAGCTTACCTACCATAACGCGCCAACAGATTCGTCCGATGGTATGCAATCGTAAGGTTATGCTCCAGAAACGTAAAGCTGCGGTCCGCCCCAGCAGGATGCCACTTCTTCGCTTCACCCGCCACTCAGTTTTAAAGTGTAGAAGAGAGAAACAAACATGTTCCTATTTAAGGAGTCCCCAACAAACCCTGCACTGTCGAAGATTCATAAGGTCTAATATCTGTAAGAATGCACAGCGGAATAAAGAGACATGGTTTGGAGAACTTTCTTGTTATTCATTCCATGAGAATCCCAAGACTATATACACGGTTTACAGCCATTAATTAGGAATGGATTAAGGTCCTATACTATGATTGATTGGGTTACCTAATATACAATATTTACCCAAATATGCCTAGTCTATCAATAATAGCTGTAATATACACAAATATAAACATAATATGCAGATGGCCTAATTACTCGTCTAATACCCCCCCCCTCAAGCAAGACGTCCGTAAGGAAGTTGAAGCTTGGTGCAAAGTGACTGAAACCGAGGTTTGGGTAAGCCTTTGGTGAAGACATCCGCAAGTTGATCTTCGGAAGAGACAAACTTGAGACGAAGAAAACCTCGAGTAACCAATTCTCGTATAAAGTGATAGTCAATCTCGATGTGACGTGTGCGAGCATGAAATACCGGATTGCGAGCCATGTGAATGGCAGAAATATTATCACAATATAATGACGGGGGTGAGAAAGGAAGTTGAAGCTCACGAAAGAGGAAAGAAAACCACCGTAGTTCTGCAGTTGTAGTAGCAATAGCGCGATACTCAGCCTCACTGCTAGAACGAGAGACAGTTGTTTGTTTCTTGGCTGTCCACGACACCAAATTGGGACCAATAAACACACAAGCACCAGTAGTTGAGCGACGATCATCAGGATCTCCAGCCCAATCCGAGTCAGAATAGGCACATAGTGTTAAGTCCGGTGAAGCTTGAAACGTGATACCCAAATTTATTGTACCTTTAACAAAACGAAGAATGCGTTTTGCTGCCACAAGATGAGCTGTACGTGGTTGGTGCATGTACTGACATACCTGGTTAACCGAGAATGAAATATCGGGCCTAGCAGTCAATGTGAGATACTGAAGTCCGCCTACTAGGCTTCGATATTCAGTGGCATCAGAAAGAAGCTCCCCTTCATGACTGGAAAGTCGAGAGTGAGGAATTGTATATAGGGGTGGTCATAGGTTTACAATCAGACATGTGAAACCTATTAAGAAGATCAAGTGCATACCGGGTTTGTCGAATAGACAATATTTACCCAAATATGCCTAGTCTATCAATAATAGCTGTAATATACACAAATATAAACATAATATGCAGATGGCCTAATTACTCGTCTAATAATATCTACAAATATTGAATACTATGATACAATATACTGTATGAGGCAACAAGCCCAAATCATTGAAATGCAGAACGGTGAGTTCTTTGTTGTGGATATGGCCCTCCACTACCCAAGCAAACCCATAAGAACAATAATAAGAGCACACAAAACAAAGCACAAGAAATCAAAGCACAGAAAAGACACATAAATTGTTTACCCAGTTCACCAATATGTTTGGCTACGTCTGGGGGCACTACCAAGCCAGCATCTTGCACTATAATATGTTTGTATATAGTTACAATGTGTTTAGGGGCGGAACTTTGCTTAAATATATGCCCTAGGATACAACCAAACCCTAGATGGACAAAGGAACCCGAAAATTGGCCTAAAAAGGGGCCAAGAATTAATCCTCCCCGACACGAGCGCGGTCGCCCAGCATCCCAGCGCGGCCGCCCATGAATGGATTTCCTCCGAGCCTTTCATACTGACCAAGTGCGCGGTCGCGCACCTTCACCTGCGCGGCCGCCCTCACCTCCAGAGAATTCTGCACCAGTTTCTGTCCTCCAGCGCGGTCGCCCTTACCCCCAGCGCGGCCGCCCTGAACGCCAGACTGCTCCGACGATTTTCTTCCCTTTTTACTCCTAAATCTAACCTGGTTGGTCCTCTATCCCAACAATCTCCCACCTAGAGATCAACCGCACATATAATTCCCGTATCCGTCCTTCAACTCATCTTTGGTGTCCTCCTAGTGCTCACCTCGATCATGGTAGTGCCATTCTCCTCTCCTATTCTCCAAGCCCAATTGAAGCTATGCACAGCTTCAATTTCTCAAGGTTTACAACCTTTGTTAACATGTCAGACGGGTTCTCCGATCCCAATATCTTCTCCAGCCTTAAGATCTTCCCTTACAAGAGATGCCTAATGTAGTGAAACCTCAGTTCAATGTGCTTCGTCCTAGAATGAAACGCCGGATTCCTAGCCAAATGTATTGCACTCTGACTGTCACTGTAGAGAGCGTTACCACTTTGCGTCTTCCCAAGTTCACCCAAGAAGTTCTGCAACCATACCATCTCTTTACTCGCCTCTGTCACTGCCACCTATTCTCGCTTCGCAATGATCGAGCCACGATCTTCTGCAATTTAGAACCCCAGGAGATTGCCGTACCACCCAATGTGAAGACATAACCCGTAGTACTTCTCCTCTTGTCTAGATCGCTTGATGCCAAATCCGCATCAACATAACCCGCTAACACGACCTCCTTGCTTGAGAAACATAGAGCCTAACCAGCAGTACCCTTTAATTAACGCAGGATCCATTTAACCGCTTCCCAATGTTGCTTTCCTGGATTGCCCATGAACCGGCTGACTACTCCCACCGCATGTGCAATGTCTGGCCTTGTACACACCATTGCATACATTAGACTCCCCACTACCGAAGCATATGGAGTCCTCTCCATCTTGTCACGCTCCTCCTTGCCCATAGGTGAGTCCTTCTCGGATAGCTTGAAGTGCATACCCAATGGTGTCCCTGTTGGCTTCGCCTCTTCCATGCAAAACCTTGCCAAGACTTTCTCAACGTATTCTGCTTGTGAAAGAACCAACTTACCCGACTCCCTATCCCGGTCAATCCGCATGCCCAAGATTTTTCTGGCCTCCCCCAAATACTTCATTTCGAACCGTTCTAAAAACTGAGCCTTCAATCTGTTTACCTCTCTACTGCTAGAGCCCGCTATTAGCATGTCATTCACATATAACAGCAAGATTATGTACCCATTATCCGTGTTCTTGAAGTAGCAACAATGATCCGCCTCACATCTGATAAAATCAATATCGTGCATGAATCCATCGAACTTTCTGTACCATCGCCAGAGCTTGTTTAAGTCCATACAAGCTCTTAGTCAATCTGCAAACCAGCTTCCTCGCTACCCTTAGACAAGTAACCCTCTGGTTGTACCATGTAAATTTCTTCCTCCAAATCCCCATGAAGAAAAGCCATCTTTACATCCATCTGTTCCAGCAACAAGTTATATGCCACTACTATCCCCAGAACCATTCTGATAGTGGTCATCTTCACAACAGGAGTGAAGACCTCGGTGTAGTCAATGCCATACTTTTGCTGAAACCCTTTTACAACCAACCTTGCCTTGTAACGCTTACTGTCGTTTGCTTCCTCCTTAATCCTGTAAACCCACTTGTTATGCAACGCCTTCTTCCCCTTAGGCAGTCTAGTCAACTCCCAAGTTTTGTTGGCCTTCAATGAGTCCATCTCATCGTCCATCGCAGCTTTCCACTTATTAGAAAGTGCACTACGAACAGCCTCCGCATAACATTCTGGTTCCCCACTATCTGTCAACAACAAGTAGTAATTGGAAGGAGTATACCTGTCAGGCGATCCACGCAATCTGCTGGATCTACGCAGCGGAATATCCGGTTCCGGAGTATGTGGTTCATCTTCAGTGACCTCCTGACCATGGTCATCATGAACCGTTCTGCTCCCACCCGAGTCTGGAATATCCACCTCTACAACCTCCGGTTCTGAACTAATGTCATCAGATGCCCCCTTTCTGTCCTTGTACAATACCTGTTCATTGAATACCACATCTCGACTACGAATAATTTTATGGTTTTGGTCATCCAAAAACTTATACCCGAAGTCATCCCCGCTATACCCAATAAACGTACATTTTACAGATTTTGCATCTAACTTAGTTCTATCAGCAGAATCAATATGAACATATGAAACGCAGCCAAATATGCGAAGAAATGACAGATTTACCTGCTTGCCACTCCATGCTTCCTCTGGAATTCCATTCCCCAATGGTACCGATGGTCCCTTATTGATCAAGAAAGCCGCCATGTCAACTGCATATGCCCAGAACGTCTTCGGAAGTCCACACTTCAATCTCATACTTCTTGCCCGCTCGTTCAATGTCCTGTTCATCCTCTCTACAACCCCATTGAGTTGTGGTGTGCACTTTGGAGTCTTCTCCATGCGAATACCATTCGCTGCACAATATTCCCTAAACTCACCGAGCTCATACTCCCCACCATTATCTGATCTTAAGCACTTAAGCTTAAGTCCCGTCTGATTCTCCACCAAGGCCCTCCACTTCTTGAATACCTCGAAAGCTTCATCTTTCCCCTTCAAAAAATAGACCCAGACCTTTCTTGTTGAATCATCAATAAAGGTCATGTAATATGACGCACCACCCAGAGAAGTTACCGGAGATGGTCCCCACAAGTCCGTGTGGACCAGTTCTAACTTTGCTTCCCTCAAAGCCCTACCCGTCCTTGAGAAATTATTTCTCCCCTATTTGCCAAACACACAATCTTCGCAGATCCCCACATTGACTGTCTTCAAACCCGATAGTAGTCCATTTGAACAAAGTACTTTCATCCCCGTCTCACTCATGTGACTCAATCGACAGTGCCACAAATTAGTATCACCCTTGGCTGACGCCACCGCGATACTATCCTTGGTGTTATTCGCCAAATACAATGTCCCCTCCTTATTACCCCGAGCGATCTTACAATCCTCCTTGGTAATAACCCAGTTCCTACAGCCGAATGTTACCTTGTAACCTTCTTCGTCCAACTGCCTAACTGATAATAGGTTCTTTTTCAAACCCAGAATGTGCCTGACCCCATTCAGATGTAAGACCTTCCCGTCCGATGCTCCTATTCTGACATCCCCCTTCCCCTTGATTTCCAAAGGCTCGCCATCCGCCAGATAGACCTTACCGAAATCACCGAAAGTATAATTCTCCATCTCTTCTGCATGCCCGCAAGAGTGGAATGATGCCCCCGAATCCAGCACCCATGATTCTAGTGCACTACTAACACTCAGAACCAGTACATCATCACCTTCGACTGTCACATTCACCGAATTGCCCCCACGATTGGGACAATCCCTCTTGTAGTGTCCCAATTCCTTACAATGATAGCACTGAACTGATCCCTTTGCAACCCTTGGTTTGTCTCTGATCTCCACGGTCTTGCCCTTACCACCCACCACGTTCTCCTTAGATTCAGTTCTCCCTTGTTTTCTAGTACCCGACCTTCCCCTGCTAGTAGTAGCTAATTAAGGCCGATCCCGAAGCAGTCGATGTCCCCAACTTCTTCATGCAATTTTCCTCGCCCAAGAGAAAGTCTTTAACATCATCATACTTCAATTTGTTTTTACCAGCTGAAGCATTGATCGCTGTCACTGTTCCGCTCCAACTTCCTGGTAAAGACACTAGCAACAAGCACGCATGAACCTCATCATCAAACGTAATCTCCAACGCATTTAATGAGTCTATAACATCCATAAACTCATCGATGTGTTTAGCTAAGGATCCCCCCTCTTGCATCTTGAGACTGTAGGTGTTAGTGCCCTAGGCCTATAGAGATAGACCTTTATGTAATGTCATTGTTCATTTATATATGAGATTGTTTATTTAATTATTATATGTGTTTGCATGTTTAGTTATAATAATCGTGTCCCTAGTACTTATGAAGCACTAGTATGAAGTCTAATGGATAATCATGTGATGATTATATGCATGGAGATGCACATTAGATTCATGGGTACTTGTTAGAGAACAAGGTACTGGACTTGACCCATTATGAGATTTATGTCATGGTCATATGTCATAAATAAATCTCATATAGTCATATCATTGATATCCTTTCGACTCGAGATTATCATCGTCTTCCACTCGATGAATATCATGTTTGATATAGTTTAACGTTGTCTTTAACCGGACAACAATAAGGGCTATTATTGGCATGATATGATTCTTGTTGGGAAGAATGATAAGTCAAGATGGAAACTTGTCCCTCGTAAAGAGAGATGTTTGCTTGGCCACTCGTGAGTAAGATTGATGTAGTGCATGGCCATGCCCGAATGAATTAATATGATTAATGTCATTCGATTAATCAATTTACTTAGTAACGAGAAAGCATTGAACAATATGAGTTGACGTGGACCATGACTCATGTTCAATATAACATCGTGTGACAATGGGATTGTGATATGTTCTATGTAGGAAAAATCGAACTTAATATTATACTATTTGGGTAGGCATGATGGCTTGCTAGAGTCCGCTCATGTCTTATGAGGATCGATGTGATCAGACTCATTGCCAACATAGTATAGTCCTATGGGGTCACACGCATCGAACGAATTGTCAAAAATGGAATTATGGATTTCTGGTGTGTTGGGCGACCGCCCAAGGTTTTATGGGCGACCGCCCATGTTATTTGAAAACCGGGCATTAGAGACTGTCCACATGGGCGACCGCCCACGATGGTTTTGAATAAAGGGATTAAAACTCTGGACACATGGGCGACCGCCCATGTCCTGATGAGCGACCGCCCATATGGGGTTTCGGAGGAAGGATTCAAGCTCTGGACACATGGGCGACCGCCCATATCCTGATGGGCGACCGCCCATGTCCGCTGATGCTGAAACCGTTTTTTTTTTCCCAAGGGTTTTAATAGGGCATATATTTATTGAGTATAAATAGTATCCTTATACAACCCTAGCAAATGGCCCGTTTTTGAGCTTTGAGAAAGACAAAAATAGAGAGGATTTTCAATTGTGAATTGAAAATCATCACACCAATTCCACAATTCATCATAGATTGAAAAGGTTTCAATCAAGGGATCTAGCAATCCTCCTAGAAAGAGTTCTAGGGTTCGTTCATCGCGTGGATACTGCAGAGGATCTTCGCTTCTCAAGATCCTTTTGTTCGTGATTCAAGGATCGTATATCAAGACTTGCTAACTCTTCAACTGAGTTGGAACACGTATATCAACGACAAAGGCAATCAAGGTTGGTAACCCTAATTCATACTTCTTAATTATTCATCTAGAACGGATTCTAGGGCTTTGGGTATTCGAGTTATTTGCATTATTCCGCCGCGCATGGACCCTCGAAACCCAACAAAGTGGTATCGAGCCCCGTTCATGATGTTTAGTTAGATAATCATGATTATTGTGTAATGTGATTATATGAATTTTCATGATAAATATGATTTGGAATGTGAAGTTGTATGAGTATTGCTTGTGAAGTAATTGTATATAGTGATATACCATGATTATGAAATTGAAATATGTGATTAATATGATTAATCTAGGTTATGGGATGTCAATTTCATTTATATGATTAATGTGATTAATCTAGGATATTTGTGAAGTATTACTTGGTATATGGGCCGGACACCAAAACCTTTCCCCACGGGCACTTCGATGGAAGTGTGGGATAACCTTGGAGCACGTGGCCGCGTACTAGTAATTACTGACCAAATGTGATTTGTGTTGTATCATTCCATGTTCATAATTATGCTCATATAGTTTTTCATGAATCAACCTTGCCATGTTAATTGATAAACATGAAAAATTGAACCTTCTTTGAAATTTTGAGTTTGTTTATGCTACCCACTTTAAACACTTCATGAGTACACTGGTAGTTTTATGTAGGCTCGCCATAGCGAGGTACATTAATTTTATCTTTGTATGATCAAGATGAGCAAATAGTGATTGCTATACGTTTAAAATGGTTGAACTCATTAAGGCTATCAAAACAGTTTTGGGCCTAAGGCATAAGATGAGATTGAAACATGTGACATATGATATCTATAATCTCATAAAAGATCTAAGAGTCATATGTTGATATGATTGATAAATGTTATCTACCTTTTTAGTTTAATTTTGAGCAATGTGCCATAGCCGACTTGAAATTAAATTAAAGTTGGGTCTTAGCCTATTAAATTATATTATGCATGTTTGTATATGAAGGTTATATAATTTAGTGGGAGTATTTGTGAAATACATTATTTAATCTCTTAAATGAAATTGGTGCTCATATATGTTTATATCTTGTTGCATATCTTTGTAGATCAATGGCCGCTAACACTAATCGAATTTGTCATCGCGATCGCTCCTTGAGAAGGACAAGTTAGAAGAGAATGGCAACAACTATGTGGATTGGATCCGCTGTTTGAGAATTGTTCTCAAACAAGAAAGGAAGTTGTACATTCTCGATGGACCCATTCCACCCGAGCCTCGCCGCTAATGCACCTAAAGTCAAAGGGACCAACATAAGAAACATGTGGATGATTCTATAGATGTTGGTTGCTCGATGTCAGCTACTATGTGTAAGGCCCTTCGTAGGACCTTGTACACATGGAAGCTTATGATTTGGGAAATCATTTAAAGGAAATGTTCCATTGCAAGCACGTCAGAAAGGTTTGACACTATGAAGGCTCTTCATTCATGCAAGATGATTGAAGGACAACCCGTTGGGCCTCATGTGTTGAAAATGAAGGGTCACCTCGAACATCTTGAGAGGCTTGGGTATCCTATCCAGCTAGAGTCGGGCTACGGATATGATATTGCATTCACTCCCGAAAGTTATAATCGATTCATTCTGAATTATAACATGAATGGGATGAATAAATCTCTGTCTGAATTGCATGGGATGCTAAAGAATGCGGAGAACAATATTACCAAGAAAACCAATCAAGTGTTGATGGTGAATAAAGGAAAGGGGTTCAAAAATAAGGGTAAAGCAAAAGTTGCTAAACCGGAGGCAAAGGTTGCCGTTGCTGAGAAGCCTAAACCCAAATCCCAAAAGGATGCGGTATGCTACCATTGCAATGAAACTGGGCATTGGAAGCGTAATCGCAAAGCTTATCGAAGGGTCAAGAAGAAGGGCAATGTGATTGCCACGACTTCAGGTATCTATATGATAGATGTTCTACTTTCTACTTCTAGTTCTTGGGTATTAGATACCGGATGTGGATCTCACATTTGTCTAAATGTGCAGGGACTTAAGAATAGAAGGTCGCTCAAAGAGGGTGAAGTAGATCTGCGGGTTGGAAATGGAGCAAGAGTTGCTGCATTGGCCGTAGGGACTTACGAAGTCACTTTACCTAGCGGATTAATTTTAGTTTTAAATAACTGTTATTATGTTCCAGATTTGAGCAAAAACATTATTTCTATTTCATGTTTAGACAATGAGGGTTACAATTTTCTTATTGCGAATAAGAAATTTTCAATTTATTTGAATGACATGCTTTATTGTGTTGCTCATTCTTTTAATGGCCTTTATGTCTTGGATGTTGAAAATAATGTTGAGAATGTTTATCATGTTAGTAAGAAATCTAAACCAAATGATGTGAACAACACATACAAATGGCATTGCCGTCTTGGTCACATAAACGAGAAGCGCGTATCTAAACTCCATAAAGATGGATATTTAGACTCATGTGATTATGAATCATATGATGTTTGCGAGTCTTGTTTATTGGGCAAGATGACTAAAGCTCCTTTTACTAAGAGTAGTGAAAGGGCTAGTGATTTATTGGCTCTCATACATACCGACGTGTGGACCAATGAATAGCATTGCTAGGGGAGGATTTCAGATTTCATAACGTTCACTGATGACTTCTCCAGATATGGCTATGTCTATCTGATGAAGTACAAAAGTGAAGCATTTGAGATATTCAGGATATTTCAAAATGAGGTACAAAATCAACTTGGCAAAACTATTAAAACCATTCGATCCGATCGAGTTGGTGAATACTTAAGCCAAGAATTTGACGATCATCTGAAAAGTTGTGGAATTGTTTCGTAACTTACTCCACCCGAACACCACAATGGAATGGTGTATCCGAGAGGAGAAATCGAACTCTATTAGATATGGTTCGATCGATGATGAGTCAAGTGAACCTTCCTATTTCCTTTTGGGGACATGCACCGGAAATGTCGCTTTCACACTTAACAAGGTCCCTACTAAATCGGCTCCTAAAACCCCACATGAGATGTGGTATGGAAGAAAGCCTAGCTTATCTTTCATGAAGATTTGGGGTTGTGAGGCTTATGTAAAGAAATTATTTTCTGAACATAAACTTGCACCTAAATCTGATAAATGCATTTTCGTTGTTTATCCTAAGGAAACGAAAGGATATCTATTTTACAACCAATCCGAGAACAAAGTGTTTGTTGCTCGAAATGGTGTCTTTCTAGAGAAAGAGTTTCTCTCTAAAGAAACTAGTGGGAGTAAAATTGATCTTGAAGAAATTCAAGAACCCAAAAATGACAAGGAACCGATAGTAGAGACGGAACCAAGTTCACAAGCTGTTGTGGAACCGGTTCAAGATACACAAGTTCTTCGCAGATCGGATAGGATACGATCCGAACCTGAGAGATATGGATTTCTCATGACGAAAAGTAATGAAGTAGAAATCATTGAGAATGATGAACCTACTTCCTATCAAGAGGCGATGTCCACTCCTGATTCGGACAAGTGGCTAGGAGCCATGGAATCCGAGATCAAATCCATGTACGACAATCAAGTTTGGAACTTGATTGACCCACCTGAAGGTGTAAAAACCATAGGGTGCAAGTGGGTTTTCAAAAACAAAACCGACATGGATGGGAAGGTACATACTTATAAGGCTAGGCTAGTTGCTAAGGGGTATAGGCAGATTCATGGCGTTGACTATGATGAAACCTTTTCGCCCGTAGCAATGCTTAAGTCTATTAGAATCCTAATTGCCATAGCCGCATATTATGACTATGAGATATGGCAAATGGACGTCAAAACAGCGTTTCTTAACGGAAACCTACTTGAGGATGTATACATGATACAGCCTGAAGGGTTTGTCGATCCAAAGGGTTCTAACAAAGTGTGTAAGTTGCAGAGATCCATTTATGAATTGAAGCAAGCTTCCCGGAGCTGGAATCTACGTTTTGATGAATCAGTCAAAGAGTTTGGCTTCATCAAAAACGAAGATGAACCTTGTGTATACAAGAAAATAAGTGGGAGCATAGTCGTATTTCTGGTGCTATATGTCGATGACATCTTGCTCATTGGAAACAATGTTCCTGCACTTGAGACTGTTAAGTCTTGGTTAGGAAAATGTTTTTCAATGAAAGATATGGGTGAAGCGGCTTATATCCTTGGTATCAAGATCTATAGAGATAGATCAAGAAGGATGATTGGTTTGAGTCAGAGTACATATATTGACAAGGTCCTTAGAAGATTCCGCATGGAAAATTCTAAGAGAGGGAACTTGCCAATGGGACATGGCATTACTCTTAGCAAGACTCATTGTCCTAAGACAAATAATGAGCGAAAGAGGATGAGTGATATTCCATATGCTTCGGCAATTGGATCTATCATGTATGACATGTTGTGTACTAGACCCGATGTCTCATATGCTCTAAGCGCAACGAGTAGATACCAGTCTGATCCTGGTGAGAACCATTGGATAGCTGTCAAGAATATCCTTAAGTACTTGAGAAGGACTAAGGATGTATTCTTGGTATTTAGAGGAATGGAAGATGATCTGGTTGTAAAGGGTTACACAGATGCAAGCTTCCAAACTGACAAAGATGACTTTAGATCGCAGTCTAGTTTTATTTTTATGCTAAATGGAGGTGTTGTTTGTTGGAAGAGTTCCAACCAAAGCACTGTTGCTGATTCTACAACAGAAGCCGAATACATAGCAGCATCGGATGCGGTTTGGATCAAGAAGTTCGTTAGTGACTTAGAAGTCGTTCCGAGTATCACTAACCCGATAGAGCTGTTCTGTGACAATAATGGTGCTATTGCCCAAGCAAAAGAACCAAGGTCACATCAGCGATCCAAACACATTTTGAGACGTTTTCACCTCATACGAGAAATCTGTGAAAGGGAGGACGTCAAGATATGCAAGGTACCAACGGATGACAATATTTCGGACCCTCTCACCAAGCCTTTGCCACAAGCTAAACATGATGGTCATGTTAGGTCCATGGGTATAAGATACATGAGTGGAGGGCCTAGTGCAAGTGGGAGACTGTAGGTGTTAGTGCCCTAGGCCTATAGAGATAGACCTTTATGTAATGTCATTGTTCATTTATATATGAGATTGTTTATTTGATTATTATATGTGTTTGCATGTTTAGTTTTAAAAATCGTGTCCCTAGTACTTATGACGCACTAGTATGAAGTCTAATGGATAATCATGTGATGATTATATGCATGGAGATGCACATTAGATTCATGGGTACTTGTTAGAGAACAAGGTACTGGACTTGACCCATTATGAGATTTATGTCATGGTCATATGTCATAAATAAATCTCATATAGTCATATCATTGATATCCTTTGACCTGAGATTATCATCGTCTTCCACTCGATGAATATCATGTTTGATATAGTTTAACGTTGTCTTTAACCGGACAACAATAAGGGCTATTATTGGCATGATATGATTCTTGTTGGGAAGAATGAAAAGTCAAGATGGAAACTTGTCCCTCGTAAAGAGAGATGTTTGCTTGGCCACTCGTGAGTAAGATTGATGTAGTGCATGGCCATGCCCGAATGAATTAATATGATTAATGTCATTCGATTAATCAATTTACTTGGTAACGAGAAAGCATTAAACAATATGAGTTGACGTGGACCATGACTCATGTTCAATATAACATCGTGTGACAATGGGATTGTGATATGTTCTATGTAGGAAAAATCGAACTTAATATTATACTATTTGGGTAGGCATGATGGCTTGCTAGAGTCCGCTCATGTCTTATGAGGATCGATGTGATCGGACTCATTGCCAACATAGTATAGTCCTATGGGGTCACACGCATCGAACGAATTGTCAAAAATGGAATTATGGATTTCTGGTGTGTTGGGCGACCGCCCAAGGTTCTATGGGCGACCGCCCATGTTATTTGAAAACCGGGCATTAGAGACTGTCCACATGGGCGACCGCCCTTGCCCTTATGGGCGACCGCCCACGATGGTTTTGAATAAAGGGATTAAAACTCTGGACACATGGGCGACCGCCCATGTCCTGATGAGCGACCGTCCATATGGGGTTTCGGAGGAAGGATTCAAGCTCTGGACACATGGGCGACCGCCCATATCCTGATGGGCGACCGCCCATGTCCGCTGATGCTGAAACCGTTTTTTTCCCAAGGGTTTTAATAGGGCATATATTTATTGAGTATAAATAGTATCCTTATACAACCCTAGCAGCCAGTTTCGTTTTTGAGCTTTGAGAAAGACAAAAATAGAGAGGATTTTCAATTGTGAATTGAAAATCATCACACCAATTCCACAATTCATCATAGATTGAAAAGGTTTCAATCAAGGGATCTAGCAATCCTCCTAGAAAGAGTTCTAGGGTTCGTTCATCGCGTGGATACTCGTAGAGGATCTTCGCTTCTCAAGATCCTTTTGTTCGTGATTCAAGGATCGTATATTGAAGACTTGCTAACTCTTCAATCTGGAGTTGGAACACGTATATCAACGACAAAGGCAATCAAGGTTGGTAACCCTAATCCATACTTCTTAATTATTCATCTAGAACGGATTCTAAGGCTTTGGGTATTCGAGTTATTTGCATTATTCCGCTGCGCATGGACCCTCGAAACCCAACAGAGACTACCCATCTTGCGTATCAAATCAACCTTGTTTGCAGCAGATGGACTTTCAAATCTCTCAGTAAGATAATCCAATAGCTTCTTTGTGGTTTTTGCCTTCTTGGTAGTCTTCGCAATCCACTTTGACAAAGTAGATCTGACCACCCCTAGGGCCTTCCGATCCATGAGATCCCAATCTTCCTGCGTTTCTTCTTCCGATTTGACACCCTTTAGAGGCTAATAGAGTTCTTTGTTGTACAGGAGATCCTCTATCTGTATCCTCCAAAATCCGTAGTCAGACCTATCGAACTTCTCAACCGCCTCTTTGTCCTTGCCCATTCTTGATTGCTTGACAACACCCAATCGCTCGATAAACCAATCTTACGATTAAACCCTGATCTAGAACCAGGGGTTTTGATGCCAGTTGTTGTGGATATGGCCCTCCACTACCCAAGCAAACCCATAAGAACAATAAGAGCACACAAAACAAAGCACAGAAAAGACACAGAAATTGTTTACCCAGTTCACCAATATGTTTGGCTACATCTGGGGGCACTACCAAGCCAGAATCTTGCACTATAATATGTTTGTATATAGTTACAATGTGTTTAGGGGCGGAACTTTGCTTAAATATATGCCCTAGGATACAACCAAACCCTAGATGGACAAAAGGAACCCGAAAATTGGCCTAAAAACGGGCCCAGAATTAATCCTCCCCGACACGAGCGCGGTCGCCCAGCATCCCAGCGCGGCCGCCCATGAATGGATTTCCTCCGAGCCTTTCATACTGACCAAGTGCGCGGTCGCGCACCTTCACCTGCGCGACCGCCCTCACCTCCGCAGAATTTCGCACCCGCTCGTCCTCCAGCCGCCGCTCTTACCTCCTCGCCGCGCCGCCTGAACGCCAGACTGCTCCGACGATTTTCTTCCCTTTTTGCTCCGAAATCTAATCCGATTGGTCCTCTATCCCAACATTCTTATGACCGCTGATATACTGCGTTCAACTAACAAAAACCCTTATTACACCGTAGTGCAAAAAATAAATAAAAAATCACATCTCGCTGAAATCCTTTGAGAGACCGGAAAAATAGGGAATTAGTAAAGGTCTGAAATTTCTAGGAAAATCTTAAAATCACACCTTGTTTGGCAACTAAATCTATGAAAATCAAGGTAATAAATGTTAATACAACTTTCCCTGGTAAATACTAAATACAGGGAACGAAAAATACAGGGAACGAAAAATTTCAACGCTGCCCTTGCCCGTCTCGTGTAAGTATACACGAGATGTTATCTATCATCTCGTGTATATTTACACGAGATGGAAAGAACGCTGCCCTTGCACGTCTCGTGTAAGTTTACACGAGATGTAATCTATCATCTCGTGTAAGTTTACACGAGATGTAATCTATCATCTCGTGTATATATACACGAGATGATAGATTACATCTCGTGTAAACTTACACGAGATAGTGTTCCCCAATTCAATTTCGTCGATTAATAAATAAATCATCTCGTGTATATATAAATTGATTGCCGCGAGTGGGACATGGGATTTCTTGAATCGGAATTAATCGTTTCCGCGTTAGGGATTTGATATTTGACGACAGTCGGATTTGGGCTGGCGTTTTCGCAGCAAACTTGGTAGAGAGGTTTGGTTCAATTCAATTCAATTCAATTAATCACTTTGTTCATCTTCATTTTTTGTTGTTTTTGTTTTTTCTACTTGAATTGAATTTTGAATTTGGATACAAGTTCAATCAGTTGGGATTTTGGATTGGATTCGAAAGTTAGGGTTTCATTTTAACGAATTTCGAGGAATTAAAGCTTGGCTATTTTCTGGTGGCAGTTACGAGAATTTCTACTCGGATTCGGAATCAAGAATCGTCCACCGTCGGTTCGCCGTCGCAGGGACGGCCGGAATTTTTACTCGAGCCATGGCGATCGGTGTATTTGGTCGTCGCGTCGTGTACGTATTGAGAGCGAGGGAGAGGAAGAGGGAGAGGTTTTTGAATATGAAATGAAAAAAAAAATAAAAAATTAAGTATATAAATGGGTATTTTGATAATTTATATCGTTCCCTGTATTTTTGGTTCCCTGTATTTAACTATATCCCTTTCCCTTCTTAACATTTGACCTTTCAACATCAGTATATCCTTTTACAAACCTTAATTCTCTAATTTTGATCTTATATAACACACATGCAGAACAGAACCCACTCTTTCTCAATCAGTGACCATGAATACGAACATGGTGACGAAGAAGAAGACTACTCAAGGTCGTAAGAAAATAGAGATCAAGAAAATAGAGGAGACAAACAGCCGTAGTGTCACTTTCTCCAAACGTCGTGGCGGTCTTTTCAAAAAGACCAGCGGGCTTTGTGTATTGACCGGCGCAGAAATAGCCATCATGGTCAACTCCCCGGGTGGTCATGTTTATTCATTTGGTCACCCGAGTCCTTACCATGTTGTTGACAGGTACCTAACTAGTACCGAAACCTTGGGGTCCAAGCAAACCGCTCAATTTGCATACCCCCATAAACTTATTAGTGAGTTAAACCAACATTACATGAAGTTATCAAAAGAGTTGGAGGAAGAGAAAAAGAAGAAGGGTATTATTGATCAGTCGAAGATGGTAATTAACGGGACATTTTGGTGGGATGAAGCGATTGAAGGGTTACCGTTGGATGAACTGGAATAATTTGTGGCGTCGATGGAAGAGTTGAAGACGAAGGTGGTTACGAGAGTTGAGAAATTAATGATGATTAGGGGTTCAAAAACTTAGTTTGATGTGAATCAAACTACGAATGAAGGTGTTGAAGAGTTTTGGAATTGTCACTTGTGTTCTTTTTAATAACATAAGAAAAAATTATTTGATTCAGAGTTTTAGGGTTCGGACAATGAGATTTATTTTAGTGTTTTATTAGAATATTGGGTTGTATAGCAATTCAATGATTTTGAATAAAGGGCTCATGACCTTTTTTATGTGTTTACTTTACAACGGAAATTGAGGTTTTAAATCTAAAAATATGAAGAAAAAAAATGTCCTTAAACTGTAATTGGGCCGGGATCAAAAGGCAAATGGTTTTTTTTTTTTTTCCCTTTCAAGGAACTTCTCACAAGGATAGTCTTACGATTCACATGGTGCTACAAGCACCTCATGATACTCCACCTTATAATAATAGTGATTTTTTTGCTCAAAATATTTCTTTTTAATTAAGTATTTTCATATGACAACCCTTAAAACAAAGTATTTGTCGGAATGACCAAGTTTGAGAAACTCACTACGAGTTGTGACAATTTTATTATTTTCTCGCTCAAACCCGCTACTTATAGTAGTGAGTTTTTATTTTTATTATTTTCTCATTTTCCAACAAATATTGTAAAATATAATTACAAAATTGGAACTCACTACTCGTAGTAGCAAGTTTAGTTATTTTATATAATTGGTTGATTAGGTTTATAATTAGCAGAAAGGTAATAAATCAAACTTGCTATTGCCAATGACAACATTAAACGTGTTTAGCAGATAAGGTTACAGTTTGTGTGCAAATTCTCTCTCACCATGAACACCACAAAATGTGCTGAGAATAGAGAAAAAGATATAGGAAAAAACTCTATTCTCACTTATTTTAACTTCATTATTGGTCAAGAATAAGAATCAAGGTAAATCAACATCTAAATCATTTTTTATACTTGTGATTAGTTATAATAAATTTTGTTTTTTGTTTGTGTTTTAGTATATTATATATATGAATGTTAAAATTAGGGTCTTGAAGGTTTTGACACTCTTTTTAATTATGTAGGGTCAAAGATGAATGAGGCTTCGCTCATTTTCATGTGCTATTGCTATTGAGGAGGTGATGATGATCATACATTTGATGGTTCTCATTTTCGAAAAAGGCCGAAATGTTCGGTTAGGCCTCAATTTAATAGATATACAATTAATTGATTGACGAGTTATATAAAGGGATGGGAGTGGATCTGACACAGTATAAGTTGGAAGTTATATGAAGATATTCTCATTCATCTGATAGCGGGATTGGTGAGTAATTTTCATTCCGTATCCAAGGTGAAATCAAAAATTAAATGGGTTTAATTTTTCGGATTAATGACTGAAATTATTAGTATTAATCAAGGTTCTAAAAAGCGCTAGGCGGATGCTAGGCAGCGGAGCTAGGCCTAGCGCCTAGGCGGGGACTAATCGGGATTAGTCAGGATTAGTCGGGACCTAGGCGGGGCTTAAAACTAGGCATTGGAGAGGAGCCTAGCGCCTAGGCGGGGCCTAGGCGCCCTTAGGCGGGGTCTTTTAAAACACTGGTATTAATTTCGAATTAATGATTTATTTTCAGTTTTGATTCCTAAAGGGCTATATATTGGAGTACACAACCAAGAAGAGAAACAACCAACAGAGAAGAACAACACACTTGAAAACTTCGATCCTCCTCCATTCCTCTTGCTGCATATTGTCATTTCGTTTCTTTGGCCTCCTTGCATACGTAGTCTAATGAGGTGATTTTGTCCAAGCACTTTTCAAATACGATACTTAGGTGCAAAGTGCCCCCGATTCGCACGTTTCTATCCCCGGGAGACAAGCGTCCCAAAAATCTCAAGCTATTGTTTGAATCGGAGTCGAATCATGTCTAAACAATTTTAAACAAATTTGATAACGTGTTGCTGTCTAAAAATGTGTTTTAAACTATTGTTTGAATCGGAGTCAGAACTGCGGTCTAAACAATGGTCTGAACTATAATCTAGACCACGACTTGAATTGCGGTTTAAATCATATGATCTGGACAACAGTATGATGAACCGCATGCAAAGCTGACCGCAGTCTAATTCAAACAAAATCAAACTATAACGATTTGGTTTGATTCGAACTAAATTTTTATAATTTGATTTTGTTTGGATATTTCCCTAATCAACTACTAAGTTCGACTTACAAATTAGCCCAAATCAAATCAAATCTACCCATTTATATCCTTATAGTTTCCATGACCACGCAGTTCCATTCAATTGGATGCCCATCATTTTAGCTTTCTCAGTTTCGACGGTCATTTTTCAAAATTTACTATAAACTTTCCATTTTTCTAGTAAACCTTTTGGATAACTTATTTGAGAAAAAAAAAAAAAAAAACCAATCCACTGGTCCTTTTAACATGTACTATAGTACATAACACACTATATATACTTGATATCGATTTTAATATTGATCTTTTGCAACAAGAATAGGTACAACACAAACACAAAATATTTAGACATACATATTGCCATTTCTTTGTTACTGATTTATTGATCATATAAAGCATGAATATATATTCATACTCTTATTAGATTACCACACAATAACAACCACCAAGGATCATAAACTAGTGCCTAGTAAGGGCGTTGTCCAACAAAGTTACCCGGTGGATCATAGTTACAAGTAACAAACCACCAACCATCGTTACATCGAACCCTAGCGCAACCCACGCGCTGGGAATTGCGCCAAACCACTTGCGTATAGTGGCCACACTGCTCCCCACCAGCGCACGTGTTAGAGTTGTAATCATAGTTTTTCTTCTCTCCGACCCACAACCCCACAGCTCCGGTCCCAGTCATATCGGGAAATCCCTTTGCTAGGTTCTCCCCGTAACGACCACCAGAATGGACCAAGTTGCAGTCGCCTATACGACTGTTAGCGTAGTTTTGAGCGTACCCTGCAACATTGTTGTCCCAAGTCAATGGTCCAACACCAACTTGGGCACGAGCTGCGTTGTGGGCGTTGAGGTAGTCTTGAGGGGAGTTTTGGGCTAGAGAGAGATGAACCATGGCTAGTGCAAGTATTAGTTTGAGAATAGTTTGTGTTGTTTTAGGAAACCCCATTTTGTTTCGTGTTGGAAGATTATGTAAATTCGAATCTATTTAAAGGGAAATTCTTGTGGAAAATATTGGGTAGATGGACAAAAAATTTAACCTAATTAGGCCAACTTATATGTGGAACATATATTAGTCAATTTAGAATAGTCTTCTATGGAAAATTTTGCTCGCATCTGGTAAATAATAATTATTCCCTTTCCCTTTGTCCAGACCTTTTTTGTTTTAAAAATAAGAAGTGTTGCATTTTTGTATGGACCATATACAATTACTTTCAAAAATTAAATAATAATTATTCCCTTTCCCTTTCCCTTTGTCCAGACCTAATTAGACCAACTTGTATGGACCATATATTAGTAAATTGAGAATAGTCTTCTGTGGAAAATTTTGCTCGCATCTTGTATGGACCATATACAATTACTTTCAAAAAGTAATTGTATCCCTGTCGCACCGTGAGACGATCTCACAGGAATTTTTTTCTTTAGTGATATAATTACATAAAAATCCTTAAATAATTTCATCATGAATATAAGTGTGAATTAGAACTTGTTTTTTGATGATTTACTATCTAGAAACTTCTACTTCAAAATTTGGACATTGGCTTTACGACAAATTTTTTGAAAAAACAGATACTTATTTTGAAATGGAAGGAATAAAATATATTTCTTAAAAAAAAAAATTAACTGTGACATTTATTATTTATTATGAAATTATAGGACATGAAAATGTATTTTTTTTCTTGAAAAAGGGGCATCTTCTAAAAATAATCAGCAATAATTTTAGTTTCCCGCAATAGATGCCACATTCTATGCCCATATCTTTATCATACGACCAATTGCCTGTAATCTTACGTTGTTGTAAGCATTGACGAAATCATGGTTTTTACACTTTTGCATCAGATGAATGCGTCATCATTATATCACTAGTCCTAACCTATTATACGTCTCTCTCACTCAAAAAAAACACGAATCATATACTCCCTCCGTCCCGGAACTTACACTGTTTGCACTGGTTTTAAGGAGGGAGTATTATATTGAAAGTGTTGTGAGTGTGAAAATAAAATAGGAGAGAGAATGAGTGGAGAGAATAGTAAATTATAATGGTGTTGTGAGTATTAAAATAATGTAGGAGAGAGAATGAGTAATAAGTAAAGATTTCTTTCCATTTTAGGTAAGTTTTAAATGTGTGAAGTAAGTTTTGGGACGCCCAAAAGGAAAAGTGTGAAGATTGTTCCGGGACGAAGGGAGTACTATACACCACGAGAAGTGTGTATTGTGAAATATGTGTCATGGGTATAAAAAATAAGGTAGAAGAAATAATGAATGAATAGTTATTGTTAGTATAACAATCGGGTCTCATGAATAAAAAAGTATTAAGTAGTTTTCATTGTGAAAGTATATCTTTTTAAATGAGACACCTAACATTAAAATTTGTGTCTTTTCGAGTGATACAGAGGGATTATTATGTATTTCATTGTTCTCATAATAAATATTTTTTATTGTATTTTTTATTTATCACTCCTTCTGTTCTAAAATTTTAAAATAAATGATCATTTTTTATTTTTTATTTAAGGGTCATGAAAGGTTATTTTTAGTAGAAAAATATATAAATATTATTGTTATTGACTTTCAAACTTCTAAATTTGGTAAAATATCATTAAAAAACAAAGTGTTTTGAAAAAAAAAATCAAAAGTTTATTCATTTTGGAATAAAAAAGGTCATTTAATTTAGGACGAAAGAAGTACAAAATAAATAATGTGTTTCTAAGTAAGAAAATAGTTTTAGTACAATTTTACCATTGTACAATCAAATATATAAATAAGTAAAATACATTACTTAAAAATGTTAACAATTCATATATATAGAGAGAAAATTTAATTATTATATAATTGATGATAATTAAAAAAATAATTATTGATACTATTTTTATGGTGTATGAATTATCCATTTTAGAGGTATATGGTGATAACTGTATTTTTTTAACATGTAATTTGTTAAAGTTCAATCAAGTTAAGTTAAAAAATAAAAATAAAACTATTATTTTAGAATGAATGGAGTAATAAATAATAAAAAATAGTAGCAAATATTCATAAAAATTCAGTAAATATAAAACATTTTCTTACCGTGATGATGGATGGATGAGTAATAAGAAAATAATATTTGTAAATGAAGTAGAATTCTATAAAATAATAGACTAGGCTACAGATTCTATTTTATTTTAGAGAGGGGTACTAATATTAATAGGAAATTAATATTGATAGCACCCACACACCACCTGCCGTTTCCACCAAGGTTGATGACAAGGACAATCCCAAACCCACCTCTCTATCATGTAGCCCAAGTTGTTCATTTAAACCGCCTCATAATTGTCTTACCGTATTTCAATAAAATACAGGTCCGTCTCAATAATTATAGAGGCTTTATTCTAAATATAAATATTGAGATTCTTAATTTTACCTATTTTGCTATTTTAGGCGTCCCACTTTAAAGTTACACTTTTCTAAAAAGAAAACTTTTTATTACTTCTTTATTCATGTGGCCCACTTGTCATATTCACAACACTTTTCAAATTTACTATTCTCTCCACTCATTCTCTCTCGTACCCACTCACAACTCCTACTTTAATAACATTATTCCTTATTTTCCGTTCTCAACAGTAAACGAGTAAGCTTTTCTGGAACGGAGGGAGTATTCATTTGTAATAAGTCTGGCGTCTATAATATAGATACTGAACTTAAAAAATTTGGGGCTTTTAAAATTTTTGGGCTCTGTACAATTGAGCTGCTTGCATATGCTTAATACCGGGTCTGATGAAACACCAAAAACATCACCCTCCTCGCATGAACTCTCAAAACTATCTCATCCTTATCTCACTAACCTCGCAAGTATATGAGCTACCATTGTGATGGTATGCAAAGCAAGGAGTCGAATCCCCGGAGACTTGATGGAGAGAAACTGTGATAACACAATAAATAAAAGGCTTTATAAAAAAAGTATAAGTAAATTAACTAATTAATACTTCAACTTTTGTATAAATACTTCATTTGTAAATAATATAAAGGAGTTTTTACCAAAAACTCCATCGAAAAGATGCAATATAAAAAAAAACACGTAATCTTTTTTTCTGTCTTTCTGGAATATCGACCAAAACGAAATATATATAAAAAAAAAAGGATAAAAAACAGGCGCTACAAGCGAAGGATTATAACTTTTCATAAATTTTCTAAAGCCCCCATATATGTGCTAGCAACGAATAGATTATAATAACTTTTCATAATTCCTTTGAAGTCTCATTTTTATCGGTTATAAGTTACATTTATAAGTTGTTTAACTGATAAATACATTTATCAGTTGTTTTAAACAACTAATAATGTATTTATCAGTTGTTTTAAACAACTAATAATGTATTTATCAGTTATTTTGAAGAATTTGTGTGCTTATTATTTGGTTAAACAACTGATAAATATATATATATATATATATATCAGTTAAACATAAACAACTGATAAATATATTTATGATTACACCCTTTGTTATGCAATGCATTCACGAACTACTACCCTCCAACCTCTGAAACTTTTAATTTTTCCCTCCACAAAGTGATGCAAATGGTAAAACATTTTTGTAGCCGTAATCAATGTTTAATTAGATTAAGGGGGCAGGTGCCCCTTCACTTTTCAAAATTTGTCAAATTAGTACCTAGGAGGGATGCCTACTTCTGCAAGGTTTTCTCCGTAGGGCCCATTTGAGTGCTTGAATTTGCAGCCTTTGATCTTTCCTTCAGCGCATTTTTGGGCGTAGGCTGCAAGGGTGTCGTTCCATGTGAGAGGAGGGACACTGGCCTACTTCTTCACGATCAAAATAAACTTTAAAAATCTTAGTCCAAGTTGATAGATGAAAGTGATACAAACATTGAACCGCTTGGGGGCATATACATGACAAAACTGAATGAGTAATGGCTGTAAATGAATAGTTTATAAAAAATAAAAAATAAAAATAAAAAAGACAAGCGAAGCGAAGAATGAATAGATTAGTCGTTCATGTTTCATGTCTTTATATTCTGAGGCTGTTAAGATGTGCTATGAGTAGGTCATTCCAAGTATCAGTAATTCCCGGCAAGCACCAATGCATGCAATCATCATGTTTCTTCCCACCGGCTGTGCCGGGGTGGGCATCAGCTCTGAACTCGCTCATATGAGTAATATCCATCAAATGGAAGCTAGACCCCTTCAAGGCCTTGTACAGGTGCTCATTAACCAGGCGTGCTTCCACGTTGGTTCCATTATTTGTCAATGAAAACAACTCTTCAACCTGACATTATAACAGAGAGATTATAACAAAAAAAGAGGTGAATAAACTAAGTACAAGGATGTTGTGAATTCACGCAGTGGAACGGTCCAAGCTTGGAGTAATAATAAGAGCAACACACACGAAAAGTAAATCACACACAAAGCAACACACGAGAATTGTTAACCCGGTTCGTTGCAACAACAACTACGTCTGGGGGCGCTACCAAGCCAAAATATTCTCTCCAATATTTTCAGATGTTACAATTTGTTTCTAGGCTATCACATGTATTTATAGGAAACAATAAATTAAATCCTAGTAATATTCGAATTCCTATTCAAGAAAGTAATCTTCTTTCTATCCAAATACTACTATCAAAAGGAATCACCAAAGCAAGAGGAGATCTTGTCAAAGTAGGAAACAAATCAGCTGCAGAAATATCCTTCCCGACACGTGGGCGGTCGCCCACCACGCCATGGGCGGTCACCCAAGTTGGAAATTCCCCGAGCCATACCTTTTGTACAACTGGGCGGTCGCCCAGCTCGACAGTCCCCTTCGACGATTTTCTTCTTGATCTTCACCAACTCCTTCGACCGCGGTTCAAATTCCTTTATCCATGGTTTTGACTCCACATCCCAACAATCTCTCACCTGGAGACAAACCATCCATGATACCTCTCTTGAAACAAATTTCAGTGGCCAGCTATTGCGTTGGTAGCGCCCGGCCTCTTGTCTAGTTATCCAAGTGAGTTGAAGCTGAGCTACGCTTCAACATAACTGTCGGTTCTACCATGCTCCGAGTCTTCATTCCGAATGATCCTCCCTGCACATCCCCGCTCACTTGCTTGCTAACTATCGATCCTGAACAGCGCGAATCTACGTGCCCCACACAATCACAAGCTTGGAACCTTTGTGTGTTCTTTGCAACCCATCGCATCACCGTTCTAGATCCCGCTCCCATGTTGGCCAAATTGGCTCCGCGTCGGCCGACTTCATTACCCAATTTTCTACCAACATACCGTTTAGTGAAATTTCTCCCACCATGGCGATCTCGGCCACCACCATTCATTATTGGGATGCGCATTCGTTTCCCCCAACGACTCATGTTGCATGTGGTATACAACATATTTTCCACGCCGCCACGAGCCACCAAGCTAGCTCCGCGGTTTACCTTCCATGTCCCACAACCGAAGGTCACCACACAACCCTCCTTATCAAGTTGCCTTATGGAAATTAAGTTCCTCTTCAAATCCGGAATATGTCGCACATCACATAGCCGCAAAACAGTCCCATCCGTTGCTTTGACCCGAACAACCCCTTTTCCAATGACCTTGACAGGATTATTGTTTCCCAAACGAACAACCCCAAAATCACCCGGAACATACTGCTCCATTCTTTCTGCACTGGTGCATGAATGAAACGTCGAGCCCGAATCCAAAACCCACGAATCTGTTGGAATGCTCCCACCCAAGATTAATGCATCCGCTATCTCCTCAGCAACATTCAATTCTCTCGCTCTATCTGACCGCTTCGGACAACTTCTCCTAAAGTGCCCCTTCTCCCCACAATCATAGCAAGTAATCACCTTCTTGCCACCCTTACTCTTTTCATCGACATTTAGTGCTAGCCCCGATGTCCCACCCTTACTCTTCCTACGAATTTCTTCGCCAAGAATCACATCAACGACATCTGAAAACTTCAACTTCACTTTTCCTGTTGAAACGTTAACTGCTATCGCAGTCGTATCCCAACTTTCCGGCAAAGAAGAAAGTAAAATCAAAGCTAGTACCTCGTCATCAAGAGTAACAGCCACGGAAGATAGTTGGGTCGCAGTAGATTTGAATTCACTTATATGCTTTGTTGCCGACATGCCTTCCACCATCCTTATGTTCAACAGCTTCCTCATTAGATGAGCTTTATTCGCCGCCGATGGTGCCTCGTACATGCTCGCCAACATCTCTAACATCTCCATGGTAGTCTTCGCCTCCAAAACATTCTTCGCCACATCCTTGGTCAACGTTTGCCTAACAAGCCCTAACACTTTCCGATCCATGATTTCGAATTTTGCTTCCTCTATGTCCGCCGGCTTTTCTTTTAATGATAGATACAAATCCTTGTTCCATAGAACATCCTCGATTTGTGTCTTTCAAAAATTGAAATCCGTCCCATCAAACTTTTCGATCAACACCTTATTACCATCCTCCAAAGCTCCCAATAAATCCATGGCAAAAGATAACCCAAGCAATGATTCGACAAAACCAAAGCTCTGATACCAGTTGTTGTGAATTCACGCAGCGGAACGGCCCAAGCTTGGAGTAATAATAAGAGAAACACACACGAAAAGTAAATCACACACAAAGGAACACACAAGAATTGTTAACCCGGTTCGTTGCAACAACAACTACGTCCGGGGGCGCTACCAAGCCAAAATATTCTCTCCAATATTTTCAGATGTTACAATTTGTTTCTAGGCTATCACATGTATTTATAGGGAACAATAAATCAAATCCTAGTAATATTCGAATTCCTACTCAAGAAAGTAATCTTCTTTCTATCCAAATACTACTATCAAAAGGAATCACCAAAGCAAGAGGAGATCTTGTCAAAGTAGGAAACAAATCAGCTGCAGAAATATCCTTCCCGACACGTGGGCGGTCGCCCACCACGCCATGGGCGGTCACCCAAGTTGGAAATTCCCCGAGCCATACCTTCTGTACAACTGAGCGGTCGCCCATCACCACCTTGGGCGGTCGCCCAGCTCGACAGTCCCCTTCGACGATTTTCTTCTTGATCTTCACCAACTCCTCCGACCGCAGTTCAAATTCCTTTATCCATGGTTTTGACTCCACATCCCAACAAAGGATTGATGCTAATGGTGCAACTTGAGTGAAGTATTTTGATGATTTTTCTAATGTGAAATGGAAATATACCTGTTGAGGCAACAATGGCTGAGAGCGTTGACAGGAACCACCTTGGTCCCAGTCACCTCCTTCAAAATGCCTAGGGGATTGTGTGCGAAAGATGATGATTGTGCCCGGCCTTGTTCTTTCCTCGACAAGTGATTTCTGTGATTAAAATGCGTAACAGAACAAATATGCTTAGAAAATTCCATCTGGTTCATAGATGCATGTGCCTACTACTCATTCTTTTCGTAGTTAGATCTGAATTTATTTACTGTATAAACTTTTGCATGAGGGAGCTGGTGTTTTTTATCTCAATAAAAAAATGGCAGAACGGACTTGCTATAAATGTCAGGCTCAAGAATACAATTCCGATTCACTTAAAGTTCAAAATGAAAATTCGGACTTCAGAAATGCAGATGACAGGACAGCGTATAAGACATAATATATGATTTATGTATATATGGATGTATATCAATGTATATTTGGATAGGAGTAAATAATTAGTCAATGATTGATAAAATGTAATCCCATAAGTTTAGGCTAACATTGAGAGTCCATGTATAGCTAGTATCCTTGGTCTAGGATTTTGTATATATTTTGTAAGTACTGCCTTTATTTCCATATACGAGAGAAATATTTTTCCAGCGCCTCTTTCTTCTCCAGGCTTGCCGTGTTTTCTCTCTACATGGTATCAGTCTAATCTTCCGATCCAGAGTTTAGACTTCCCTCTTTCTTCTCCATCATGTCAACTGGTGAGAATACCCCTAATTCTGGTGTTTCTAACACCATGTATCACACTCCCTCTTCCAATGTTCTTCCTGTCTTCTATAACCCTAACGCAATCATGGGTCAAACCTTCTTAACCAAGGACAATTATGTGAATTGGAGTACCCTCTTCAAAACACTTCTACGCACACACAAACTTCTGTTTGTCATCGATCCGCAGCAACCTCCTGCAACTCTTGCCGATGGCAAAGAAAATCCGGATCATGCCCTATGGAAATCAGGTACAGACCTCGTTTGTGGCTGGATTAAAGGTATTGTTACCCCTGCTATTCAGCCCTATCTGAATTCATGTGACACCGCTCCGACAGCCTGGGCAGTTTTAGCCAAGAAGTTTGGTGCTACTTCCGCTCTTCAGATCGACACATTAAAGGAGAAACTTCATGATCTCAAGAAATCTGCAGAGACCTCAATCGCAAATTATCTTCTTAGTGCTTCACAAATTGCAGATGCTCTTCTTGCTGTTGGTAATCCAGTTGATGATGCAGTACTTATCCCCTTACTTTGGACGAGTTGGGTGATTTACTTCTCAAGGAAGAAATGTTACTCCAGAAGTTTTCTGCTTCGTCACAACAGGCTGCAGCGTTGGCAGCTGAAAAAGCTAGCAGCTCCGTCCCTCCTGCTCAGTTTGTGGAAAACCGTGGTGGAGGTGGTCAGCACCGCGGGAATGGTCAAAGGAGAAATCGGCAGAATAGGGGCAATGGAAATCGTGGGCAGTGGAACGGATCTTGGAATAACAACAACAATAATGGGTATGGCAGAGGTAATGGTCAATCCCGTGGCCGTGGTGGTTCGAGAGGTGCACAAAACCGTGAGGGTTTCTCCAGAAACAATGGTGATGGGATTTTACCAAATCCTGATGTCACATGTCAGTTATGCTTCCGTCATGGCCATAGTGGACGGGAATGTCAAAGTTTCGCTGCATATTTCGCTCACACGGATCCTTATATTCTTGATTCAGGTGCCACGAATCATATGACTGCGGACCCGGCTTCATTCTCCGAAACTTATCAATACACAGGTAATGATGTAGTTACTGTTGGTGATGGCACTAAGTTAAATATTTCCCGCATTGGTAGTTCTTCTGTCCATAGCGACAATCGTTCTTTTCATCTTCGTAACATGTTGTTTGTTCCTAAAATTCATAGACCACTATTATCCATTCGTCAGTTTTCTAAGGATAATAACTGTTTCTTTGAACTTGACTCTTGTGGTTTTCGTGTTAAGGACAATCAGACGAAGGAGATTCTTATTTCTGGCAGTAATTCTGGTGGGCTTTACAAGCTTTCTTTCAATTCAAAGTCTTCCAATAGTCCTGTTGCACTTCTTGGAGAACGAACGAGTCAAGATACCTGGCATGCTCGCTTGGGTCATCCTTCCACTCCAGTTTTCAAAGTTTTGTGTCAACAAGTTAATTTACCTTTAAATAGTAGATTTGATAAACATCATTGTTGTCATTGGTGTCCGTTAGGGAAGTCTAGTCAACAATCTTTCTATTCTAGAACCTTTAATGCTTTACATCCACTTGATATGCTTCATTTAGATGTTTGGGGCCCTGCTCCGGTTGATTCTTTAAATGGTTCTCGTTATTATTTGTCTATTGTTGATGATTTTTCTCGATTTGTATGGATCTTTCCTATGACTCACAAATCGAATGTTACTCAAATATTCTCTAATTTTAAAACTCAAATTGAAAATCTCTTGTCTCGTAGAATTTCTGCTATACACACTGTTAAAACCATTCAAACAGATGGGGGTGAATTCACTAGTCGGGTTTTTGTCAACTATCTCAAGAGTGTTGGCATTAAACAGCAACTCACGTGTCCCTACACTCCTCAACAAAATGGTGTAGTGGAGCGCAAACATCGCCACATTGTAGAGATGGGTTTGTGTCTCATGGCTAAAGCCAAAGTTCCCTATAACTTTTGGCTAGAGGCTTTCAATACAGCTGTGTACCTCATCAATCGGCTTCCTATGCGTCAACATAATTTTGTGTCTCCACAGGAAAAATTGTGGAAACGGAAACCAGACTATCGTTTTCTCAAGGTTTTCGGTTGTTCTTGTTTCCCTTATGTCGTTCCTACCAATGCACATAAACTTATGCCAAAATCAATTCACTGCATATTTCTTGGTTATGATGATGTTCGTAAAGGATACCGGTGTATGGATTTAACAAATAGGAAAATTTATATATCAAGACATGTGATATTTGATGAAAATAATTTTCCTTGGCAAGATCCCAATACAAATAAAGTATTATCAGGTACACAGTGGCTTTCTCTTTCTGCAGCTGCAACTATGGATCACCACTTTGGGAATCTTCCAACCAACAACCCACATCCAGCTGGTCCATCTGAGCCTTCAACAGCCAGCCACAAATCTGGGCAGCAGGTCCCCGCTCGGTTAAATTCTATGCAGCATGTTACACCTGCACATGGTCCCATTTTGCCTACTGGCTCCATGCAGCCCAATGATCTTGCTCAACCCAGGCGTGTTTTCTCACACTCACCTGTGCCCCTAAACATTTCGGATTTAACACCAGGCAGCCCACCTGTTTCTCTATCTTCAATGGAGGTCCCTGCTACTTCTCCTATGGACTCTCTCACCCCGGCTCTATCAGATTCTAACAATCTGACCCCTCAGTCCTCGGGTAATGAATCTTCAACTCCTCCACTCCGTTATCGAGGGTTGCAAGATTTATATAATGCAACAGCTCCGTGTTCCACACAGTACAATCTTTCTGCGGTTCAAGAGGATCCTTTCTATGAACCCCGTACTTTTAAGCAAGCGTCAAAATTTGATCATTGGCAAGCTGCCATGACGGAGGAAATTTCGGCCCTTCATAAGAACAAGACGTGGTCTCTTGTTCCTTATCAGCCACAGATGAACGTTGTTGGTTGTCGCTGGATTTTTAAGGTTAAACGAAAAGCGGATGGCGTTATTGACAGACACAAGGCTCGCTTAGTTGCTCAGGGTTTACTCAACAAGCCGGTCTTGATTATGATGAGACCTTTAGTCCAGTGGTGAAGTCGTCAACCATCCGTACTGTACTCACAGTTGCTCACTCTCGGCAT
>JAFEMH010004340.1:152500-214500 GCA_022495995.1 Adenophora triphylla var. japonica
CTCCGTTGGTCCGTCCGCCTCCTTCCACGGACAATTTCTCTCTCTTCTCTGTATTCATCAACCAGGTATTTCGATTCCCCTCTTCATCGATTTTTATGATTTATTTATTTATCGATTTCAAGAAATTTCAAGAAATTGGTTGTTGATTTAACTGGATTGGGTTTTTTTTTTTTGTTGTCTGGAGTTCTGTTTAGTCATTAGTGATGTATGAAATTTTATATGTTTGGATTTAAAGCCATTTGTCAAGTAAACATGACAATCATACTCAGAGGCTTGGCTCAGCTAGCCAACCTGCTTATGAATTGATCATTCTCGCTTTGTTTCATCTATTCTTATTATACTATGATGTCTTTTTAAGATATTCATGAGCCTTTTTTGTTGAAACAACATTACTGTTTGTTTTAAATAAACATATTATCATACCGCGTGTCAAGAATGTGGCTCATATATCCTTCATGAGTAAGTTTCATAGCACAGCTTTGACTTTTTTGTTTGCCTGGAGGCCGGTTTCAGGTAGTGGGGGCGATGATGTTGTTGTTAATCAAAATGCAGCTTTTTACGCTTACGCAATCATTTGCAGTTAACTTTTTTGAATCATGTTATGTAATATTAAACACACTTACATAACCACAAATGGCTTAATACCATTTTATGATTGTTGAACAATGATACCAATTTAGTGAAGTGGGATACATTAATTAGAACATAGTTGGAGTAATCAAGTATACGAGATGGCCTAAAGCTTAAGATCAAAGTTGGAACAATGGCTCAAGTTTGCACCCTAGTTAGAGTTAGATGAAAAAGAAAAGAGGAAGAATCGCCTCCTTTGCAAGTCATTCCTTCTTAGAACACCCAAGAATCATTAGCAATCATCCCAAATAATAATGTTCTATGCTTTACTGTCACATTTCTGAATTAAAAATAAATATAGTCTTAGTGCAATATTACCGTGGTATAAACAACGTACTAACAAGCAAAGCACGTTCCTCGACGTATAAATGGATGGAAGGTCCAGAATGTACTTTAAGAGGAGGAGCACAATCTAGACAATGTAATCTTGTGTCCATAGAGCAGTTGCTAGAGTGAGTGTGGAAGTGCTAACTTTAAGATCAACTTAGACTGAGACCACCTTGAATCTGCTTTATATGTTATTACTAGTACATATGCCCGTGTCCAAGCACACGGGTGTATTTTTTTTATTTTTTTTTCATATTAATTTTTTTTTAAATTTAAAAAAAAAAATAAAAATATCGCTACTTAATTAATTTAAGTAAACCCTCCTAAAGCCCACTCTTAGCCCAAACCCAAAGTCTTAGCCCAAATCCAAAGCCCATTTACGTTTTAAGGGCAAAATGGGAAACAGTACTAAATAGTGAGGGCAAAATAGGAAAAACCCCTCCGAACCTGCTCATAGAACCTGTTCACTGAGGGGTTTAATTTATACTATAGATTTCACACGAACTCATTTTGCTTGGTACAAATCACATTAAATATCCATTTAAAAGAATTAGGAAGAATAATAACAATTTTGATAACCCAACAAATATATTAAACTAATAAAACAAATATATTAAACTAATAAAAGTAAGCACGAATGATCATGAGTTGAGACTTTAATTGATCTCAATTACAAACAAATAAGTAAGAAAACTGTGGATGAAATAGTTTAGGAACATCTAGTTCTAGATCTCATTTTGGGGCGATTGACGGCATCGCGGACGGTGATTATGTCGCCTACGTTTGAGCGCCTGATATCAATCCTGGTACCCTAGATGCACCTTATATGAAACAAATTAGGATACGCTTTCGTATCCTAGTTTGTTACATATTTAGTAATATTAACGAATAGAAGAAAACATATGTTAGTAATATTAACGAATAGAAGAAAACATATGCCACTATAAAGAAAACGATAAATAACCGTACTCATAATCAAATATGTAACATGTTATATTTAATAAAAATAAAAATAAAAATATACATATACTCCCTCCGTCCAGTTAAATACTTCACACTTTCTATTTTGGGCGTCCAATTACATACTTCACACTTTGTTTCTTTCCCAAAATGGAAAGGAATCTTTACTATTCCCTCCACTCATTCTCTCTCCTACATTATTTTAATACTCACAACACCATTATAATTTACTATTCCCTCCACTCATTCTCTCTCCTATTTTAATTTCACACTCACAACACTTTTAATATAATACTCACTCCTTAATTTACGTGAGTACAGTAACTGTGAAGTAACTACTTGGACGGAGGGAGTATGTATATATATAAATATCATTATTGTCTATTAAAATTGCTTGAATTGTCGATAGTTGAAATATTTCGGTTGCATTAATCCTATTGTTCTCTGAGTGTATACTAGACATATATGGTTGATTACACTGTCGATTATAATCGATAGTGTTTAATTGACCTAGTCTACGTCGTGCACTTGGAGACCATGGGGTTATGCTGTCAAAATTTCTTGATTTTCGATTATAAAGCAAGTAGACAAAGTGATATTTGCAATTCATGCGTGTATTTCGGGATGGGAGAGGCCCCACTACTATCACGTACAACCACTACCATGGGGTTATGCTGGAGTGGAAAATCTCAAGTTTTTTGCACAAGCATTAGGTCCAAAGATTGAAACTTTGAAAGTAGATTTAGCAATTAATCAGAAAATAAGAAAATCCCCAACTTCAGTTTGTAGAAGATACAAAAACTGCAGGTTGGGGATTTTCTTGTTTTCTCGATTAATTATAATAGTAAATCTACTTTTAAAGTTTCAATCTTTGGGCCAAATGCTTGTGCAATAGACTTGATATTTTCCATCGGTGTAACATGTTATATTTAGTAAATATAACATGTTACATATTTAGTAAACATAACATATTACATATGCAACAATTAGATAAGTTACTAAATATCTAATTTTCAAGTCTTTTAAAGTCAAAGGGGGAGGAAAGGGGGTGAATGTATCAATAATGTAACATATTCAACCGCACACTACCTTAGTGGTTCTAGATCCCATTTTGGGGCGATTGACGGCATCGCGGACGGTGATGTAATATCGCCACGTTTGAGCGCCCGATATCAATCCCGGCACCCTAGATGCACCTTAGGGTATTGTGGTTGGTGGTTAACATCTTAAAATATAAATAAGCTGAGAGCCTTTCTCACCCACAACTATCAAAATCCGTCCATCTTTGATCAAGAAAGATAGAGCAAATAAGTTCTTGTCAGTTTGAGCAAAGGATTTTCTGTTTAATAAGAGTTTTTCCAGTTTCACTGTTCTCTTCTCTCTAAGGATCTCAAACATCACAGTCATGTTCTTGTCAGTGTCTGTTTTACTCTTCACTGGTGTTATACGGTCACAAGTAAAAACAAGGTAACAGTATAACACCAGTGAAGAGAAAACAGAACTTTCCTCCAATTTTTTTAATCTCCACCTTCCATTTACTCGAGATCCTGATTGCAGAATCTTCCTCATGAGCTTGAAAGCTGGCGGTGTTGCCCTCAATCTCACGGTTGCTTCGCATGTGCAACCGTGAGATTGAGGGCATGTGCAACCGTGAGATTGAGGGCAACACCGCCAGCTTTCTAATTTATACTTGTTTGTAAACATTTGAGACATTTGATACCCGCGGGAGCCCCTCCCCGCCTCTCCCCCCGCTCCACCCCTCTCCCCCCTCCCCCCTCTCCCCTCTCCCCCTCCCCCTCTCCCCCTCCTCCCCTCCCCCTCTCCCCTCTCCCTCCCCTCCCGAATTGGTACGGTGGTATTTAGTTTTTATTTGGTACGCTGATATTTGAATTTTAGTTTTTATAGTTTTAGTTTTATAAATTGAAATGTTATATCAGGTACAAAAAATTTTGGTTTATTGATATTTTAAATTATTTTTTTAAAATTTATTTGAAATCGACGGAATTTTCCGTCGTGAAATTAATCTTGAAATTAAAATTAATTAAATAAATTAATTTCGGCTGAATTTCCGCCGCTATAATCATTTAATTTTTATTTAATTTTTAATTTCAACATGGCGGAAATTTCCGTCATTTGCCGTAATAAAATTTAAATTAAAATTAAATAATTTCAATGACGGTAAATTCCGCCGCCGAAATAATTTAATTTTAATTTAAATTTTATTACGGCGACGGAAATTTCCGCCCATTTAAATTAATTTAATTAAATTAATTTTTATTACGGACGGAAATTTCCGCGAAATGAAAATTTAATTAAATTAAATTAATATAGCGAAGGAATTTTCCGTCGCTGAAACCATTAATTCACCGGCGGAATTAATTTCCGTCGGTAAAAGAAAAAAATAGCGGCGGAAATTGACCCGTCGGAGCACTGCGACGAGCTGGTAGCGGCGGACCACCGACGGAATTTTTCCGTCGGTGATTTATTTTAGCGACGGAAATATAATTTTAGCGGCGGAAATTTCCGTCGCTAAATGACCTTTTTCTGGTAGTGGGTAATCCCGATGACCGACGTTCCACCACTGGAGCTTGCATTTTTATTGGCCCGAATCTCATTTCTTGGACAGCCAAGAAACAAACTACTGTTTCTCGCTCCAGCAGTGAAGCTGAATATCGTGCTCTTGCTACCTCAACTGCTGAACTTAGGTGGTTTTCTTATTTGTTTCGTGAATTACGTCTTCCGTTCACTCCTCCATCCTTATTTTGTGATAACCTCTCGGCAATTCACATGGCTCGCAACCCGGTGTTTCATGCTCGCACCCGACACATTGAGATTGATTATCATTTCATCCGCGAATTGGTCACCCGTGGTTTTCTAAGGTTACACTATGTCTCTACCAATGATCAACTCGCTGATATATTTACTAAAGGACTGTCCAAGCCCCGGTTTCAAGAACTATCGGTCAAGCTACGCCTTCCCTACGGCCGTCTAGCTTGAGGGGGGGTATAAGAGGTAATATATGATTTATGTATATATGGATGTATATCAATGTATATTTGGATAGGAGTAAATAATTAGTCAATGATTGATAAAATGTAATCCCATAAGTTTAGGCTAATATTGAGAGTCCATGTATAGCTAGTATCCTTGGTCTAGGAGTTTGTATATATTTTGTAAGTACTGTCTTTATTTCCATATACGAGAGAAATATTTTTTCAGCGCCTCTTTCTTCTCCAGGCTTGCCGTGTTTTCTCTCTACACAGCGTACACAGAGGAGCTTGCGGTTAAAGTTCATTAATGACACAACGCTGCCATTAACATACTAGTCAATTTGGTGCTTAATTAAAACTTAGACCCCTCTAGCAAACAGGGGCGGATCCGGGGGGGCGTGGGGGCACTCGTCCCACGCCGGCGGAAATGCGATGGAAATTTTTTTTGCCTCCACCATATTTTTGTTATATATGTATATATATAATTAACTTGAAGAGCACCTGTGAGTGGTGTGGTTCGGTGGTGAAGTTAACATGTTGGTGTTTGTTTCAAACTTTCAAATCCATGTTCGAATCTGTTGCACAATTAATTTTGTCTTCCATCTTATTATTCTTTGTTTTACCGTTGTTTTTATAACCTAATTTCCTCATATTTTTTCAATCTTAATTAATTCGTTAGGCTAATCCCATTTTTTTTGTTTTTGGTCTTTCTTCCTATTATCCCAAGTTTAATTAGCAAATTTGAATTTCTTTTTTGTACGAGTAATATATTTTAATAAATTGTTTGCGTTAAATACTTCAACATTATTTCGATTGTTCTTCGAATTATTTACTTTTATCATTTTGTTAACTAAAATACGTTTTCAAAAGATTGTCCGATCCGAATTTCTTTTTCGGGCCCGTAATGTTTTTACCACACTTCGTCACTATTCACTTTCATACTCGCCCCTCCTAGGAAATGCCTAGAGTGATATATCTACAACAATTTAAAATAACCTTGAGTAATTCACATACCATGCGCTCCAAAACCATATCAAGGCCAACTACAGGAGATAATGGTGGAACCACTGGTTGCCCCTTTTCATATAAAACCATGGGTGACTTTACAGGATCGAAATGAGAATATCATGAAAACCGAGAGCTTCTGTCCATGTTCCTTCAGGTATATCAACATCAACTCTATAACCGTCTTTATAACCAAGAGACTCTAGCACTCCACCATTAGCATTAGCAGACCACCTGTGCCATACATATACAAGCAAAAAGGTATCAAGAAAAGTAGCTCAGAGATGAGTGCTCTACTACAATATCAATACATGATGGACTATCTCAAAGAAATGCAGATTACAACAATGATATCTACGCACTTCCAGCAAAACAATATCATGGGGCCGGGGGCGGGGGGCAGTCACCATACAAATAAATTCAGAGTCCCGTCGCCAAACCAAACAGTGATCATTTAACATGTGATTAATAATCATGTAGTATCCTTTATGTTGCAACAAAGTTCTTTATCACTCAAGATAAAATCAAGCATTCAAAACAAAGGAAAAAAAAATGAAATATATGAAATTTGAGAGTTTGATTTTAGAAATGAGACTATTTCTTAGATGAACTCAAACGGCAAGTGCAACTCTTTTTCTAGGACAGGGGAAGTATATGATCTGGAATTTTTCATACACATCCACATCTTTTGCATTGCTTACAAAACCTGCATCTGTTAAATGAAGGCAGTGAACGATACATTTGTGCCTCAAGTATACACAAAAGGCAATCAACTTTTCAGATACAACCACCTCATCTCAATTAAAAAAATGTGAAACCCATAACAGAAATATAGCTAAAAACCTGTGGACTCTACAAAAGGTCCGTTCTTGATTATATTTTACTACAATTACTATACAAAAAAAAAATCAAAATTAGCTGGGGAATTATTTTTTAACCTCTACTATTTTGATTGAAGAAAGGCAGAGATAAGGAGTAAGCATGTAGTGATAATAACTATACAACATTTCCAGGTATAAAGAACCGCATAATTAGTGTCGAACCACCTATAGCTTACCTACCATAACACGCCAACAGATTCGTCCGATGGTATGCAATCGTAAGGTTATACTCCAGAAACGTAAAGCCGTGGTCCGCCCCAACTGGACGCCACTTCTTCGCTTCCCCTGCCACTCGTTTTAAAGTGCAGAAGAGAGAAACAAACATGTTCCTATTTAAGGAGTCCCCAACAAACCCTGCACTGTTGAAGATTCATAAGGTCTAATATCACAAATATTTAATACTATGATACAATATATGACGCAACAGGCCCAAATCATTGAATTGCAGAACGGTGAGTTCTTATGGCGGCTGATATACTGCGTTCAACTAACAAAAACCCTTATTACACCATTGTCCAAAAAATAAATAAAAAATCACATCTCGCTGAAATCCTTTGAGAGACCGGAAAAATAGGGAATTAGTTAAGGTCTGAAATTTCTAGGAAAATCTTAAAATCACACCTTGTTTGGCAACTAAATCTATGAAAATCAAGGTAATAAATGTTAATACAACTTTCCCTTCTTAACATTTGACCTTTCAACATCAGTATATCCTTTTACAAACCTTAATTCTCTAATTTTGATCTTATAAAACACACAGACATGCAGAACAGAACCTACTCTTTCTCAATCAGTGACCATGAATAAGAACATGGTGACGAAGAAGAAAACTACTCAAGGTCGTAAGAAAATAGAGATCAAGAAAATAGAGGAGACAAACAGTCGTAGTGTCACTTTCTCCAAACGTCGTGGCGGTCTTTTCAAAAAGGCCAGCGAGCTTTGTGTATTGACCGGCACAGAAATAGCCATCATGGTCAACTCCCCGGGTGGTCATGTTTATTCATTTGGTCACCCGAGCCCAGACCATGTTGTTGTTGTGAATATGGCCCTCCACACCCAAGCAAACCTACAGGAATAATAATCGCACACAAACCAAGACAAGAAATCAAAGAAAACAGAAAAGAACACAAGAAATTGTTAACCCAGTTCACCAATTTGATTGGCTACGTCTGGGGGCACTACCAAGCCAGGATCTTGCACTATGTAATTAGAATTTGTGTAACAACTGAATTGGGGGCGGAACATTGTTTATATATGACCTAGGGTAGAGTCCAAATCCTAAACAAACAAGAAAACTTTGACTGTTGCTGAATCGGGCGGAGCGCGGCCGCTCTCCTGCTAAGCGCGGTCGCGCTATTGACGAGTAACACCAAACGCCAGCCTCGTCCCTTGAGCGCGGTCGCCCTACCTCTCAGCGCGGTCGCCCTCGAAGATGTTCCTCCCGAGCACCATTCTCGGCACAAGAGCGCGGTCGCCACATAGCAGCGCGCGGCCGCTCTGACCCCGTGAAACCTTTCTGAAAAATCTTCCCCTTGCTTCGATGTCTAGTCCAATTGATCCTTTAACCCAACAATCTCCCACCTAGAGATCAACCACACATATAAGCCCCGTATCCGTCTTCAACTCACCCTTGGTGTCCTCCTAGTGCTCACCTCGATCATGGTAGTCCCATCCTCCTCTCTCATTCTTCAAGCCCAATTGAAGCTTTGCAGCCTTCAACTTCTCAAGGTTCACAACCTTTGTCAACATGTCAGTAGGATTTTCCGATCCCAATATCTTCTCAAGCCACAAAGTCTTCTCCTCCAAGAGATGCCGATGTAGTGAAACCTCGGTTCAATGTGCTTCGTCCTCGAATGAAATGCCGGATTCTTTGCCAAGTGAATTGCGCTCGGCATCACATGTAGAGAATATTACCACTTCGCGTCTTCCCAAGTTCACCCAAGAAGTTCTGCAGCCAAACCATCTCTTTACTTGCTTCATCACTGCCACATATTCTGCTTCTGCAATGATCGAGCCACGATCTTTTGTAACTTAGAAGCCCAGTGAGATTGCTTTGTATCACCCAATGTAAACACATAACCCGTAGTACTTCTCCTTTTATCAAGATCACTTGATGCCAAGTCCGCATCAACATAACCCGCTAACACCACTTCCTTGCTTGAAAAACACAGAGCCTTACCAGCAGTACCCTTCAAGTAACGTAGGATCCACTTAACCGCTTCCCAATGTTGTTTTCCTGGATTGCCCATGAACCGGCTGACTACTCCCACCGCATGTGCAATGTCCGACCTTGTACACACCATTGCATACATGAGACTCCCCACAGCTGAAGCATATGGAGTTCTCTCCATCTTGTCACGCTCTTCCTTGTTCCTAGGCGAGTCCCTCTCGGATAGCTTGAAATGCAAACCCAATGGTGTCCCTGTTGGCTTCGCCTCTTCCATACAAAACCTTGCTAAGACCTTCTCAACATATTCTGCTTGTGAAAGAACCAACTTACCCGACTCCCTATCCCGATCAATCCGCATGCCCAAGATTTTCTTTGCCTCTCCCAAATCCTTCATCTCGAACCGTTCTGACAACTGAGTCTTCAACCTGTTTACCTCTCTCGCTAGAGCCCGCTATTAACATGTCGTCCACATATAACGACAAGATAATGTACCCATTGTCCGTGTTCTTGAAGTAGCAACAATGATCCGCCTCGCATCGATAAAATCAATGTCGTGCATGAATCCATCAAACTTCTGTACCGCTTGCCTAGGAGCTTGTTTAAGGCCATACAAGCTCTTAGTCAATCTGCAAACTAGCTCCTCGCCACCCTTAGACAAGTAACCCTCTGGCCGTACCATGTAAATCTCTTCCTCCAAGTCCCCATGAAGAAAGGCCGTCTTCACATCCATCTCTGTTCAAGCGACAAGTTGTCCGCCACTACTATCCCCGGAACCATTCTGATAGTGGTCATCTTCACAACCGGAGTGAATACCTCGGTGTAGTCAATACTGTACTTCTGCTGAAACCCTTTACAACCGAGTCTTGCCTTGTAACGCTTGCTACCGTCGCTTCCTCCTTGATCCTGTAAACCCACTTGTTATGCGGCGCCTTCTTCCCCTTAGGTAGTTTAGTCAACTCCCAAGTTTTGTTGGCCTTCAATGAGACCATCTCATCATCCATCGCAGCTTTTTCCACTTGTTACAAAGCAGCACTACGAACCGCCTCCGCATAACATTCCTGCTTCCCTATTATTCCAACAACAAATAATACTCAAGGAGTATACCTCAATTGATCCACGCAGTCATTGATCTACGCAGCTGAGAATATCCTGCTCGAGTATGTGGTTCATCTTCACGACCTCTCGACTACATGGTCAATACATGAACCGCACCCGCTCCCTACCCGAGTCCGGAATATCCACCTCCTACAACCTCCGGTTCCGAACTAGTACCATCGAGATGCCCCCTTTCTATCCTTGTACAAAACCTGTTCATTGAATACCACATCTCGACTACGAATAACCTTATGGTTTTGATCATCCCAAAATTTATACCCGAAGTCATCCCCGCCATACCCAATAAATGTACACTTAATGATTTAGCATCTAATTTAGTTCTCTCATGAATCAACATGAACATAAGAAACGCGGCCAAATACGCGAAAAAGGACAGATACACGCTTGCCACTCCAAGCTTCCTGCGGAATTCCGTTCCCCAATGGAACCGATGGTCCCAGATTGATCAAGAAAGGCCGCCGTGTCAAACCGCATATGCCCGAACGTCTTCGGAAGTCCACACTTCAATCTCATACTTCTAGCCCGCTCGTTCAATGTTCTGTTCATCCTTTCGCTACCCCGTTGAGTTGTGGAGTCTTCTTTGGAGTCTTCTCCATACGAATACCATTCGCAAAGCACAATATTCCCTAAACTCCCCGAGCTCATACTCCCCACCATTATCTGATCTCAAGCACTTAAGCTTAAGTCCCGTTTGATTCTCCACCAAGGCCCTCCACTTCTTGAACACCTCGAAAGCTTCATCTTTCCCCTTCAAGAAATAGACCCAGACCTTCCTTGTAGAATCATCAATAAAAGTCATATAATATGACGCACCACCCAGAGATGTAACCGGAGATGGCCCCCACAAGTCCGTGTGAACCAATTCCAACTTTGCTTCCCTTAATCCCCTACCTGTCCTCGAGAAATTATTCCTCCCTTGTTTGCCAAACATACAATCTTCAAGCAGATCCCCACGTTGGCTTGTCTTCAAACCCGTAGTAGACCCTTAGAACAAAGTACCTTCATCCACTGTTTCACTCATGTGACCCAATCGACAAGTGCCACAAATCAGATCACCCTTGCCGTTGCCACCGCAATACTATCCTTGGTGTTGTTTGCCAAATACAAAGTACCCTCCTTATTACCCCGAGCGATCTCACAATCCTCCTTGGTAATAACCCGGTTCTGCGGCCGAAAGTCACCTTGTAACCCTCTTCTATCCAACTCGCCTAACCGAAAGTAGGTTCTTTTTCAAACCCTTGAATGTGTCTCGACCCCGTTTCGTAGCGATGTAGAACCTTCCCGTCCGATGCTCCTATCCACGACATCCCCCTTCCCCTTGATTTTCAAAGGCTCTCCATCGCCTAGATAGACCTTCCCGAAATCACCTAGGAGTGTAGTTATCCATCTCTTCCTTATGCCCGCAAGAGTGGAATGATGCCCCCGGAATCCAAAGACCCACGATTCTAGGCACTACTAACACTCGAGAACCGCACATCATCACCTTCGACCGCCACATTCGCCCGATCGCTCTTGTGGCGCCCCAAAAATGTGTGTGTCTATATGTTTGATATGATTTGATTAGTGCTACCATATCACCAAGATGCATCTTCTTTTCGAAGCTCATCCTATAAGGACTAAGGTTAAGCGTGCTTGACCCGGGAAATTCTAGGATGGGTGCGACTAACTGGGAAGTTTCTTAGCGAGCACGTAAGTCGGGACAACACGCGCTGGAAAGACTTGTGGTGGTTTGTGGGATAGTCCGTCAAATTGAGGCTGCTCGACCCGGTTTCGGGCTCGGGGCGTTACAAATGGTAATCGAGCGGGACCCGCGAAGTGTGGAGCAAAGTGCTGCGAACAAAGCGCACACTGCGGAGTCGGTGGGAGTCACCTCTTGGATCCGTATGAGCCTCTCTGGATCTACACTGCCCGGGGGTTTCATAGGCCTTGCCGGACGGTAAGGATCCTAAGTGGGGGAGATTGTGGCGCCCCAAAATGTGTGTGTCTCGATATGTTTGATATGATTTGATTAGTGCTACTCATATCACCAAGATGCATCTTCTTTTCTAAGCTCATCCTATAAGAACTCTAAGGTTAAGCGTGCTTGACCCGGGGAAATTCTAGGATGGGCGACCCACTCGGGGAAGTTTCTCAGTGAGCATGTAAGTGAGGACAACACGTGCTGGAAAGACTTGTGGTGATTTGTGGGGCTAGTCCGTCAAATCTGATAGCGTTCCGACCCGGTCTTCGGGCTCGGGGCGTTACACTTACGATTTGGACAATCCCTCTTAAAGTGTCCCAACTCCTTACAATAGTAGCACTGAACAGATCCCTTCGCAACCTTCGGTTTGTCCTTGGTCTCATCAGCTTTGCCTTTCCACTCACTCCGTTCTCCCTAGATTCGGTTCTCCCTTGTTTGCTAGTACCCGGCTTCCCCCTACTAGTAGTAGCTAAAGCCGCTCCCGAAGTACTTGATGTCCCCAACTTCTTCATGCGATTTTCCTCACCTAAAAGAAAGTCTTTAACATCATCATATTTCAATTTTTTCTTACCTGCTGAAGCGTTGATTGCGATCACCGTTCGCTCCAACTTGCCGTGCAAAGAAGCTAGCAACAAGCATGCATGAACCTCATCATCGAACTTGATCTCCACCGCTGTCAATGAATCTATGACATCCATAAATTCATCGATGTGCTTAGCCAAGGATCCTCCCTCTTGCATCTTGAGACTACCCATCTTACGTATCAAATCAACCTTATTTGCAGCAGACGGAGTTTCAAATCTCTCAGTAAGATAATCCAATAGCTCCTTGGTGGTTGTCGCCTTTCTGGTAGTCTTCGCAATCCACTTTGACAAAGTAGATCTAACCACCCCTAGGGCTTTCCGATCCATGAGTTCCCATTCCTCCTGACTTACATCTTCCGGTTTGACACCCTTCAGAGGCTTGTAGAGATCCTTGTTGTACAAGAGATCCTCAATCTGCATCCTCCAATATCCGAAGTCAGACCCATCAAATTTCTTGAAACAACTCCCTTGATCCTAAACCAAGAGCTTTGATACCAGTTGTTGTGAATATGACCCTCCACACCCAAGCAAACCTACAAGAATAATAATCGCACACAAACCAAGACAAGAAATCAAAGAAAACAGAAAAGAACACAAGAAATTGTTAACCCAGTTCACCAATTTGATTGGCTACGTCTGGGGGCACTACCAAGCCAGGATCTTGCACTATGTAATTAGAATTTGTGTAACAACTGAATTGGGGGCGGAACATTGTTTATATATGACCTAGGGTAGAGTCCAAATCCTAAACAAACAAGGAAACTTTGACTGTTGCTGAATCGGGCGGAGCGCGGCCGCTCTCCTGCTAAGCGCGATCGCGCTATTGACGAGTAACACCAAACGCCAGCCTCGGCCCTTGAGCGCGGTCGCCCTACCTCTCAGCGCGGTCGCCCTCGAAGATGTTCCTCCCGAGCACCATTCTCGGCACAAGAGCGCGGTCGCCCACATAGGCAGCGCGGCCGCTCTTGACCCCAGAAACCTGCTACGAAAAATCTTCCCCTTGCTTCGATGTCTAGTCCAATTGATCCTCTAACCCAACAGTTGTTGATAGGTACCTAACTAGTACCGAAACCTTGGGGTCCAAGCAAACCGCTCAATTTGCATACCCCCCATAAACTTATTATTACTTGAAGTTATCAAAAGAGTTGGAGGAAGAGAAAAAGAAGAAGGGTATTATTGATCAGTCGAAGATGGTTATTAACGGGACATTTTGGTGGGATGAAGCGATTGAAGGGTTACCGTTGGATGAACTGGAGCAATTTGTGGCGTCGATGGAAGAGTTGAAGACGAAGGTGGTTACGAGAGTTGAGGAATTAATGATGATTAGGGGTTCAAAAACTTAGTTTGATGTGAATTAAACTACGAGTGAAGGTGTAGAAGAGTTTTGGAATTGTCAGAATATGGAGTATGGTAATAACTCGTTGGTGCCTTTTGGAATGGATTCGGACATGGGTAGATATGATCAATCCTTGTCATGCCGTCATAAGGTCCCGAAGATTTTTTTTCATTAGTTACTGATAATTCAAAGAACGAAATTGGTATTTGTACGTGAGTATGTCAAATTTTATTTTTAATAGAGTTGTCACTTATGTTCTTTTTCATAACATAAGAAAAAATTATTTCATTCAGAGTTTTAGGGTTCGAACAATGAGATTTATTTTAGGGACCGTTTGGTAGGTCGATAAATGACCGGATAGGATTATTAGTCCAATAAAAGTATGTTTGGTAGATTAAATGCAACCGTAGTAATTATCCAAAGTACAACTCAAATAAGCATCTGAACACCTCTTATCCCCTTCTTATTTATCCTAAAAAAAGTTGGTATTATTAATCCCTGAATTAATAACCTCCTCCCTATTAATATATGCTAATCCTATCGGCATCCCAAACGAGCACTTAGTGTTTTATTAGAATATTGGGTTGTATAGCAATTCAATGACTTTGAATAAAGGGCTCATGACCCTTTTTATGTGTTTACTTTACAACCGAAATTGAGGTTTTAAATCTAAAAATATGAAGAAAAAAATGTCCTTAAACTGTTGGGCCGGGATCACAAGGCAAATGGTTTTTTTTTTCTCTAAGCAATGATCCATAGCAGAAATCAAACTCGGTATCTCTCCATATCATCTTACATTCTTACTAACTCCATGGATGTAGTCTCAAGAACTAACATTTCCCTTTCATGGAACTTCTCACAAGGATAGTCTTACGAGTCACATGGTGCTACAAGCACCTCATGATACTCCACCTTATAATAATAGTGATTTTTTTGCAAAAAATATTTCTTTTTAAATAAGTATTTTCATATGACAATCCTTAAAACAAAGTATTTGTCGGAATGACCAAGTTTGAGAAACTCGCTGCGAGTTGTGGCAATTTTATTATTTTCTCGCTCAAACCAGCTACTTCTAGTAGCGAGTTTTTATTTTTATTATTTTCTCATTTTCCAACAAATATTGTAAAATATAATTACAAAATTGGAACTCGCTACCCGTAGTAGCAAGTTTAGTTATTTTATATTATTGGTTGATTAGGTTTATAATTAGCAGAAAGGTAATAAATCAAACTTGATATTGCCAATGACAACATTAAACGTGTTTAGCAGATAAGGTTACAGTTCGTGTGTAAATTCTCTCTCACCATGAGCACCACAAAATGTGCTGAGAATAGAGAAAAAGATATGCAAAAAACCTCTATTCTCGCTTCTTTTAACTTCATTATTGATCAAGACTAAGAATCAAGGTTGAACGGTATAAACCGAGCTACGAACATGGGCTTGCCCGAACCTGGGCCCAACTATATTGAGCCATGGATATTATATATTCATCAAGTACTAGGGCCGAGCATTCTCTTCCTCGTAGGCCGAGGAACATTTACCTTAGCCTTATGTCGCCATTCTTGGGCCGGTCTGTCTCAATTACCGAGGAGAGAAAAGTCCTTTGCTCGGCCTGTCACCAATTACCGAGGAAACAAAAGTATTCTCCCCGGCACATTTTCATGTTGGCCATTCATCAAGTGACGAGGAAGCAGGATCGTTCTCCTCGGCCTATTTGCCAAAGGACGAGGAAAAACATTTGCCTTCCTCGGCGTTACTGGCGATTACAATCCTTATTCAACAAGGATTATGCAGTTGTAACCCAATCAGGATTACAGTTACCAATAGCAATTCAAGTCAAACAATGACTCCTTAACAGATATAATTCTATTAGAGTTATATCTTATCTCTTTACAAGTTCATTCCAACATGGATTCTATCTATCCATTCCTATAAATACAAGCCCCATGGCTCATTATTCGGTACGTTACTTTTTACATTGGAGAAACTCTGTCAATTTGATTTCTCTAATATCAACCGTGAACTTACTCTCACGCCGGAGGGCCTTTAGCCGGATCCGCCCCGGCTTAGTTTACGTGTTTTCTCTTATTTTCAGGCCTTGCAATCGCCGGAGCATTCGACGCTTGGATTTGGGGGCTTTTGACGATTTTGGCATCATCAATTGGTTCCATTGCCGGGAAGTCGATTCAAACACCCATTGTTTGGCCTGGAAGACGCTCGCCTTAAGCCAATTTTCGTGCCGGAATTGTTCTTTCTTGGAACGGAATTTCTGGATTGCTGGGTTTGTTCTTGAAAACCGCCCGAATCTGCATATTTTGACCGGAAAATACCCAGATTCCGTTGAAGGCATTTTTGGCGTTAAAATTCCGCCCCAGTTTGGCTTGAATTCGTTTTGTTTCAAAAGAATTACAATCGGCAGTTTGTTTGTGGTCAAAATTTGCCCTAATTTTAACCTCAAAATCGGTTCTGGTGAAATTGTGATTTTTGGAAAATCTCGTATTCAATAATCTTTGTGAATCATAATCGACGGACAATTCACAAGTGTTACAAATTTGAGGATCCACCCAGGTGAATGGGGGAAACACTGGAGCCGAGGAGCCGCTGCCTCCTCCTCCTCCTCTACCTCAAGCCGATGCCATTCCTCCCCTTGCCATGACTCTTCGTTCCATGGGTCAGGCAAATGCCGAGGGAGAGGGCAATGACCTTCCTCGTCCTACTCGTACTCGTGGGAAGCAAGCGGGAAGGAAGAAAACAAAGAATGCCGACGCCGGTCAAGCGGGAGGATCTCAACCCGTTGACCGACGCTCTTTGTTACACAAACAAATGGAGACTTTGCAAAGGATGTATGAGACACAAGTTGCTCTGTTGCAAATGGACCCGGATCATTCCATGGCTCCCTTCATTGTACCATCAATGGGCCCACCTTTGAGAAAGGAACAGGGAGAGCATCGTGCTCCTCCCACGAAGGCTGGCGAGCTACCATGCCGGCTCTCGGGGATTCTCCTCATCCTCGGCATAACAAGAAGCATAAGGAGCCTGTGGTCGACCCGAGAAGCCAAATAACTCCTAGGGAAGAGGAAGTGAACTCCAAGGACCTAAGAACAAGACTCGGCTTGAATAGGCGCCTATCACCTGCTCGCCTCATCATGACACCTAGGCGTCCGCGTCTCCTCGAGCTCGTCGGCGAGATTCTCCTCGTCCTCATCATTCGGATTCTCGTCGTCCTCGTCGGATCAGGACTCTCCTCGTCCTCGGCATCGAGAATTCGCTAGGCCAAGGACCCCAGAGCCCTACAGATGATACTTGGCGCACAAGACCCGGAACCAAGACGTGATAGGGTCCCTCCAGACGTGATGGCCACCGACATGAAGCAGAGCACAGTAGGGCAAATGATCGCCCTAAAGACAAGTCAGTCAGAAGTTCCCAACGAAGTACTCGCTCAAGCAGTGAGAAGGAAATAGAAACAAAACAATGGGAACTATTGAAGCAAAGGCTGGATGATATGGAGAAGGGAAAGAAATATAATGATGACGATTATGATTGGGCCACCCGTCCGTTTTCCTTGAGGATAACTGCTGCACCTCCCCATCCTAACCTCAAGCTCCCAAATTTCGAGAAGTATAACGGAACCACTGACGCCAAGGACCATGTGCAAAGTTTTGAACAAACCATGAACCTCCTCACCACTGCTGATGACTTGCTCTGCAAAGCTTTCGCAAGCACCTTTTCCGGAACAGCTTTGACCTGGTTCCGTGAGCTCAAGAAAGGTTGCATCGATTGCTGGAGGGGCATGAGGAGAATGTTCTTAGATCACTTTGCCACAGCTGGGAAGAGGAAGATGAGATTAACCGACTTGGCCAACATTGAGCAAGGGAAGGGAGAGACCACCCTTAGCTACTACAATAGGTTAGAAAGATGGCGGACCAAGTCGAAGAAAGCCTTACCGATAGGGAGGTCATAGTTTGCTTCAACTCTGGGTTAAAATCTGGCCCCCTCATTTATGAACTCTCGGCCCGGGAACCCGGCTCAAGGCCGAATTATACAAAGTGGCTTATGCCATTTCCATGGCCGAGGACAAGACAAAGAAAAGGGGTGCGACAAGACGGAACTGAAGCAACTAACTCGACGGAATGACAATGGGAACGGCAAGAAAGGAAAGAATAAAACCGGAAGCACCGAGAAGGCCGGAGTTCACCCTCTTACAAAGCCCATCTCCGAAATCATGCGGATGGTGAACCTTCCTCCACCTCGTCCGCCGACCGATAACCCAAAGTATCCCCATGACAAGAACAAATACTTGTGATTTTCACAAGGACAACGGGCACACCACCGATGGTTCTTTGGGCCCTTAAGAAGATAATCCAACAATGGGTTGACGAGGGAAAGTTAGACCGTTATGTCATGAAGAAAGATGGCAAGCGAAAGCGGAAGCAAGAGGAGAGTGAAGATGACTCCAAGAGTGAGGATGAAGATAGAAGGCCTCCTAGGGCTAAACTACATGTGATCCGTGAAGAGGTGACCTCCACCAGAAAGCTAAGGGATCAGATCCACGAGCTAAGCAAAGTATACCATGTCCCTGCCTGGATCCATAAAGCAGAAGAAATCATTAGTTTTTCTCCGAATGAGTTGGCAGGAAGTCGAGCAGCTCGTGAGCAGCCATTGGTCATCAAGGGTCGAATTGACAATGTTGAATCCGAAAGACTTCTTGTTGACACGGGGGCCTCCCGTGACATCTTGTACTATTCAGCCTTCCAACAAATGGGATTGAAAGACACTTCGCTAGAGCCATATCATGGAAGGCTTGAAGGATTCACCAACCATAAGGTTGGAGCAAAGGGAACTGTAGAACTGGAACTCGAAGTCGGCGATCATCCCTTCCGATCCAAAGCTACTGTCACTTTTATAGTCATGGATTTGACTAGTGACTATCATGCGATTATCGGCATTCCAAGTCAAGCCAAACTTGGGATGGTAGCCTCCCTTCCTCACCAACGAGTTAAATTTCCCACTGCGTCTTTGGCATAGGATGCGTGAGGGCAACCCCAAAGATTTCTTGGAACATGTTGTCAAGAGCCGAAAGTCAAAAAGCGTGGAAATAGATACGCCCGAGGAGAACATCAAGATCACCAAATCTCAGAAGACCACGGAAACTAGCTCTAGAATGAACTACATCCGTGAAGTATGGGAAAGTGAGGAAGAGGAACCTATGGTCCTTGAAATTGTGGATGACCAAGGCATAACTCTACCCACACTGGAAGAAGAGCATATGGTCCTAGAAACTGCGGATGACCAAGGCATAGTTCTACCCATCTCCGAGGAAGACCCCATTCTCGTCAATGACCAGAACTCGGGGGCCAACCATCACTCGGGGATGAACGATCTTCCAGACATCGATAAACTTATGGAGGAAGAAGGCCTCAATGTAAACGACAATGAAGGGAGGAGAATCAGAGAGATCATCATCAAATCCCTGGAATTTCGAGACGGACCAGAAATGAAGCCTGTAGATGAGCTAGAAGAGGTAGTCATTAATCCTGACTATCCTGAACAAAAAATCAAGCTTGGAGGCCAGCTATCACAGGAAGAGAAAGAAAGAATTATATCCCTCTTGAAAAACAGTCTCGACGTCTTTGCTTGGAGAGTCGAAGACATGAGGGGGATCAATGAAGAAGTAGCCCTCCACCGCTTAGAAGTTGATCCTTTAGCGAAGACCATTTCTCAGACGAGGAGAAATTTTGCAAGGGACAAGGAGGAAGCTATAAAAGAAGAGGTGCAGAAATTACTCAGCGCCGAAATAATTCGCGAAGTCAAATCCCCCGTTTGGTTGGCTAAGGTCGTTATGGTGAAGAAGCAAAATGGGAAATGGCGTATGTGCATAGACTTCATTGATCTAAACAAAGCTGCCCCAAGGACAGCTATCCTCTCCCCGTAATCGACAAGTTGGTGGACTCCATTTACGGACACCAAACTCTCGGCTTCTTAGATGCCTACTCGGGCTATCATCGAGATAAAAATGGCGAAAGAAGACATCGAGAAGGCGCCTTTCAAACACACTGTGGGAATTTACGCTACATCATGATGCCTTTTGGGCTCAAGAATCTTGGTGCCACTTACCAACGGATGGTAAATCAAGTTTTTGCAAGTCAGATAGGTAGAAACATGGAGGCTTATATTGATGACATGGTCATAAAGACCAAGGAAGGCAGCCACGTTCACGACCTAAAAGAGACCATTCACAACCTCCGAGCCAACAACATGAAGCTGAATCCAAGCAAGTGCGTGTTCGGAGTTACCGCAGGAAATTTACGGGCTTCATGGTTTCCCAAAGGGGGATTTAAGCAAACCCGAGAAAAGATCAAGGCGCTCATTGACATGAAGGAACCTACCACCATCAAGGAGGTCCAAAGACTTAATGGAAGAATTGCGGCCCTTGGAAGATTCATCGCCAAGTCCGCCGAAAAGTCACCGCCTTTCTTCAAGGTATTGAAGGGTACCAAGAGCTTCTCTGGACTCCTGAATGCTCGGAAGCATTCCTCCGGTTGAAGGAGTGCTTGGGTTCCCCTCCCTTGCTTAGCGATCCGACTACGGTGAGATGCTATATGTCTTCCTAGGCTGCCACTGATCACTGTCGCTGTCTTAGTTCGAAAGGATGAAGGAATTCAGAAGCCCGTCTACTATGTCTCAAAAGCTCTGTCCGATGTAGAAAGCAGATATTTTAATGTGGAGAAGATAGCATACGCACTAGTCATTGCTTCAAGGAAGCTGCGTGCATATTTTTCTGCACACCCTATCACCGTCTACACCAATGAACCATTGAAGAAAATCCTTCACAAGTTGGACGGCTCAGGACGTCTCCTTAATTGGTCAATCGCTCTAACGGAGTTTGATATCACTTACCAACCAAGGAAGACCCTCCTAGCACAGCCTTTGGTTGACTTCATGGTCGAGACTGCCTTTATGGGTGAGCATCTCCCCACCTCCCGGAAGCAAAACGCCGGAGGAAAAAGACTCTCCCATTGAACTCCCATCCAACTGTTGGATCCTGTATACGGACGGATCAGCTACCAAGGAAAGAAGCGGAGCTGGAGTAGTACTAGCAAGCCCAGAAGGAGAATATACTATACAAGATGCCATCCGCTTCAGGTTTCCTGCCTCTAACAACCAAGCTGAATACGAGGCTCTCATATTTGGCATTGAGTTGGCCTCCTTCTATGGAGCAACTAAGGTGGGTACGCTACTGTGACTCCCAACTTGTTGTCAAACAAGTGAAAGGAGAATATAACACTCAAGATGTCACCCTTGCCAAATATAGAGACCTGGTCCTAGATATGACGAAGAAAATGGAATTTTTCGAGCTCAAGCAGATAGGAAGGGAAGACAACCAAGTCGCAGACGTTCTCTCCAAACTAGCCACCATGGATGTGTCTCCTTCGGAGACCAACCCATATGTAGTTTATGCCGAGGAACCTGCGTATGAAAGATTACAAGTCATGCTTCTGGACGAGGAAGAGAGATGCTGGATCGATGACTACATCGAATACATTGAGAAGGAGAAACTCCCGGAAGATGATGCTCGAGCCAAGCTTATCAAGAAGAGGTCTCCAAGATTCGTGGTGATGAACGGAGTCCTCTACCGAAGATCTTTCACGCAGCCCCTGCTAAGGTGTGTCTATCCCAAGGAACCGAGAACCTCTTGGCGTAAGTACATGAAGGTGTTTGCGGCGGACACCTGGGGCAGAACCTTAGCCGACAAAATCATATCGCTAGGTTATTACGGCCAAACCTAAGGGAAGACGCGCATGCCTATGTTCGAAAATGTGACAAATGCCAAAGGTTCTCGACATTCCAAGACTACTGCAATGAGCAAACACTTGTAATACCTACGTGGCCATTTGATATGTGGGATCGACCTCATTGGACCCTTCCCACCCGCCCGTGGTAATTGCAAGTACGTGATAGTAGCCGTTGATTACTTCTCCAAGTGGATAGAAGCCAAGGCATTGGCCAAGATAACGGAAGAGAACGCGATCAACTTTGTCCATGACAACATTTGGTGCAGATTTGGCCTTCCGCATACAATTGTTTCGACTACGGCCTCCAATTCTCCACGGCATTTACAACCGAATTGGGAAGAGTTAAAGTACGCCACGCAAAATCTTCGCCAGCGTACCCCAAGGCAACGGCCAAGCGTAAGCCGCCAACAACCGGTCCTAACCGCCCTCACCAAGAATCTTGAAGGACGCGAGGGTAGATGGTTGGACGAACTTCCCTAGCTTTACGGGTCGTTTCGCACAACCACCCGGGGCCAACCGGGAAACCCCATTCGCACTAACCTTCGGTTCTGAGGCTATGGCACCAGCAGAGATGGCCATCCCTACAGTAAGGAACTCCCATTATGATGAGCAAGTCAACAAGGTCAATAGGCTCCTAGACCTGGACCTGATAGATGAAAAACGACTAGCCGCGCAGATGAGGATGGTGAATTACAAGCAAAGGACCAAGGCATATCACGACAAGAGGGTCATCAAAAGAGTATTCCAAGTTGGCGATTGGGTACTTAGAAAGATCGAAGCTACTGGTCGGAAGGCAGAACAGAACAAGCTCTCCCCAAATTGGGAAGGTCCCTATATCATCACTCAAGTCATCCGAGAAGGGACCTACAGATTGAAGACCAAGGAGGGGAAGGATCTCAAGCATCCATGGCATTCCGACAACCTTAGAAAATATTATCACTAGTCTAGTTTATTTTTGCAATAGATTAGCTCTTTATTTTCGGTCTTTTGTTTTCTTTTTGTCTTTTTAGTTGATAGGATTGCAGTTTGATGTAATCACATTTCAGTTCTACGAAAGCAGTTTCTTCCAACATGCAAAGCAACTATCAGCTCTTCACCCCAGCACAGGAAGATGAGGGCATTACCTCAGATTCTCCTTGGCCTGATGGCTTAACAATTGCCAAGACCAAGGATCCTCCTTGGCCTGATGGCTTATCAACAGCCAAGACCAAGGATCTTCCTTGGCCTGATGGCCTACACACAGCCAAGACCAAGGGTCCTCCTCGCCCGATGGCTTAACAATTGCCAAGACCAAGGATCCTCCTTGGCCTGATGGCTTACCAACAGCCAAGACCAAGGATCTTCCTTGGCCTGATGGCCTACACACAGCCAAGACCAAGGGTCCTCCTTGGCCTGATGGCTTAACAATTGCCAAGACCAAGGGTCCTCCTTGGCCTGATGGCTTACCAACAGCCAAGACCAAGGATCTACCTTGGCCTGATGGCTTACTACTCTTCTAGTCAAGGGCCCATCTTGACTTAGGAGATTAACAGCCAAGGCCGAGGACTTTCCTCGGCCTAATGGCTTGATAAACCTCCTACCATGAATCTGCTCTGATTCAGGATTACAACATTCAAAGCCGAGGAAAACTTCCTCGGCCCAAGTGAAGTACGAGTATAGTTACAGCCGAGGAATCTTCCTCGGCCTAACCACTTGCTCCACAAGGAACAAAGGGACCTTCCTCGAATCCCGCCTTCCTAAGGCTAATGCATAGCATACCAAAATATAACCAAGTCAATGAAGTGACAAGAATAATGACAAAAGGATTTTCATTGATATTCAAATGGAATTACGTGTCCTATTGTCTATTACAAAAACAAAAAAGGAAAAGAGGCTATCCTAAGATTGTTGTACATCATCAAAAGGCTTGTCCGGCCGGTCTTCAAGTGATAGTGCGGGGAGGAAGGATCGTTTGATTAGTGGAAGCATTACTTTCCCTGGCCCCTCCTTCCACCTCTACTCTAGGTCCTCGTGCTCATCGGCGTCTTGGATCGCCTCCACTGTGTCTTTAATATTGCCGGGACAATGTAAGCCGGCGTCCACACTTCCCCGCAAGCATAGGCATCCTTGGCAAAGAATCGGCTCCATGTTGCTCTCGAATAAGGGACCAAGTGATGGAGCGCCCGACCTCCTCGGCATATTGATCCCGCGCAGATTAGCCGGGCAATCTTGTTGATGTCCGCACTGGAAGGATCGCCTAAAATGCTCCGGCCAAGTGGAGGTAGCCATCCTCGAACATGGTGGCTGTTTGCTGGTCGCATGCCTCCTCGAAGGCCGAGCGGCCATCATCAGCCTCTTTGAAAGCCGAGCTCTCCTTAAACCGAGCTACGGCCTCTTCCTCCCTAGCCGGAAGGGTAGCTTCCGGCCTCGGCACTTGGCCTCGCCTTCCTCACCTTGGTCCGAAGCTCGGCCTTATCTCGCCTTGCCCGGGCAAGCTCTTCATTTTTGAGCCGAGATGTTCCTCGGCTTTTGACCTTTCTTCCTCGGCCCTTTTACCTCGGCCTCAACCTTGGCCTTGCCGCCGCAAGCTCAAGATCCTTGGCTTCTAAAAGTTTAGCCAAGGAAGACTTTTCTTTTCGCTCTTGCTTGAGCCGCCTGCCTCATTCAGCGCCTTGTCTTCTTCTTGGCCAAGACGTTCTCGTACGCCGTGACTGAAGCCAACTGAAAGATAACATCATCGTTAGGAAGACAAATCCAATACCAAAGATAATAACCCAGAAAGGGATCAACATTTACCTCAGCAATCAGGAGTCCCTTGTGGCAAAGCTACGCATCCTCGTTAGGACCCTCTTGCAAAGGGTTTCATAAGCATCCTCGTCCATGGCCCTTCGATGGGAGCTCGGCCCAATCTCACCAAGTGGTCCCTCCCTCGCCAACAGTGGGAGTCCCTTAAGACGAGGAATGCCAAGGGACATACTTGGCCAGCTCGTCGGCCTCTTCAACAGTCTTGACCGATCGAACGGTCAAGGGAGGGGAGCATCAACCTCGGGGCCGCACCGACGCTTGCCCGTTTGCGCCCGGCTCCTGGCGCCGGCACTGGAGTTCTTTTGGAGCCCGACCTCCTTTGGACGAGGTTAGCTTCCTCGGTTGTTTCTTCCTCGGCATCAACATGGAGGCTATGCCCTCTCGCAGCTTGATGGGTTGGTTTGGTTATCGCCAGCCGGTTCCTCGGCATTCACTTCCCGTGCAACTTAAGGGGAAGGGGTTGGTCGGGCCTGCACGTTAAGGATGAGGTTACGTGCATTAGCATCCTCCTTCCTTTCGTCAAGGCGGCTCTCTTGCTCAACCTCCTCTTCCTCCTCACAAGCTCTTGGGGACTAAGTCTCTCCATGGCTAAAGTTTCTTCTTCCTGGCTGCTAAATGCAAGGACGAGGAAAGAGTTAAATACGGGCAGGGAAACAAGCATTTGAAAAATACCAAGTAAAAAAAAAAAAGGAGAGAACTATTTACATCCAACTATGTCTACATCATCCGTACACCGATCCGGGCGTTCGGTGTTGCACCTAATGCAATCCTCATGGAATACTAAGCCGGGATGGACAGCCCAGCCATTGAAGCGTCTCCCCCTCTTTACGGCGACAAGGAGATACCCCATCCTTTTTCCCCGCATTAAACCCGCCTCGAATGTAGTAATGGTCCGAGGACTCAATCACTGACCAATCAAGAACTCCCACCTCGGCAAATTCTTCCAGGCGTTTGATCAAGTCCTTGGTCCATTCATATTGCTGGACGGGGAAGGAAGAGGTTGGACCTTTGCAAGGAGACTGGAACTCCCATCCTTGGCGGCTCTCCACTCTAATGACGTGGTTATCCCAACCAGCAACTTTGCTAGACATCGGGAGGAGCAATTTTGGTTTCTTGGAAGCACTCTTGATGACGAGGAGCCAGCTCTCCTTGACAAATTGGACATGGTAAAAATGCCTAAAATCTCCCATGGTCGGCTCATATCCTAAGCTTCGGCATAGGATGATGAAGCTGACAAGGACCCGGGTACCATTGGCTCCAAGCATGGCCGGCACCGCCCTCACGTCGTCCAGGAATTCGCAGATGAAAGGATCCAGTGGAAGACGAAGTCCTTGTTGGAATTGTTTGAAGTAGAAGTGGACGAAATCTTGGTTGTAATAGAAGTCATTCTCTTCCTTCTCGGTCTTCAGCTCCATGTGGCCCATATAAGTTAGCCTGTACTCGGCTTTGTCTACCCCGTACTTGGAGTATAGCTTTTCCAAGATGGGATCCCCGGCTCTGGGGTCCTCTCTTGCCTTTGTCCTAACCCTTGGCCTCCTCGTCCTCGGCCTCCTCTTCTTCGGGCCAAACGGCCATCAGTTTGTGCTTCCTCCACGAAAGCATCAACTATCTGAGTAGACGAGGAGGGTTCTCCTCTTCCCGTCATATCTGCATAAAGACGAGGAGACAAAATTAGTGACCTCGTCCATGACTGATTTAGGACGGGAAGGGAGATTCCCCTCCTCGTCATTTAATAAGGCCGAGGAGGGAGCCGTACCTCTCAGCGCTCACGCATTTCGCGATCGTAGGCCGGGTAGAACAGATCGATGTGCTCCATCATCTCAAATTTCTATCCTCAAAAACTATAATGTTGGGAGAACCAGACTCAATCCTATCTATTCTCGGTGGAGTCGTGGTATTGGAGGAATAGACGAGTTCGACCATAACCTCTTAACCGCTTGCTTACATCATCCGTGAGTGAGCATCAACCACGGACCTCTCTCTACGATAGACCCTCAAATTTCCAAAGATGATATCCATAACGGAATCGGGGAGAATGGTCCCAAGATCGAGCCATTTCTAAGGGGAATCAAAAATGAAGGGGGAGTTCATTCAATATTCCAGAAATTTCATATAAAATGCAAAGAGAACTAAAGAACTGAAGTTTTTAAAATTTTTTATCAAGAAAAGCTTCAACCTTCAACAATGGCAGTCCATTTTCTTGGCACTTTCAAAATCCATCCTAAAAACCCTAGAAATCGCAAAATGATGGACGGATTACGCAGAAAGGGAATGATTTCATACCTGATTGAGAAGAAGTGGTCGGAATCACGACTGCAACAAGCTCGCCGGAGAAAGAAAGCTTCGCCGGAAACTGGGTAAGAAGAAGATCGGAGAATCGTTGTTAAACCTTGCGTTCGTTCGTCAAAATGCTCTCAAAAACTTGGAAGTGTGTAAAGGTTTAAATTGAAGGGGTTTTAGTTTTTATACCCCTCCAATCCGGGTCAACCCGTGGGTAAAGCAAAGATCCAGGTCCGGAGTCCCAAGAATTAAATGCGAAATGATGGGTTCAAGGCGTGACAAGACCGGGGGCCCTGCATGGCAACCGTCGCTATATGAAGCGACGCCGAGGACACGTGTCAAACCTGTTCGTATTCCATGTGCTGATGCCGAGCTAACTTTCTACTCGTCCTAAGCCAAGCTAGAAAGTTGGGGGCCACTGAACGGTATAAACCGAGCTACGAACATGGGCTTGCCCGAACCTGGGCCCAACTATATTGAGCCATGGATATTATATATTCATCAAGTATTAGGGCCGAGCATTCTCTTCCTCGTAGGCCGAGGAACATTTACCTTGGCCTTATGTCGCCATTCTTGGGCCGGTCTGTCTCAATTACCGAGGAGAGAAAAGTCCTTTGCTCGGCCTGTCACCAATTACCGAGGAAACAAAAGTATTCTCCCCGGCACATTTTCATGTTGGCCATTCATCAAGTGACGAGGAAGCAGGATCGTTCTCCTCGGCCTATTTGCCAAAGGACGAGGAAAAACATTTGCCTTCCTCGGCGTTCCGGCTGGCAGTTACAATCCTTATTCAACAAGGATTATGCAGTTGTAACCCAATCAGGATTACAGTTACCAATAGCAATTCAAGTCAAACAATGACTCCTTAACAGATATAATTCTATTAGAGTTATATCTTATCTCTTTACAAGTTCATTCCAACATGGATTCTATCTATCCATTCCTATAAATACAAGCCCCATGGCTCATTATTCGGTACGTTACTTTTTACATTGGAGAAACTCTGTCAATTTGATTTCTCTAATATCAACCGTGAACTTACTCTCACGCCGGAGGGCCTTTAGCCGGATCAGCCCCGGCTTAGTTTACGTGTTTTCTCTTATTTTCAGGCCTTGCAATCGCCGGAGCATTCGACGCTTGGATTTGGGCTGATTTGACGATTTTGGCATCATCAAAGGTAAATCAACGTCTAAATCATTTTTTATACTTGTGATTAGTTATAATAAATTTTGTTTTTTGTTTGTGTTTTAGTATATTATTGGTTGATTAGGTTTATAATTAGCAGAAAGGTAATATATCATTTTTTTATACTTGTGATTAGTATATGAATGTTAAAATTAGGGTCTTGAAGGTTTTGACACTCTTTTTAATTATGTAGGGTTAAAGATGAATGAGGCTTCGCTCATTTTCATGTGCTATTGCTATTGAGGAGGTGATGATGATCATGCATTTGATGGTTCTCATTTTCGAAAAAGGCCGAAATGTTAGATTAGGCCTCGATTTAATAGAGATATAATTAATTGATTGACGAGTTATATAAAGGGATGGGAGTGGATCTGAAACAGTATGAATTGAAAGTTATATATAGATATTCTCATTCATTTGATAGCGGGATTGGTGAGTAATTTTCATTCCGTATCCAAAGTGAAACCGAAAATTAAATGGGTTTAATTTTTCGAATTAATGACTGAAATTATTAGTATTAAATTAATTTTGAATTAATGATTTATTTTCAGTTTTGATTCCTAAAGGGCTATATATTGGAGTACACAACCAAGAAGAGAAACAACCAACAGAGAAGAACAACACACTTGAAAACTTCGATCCTCCTCCATTCCTCTTGCTGCATATTGTCATTTCGTTTCTTTGGCCTCCTTGCATACGTAGTCTAATGAGGTGATTTTGTCCAAGCACTTTTCAGCTCGCCGGGATACTTAGGTGCAAAGTGCCCCCGGTTCGCACGTTCTATCCTGGAAGACAAGCATCCCAAAAATCTCAAGCTATTGTTTGAATCGGAGTCAGAACTGCGGTCTAAACAATTTTAAACAAATTTGATACGTGTTGCTGTCTAAAATGTGTTTTAAACTATTGTTTGAATCGGAGTCAGAACTGCGGTCTAAACAATGGTCTGAACTATAATCTAGACCACGGCTTGAATTGCGGTTTAAATCATATGATCTGGACAACAGTATGATGAACCGCATGCAAAGCTGACCGCATTCTAATTCAAACAAAATCAAACTATAACGATTTGGTTTGATTCGAACTAAATTTTTATAATTTGATTTTGTTTGGATATTTCCCTAATCAACTACTATAAGTTCGACTTACAAATTAGCCCAAATCAAATCAAATCGACCCATTTATATCCTTATAGTTTCCATGACCACGTAGTTCCATTCAATTGGATGCCCATCATTTTAGCTTTCTCAGTTTCGACGGTCATTTTCAAAATTTACTATGAACTTTTCATTTTTCTAGTAAACCTTTTTGATAACTTATTTGAGAAAAAAAAAAAAAAACCAATCCACTGGTCCTTTTAACATGTACTATAGTACATAACACAATATATATACTTGATATCGATTTTAATATTGATCTTTTGCAACAAGAATAGGCACAACACAAACACAAACACAAAAAATTTAGACATAACATGAATATTGCCATTTCTTTGGTACTGATTTATCGATCATATAAAGCATGAATGTATATATACATATATATATATATATTCATACTCTTATTAGATTACCACACAATAACAACCACCAAGGGTCATAAACTAGTGCCTAGTAAGGGCGTTCTCCAACAAAGTTACCCGGTGGATCATAGTTACAAGTAACAAACCCCCCACCATCATTACATCGAACCATAGCGCAACCCAAGCGCTGGGAATTGCGCCAAACCACTTGCGTATAGTGGCGACACTCCCCACCGGCGCACGTGTTAGAGTTGTAGTCATAGTTGTTCTTCTCTCCGACCCACAACTCCACAGCTTCGGTCCCAGTTATACCGGGGCCTCCCGCTAGGTTCTCCCCGTAAGGACCACCAGAATGGACCAGGTTGCAGTCGCCTATATGTTGGCTAGCGTAGTTTTGAGCGTACCCTGCAACATTGTCGTCCCAAGTCAATGGTCCAACACCAACTTCGGCACGAGCTGCGTTGTGGGCGTTGAGGTAGTCTTGAGGGGAGTTTTGGGCTAGAGAGAGATGAACCATGGCTAGTGCAAGTATTAGTTTGAGAATAATTTGTGTTGTTTTAGGAAACCCCATTTCGTTTTGTGTTGGAAGATAATGTAAATTCGAATCTATTTAAAGGGAAATTCTTGTGGAAAATATTGGGTAGATGGAGAAAAAATTTAACCTAATTGGACCAACTTATATGGACCATATATTAGTCAATTGAGAATAGTCTTCTATGGAAAATTTTGCTCGCATCTGGTAAATAATAATTATTCCCCTTGTCTCAGACCTTTTTTCTTTTAAAAATTAGAAGTGTTGCATTTTTTAATAAATAAATAAATTTAATGCAATTTACGATGACAGAAAGATGAGATTTAAACCCTTTTAGTAATGAGGTGGTCCATCTCACGATGCTAAGGAAATACAAGAGGAATTGTATCCCTGTCGCTCCGTGGGACGGTATCACATGAGTTTTTTTCTTTAGTGATATAAATATATAAAAATCCTTAAATAATTTTATCATGAATATAAGTGTGAATTGGAACTTATTGTTTGATGATGTACGATTTAAAAACTTTTTTAAAATTTGGACATTGGCTTTACGACAATTTTTTTGAAAAAAAAACAGATATTTATTTTGAAATGGAAGGAATAAAATATACTCCCTCCGTCCCAAAAAACTTTACCCCTTTATTATTGAGAACGGAAAATAAGAAATAATGTTATTAAAGTATGTGTTGTGAGTGGGAGGAGAGAGAATGAGTGGAGAGAATAGTAAATTTGAAAAGTGTTGTGAGTGGGAGGAGAGAGAATGAGTGGAGAGAATAGTAAAAATTTTTTCCTTTTTAGAAAAGTGGGACTTTAAAGTGGGACGCCCAAAATAGTAAAAGGGGTAATGTTTTATGGGACAGAGGGAGTATTTCTTAAAAAAATAAAATTAACTGCAACATTTAACATTTATTATGAAATTATAGGACCGGAAAATGTATTTTTTTTTCTTGAAAAAAGAGCATCTTCGAAAAATAATCACCAATAACTTTAGTTTCCTGCAATACAATAGATGCCACATTCTATGCCCATATCATACGGCCAATTGCCTGTAATCTTACGTTGTTGTAGTAAGCATTGACGAAATCATGGTCTTTACGCTTTTGCGTCAGATGAATGCGGCATCATTATATCACTAGTCCTAACCTATTACTCCCTCCTTGCCATTTTGAGTGTCCTGTTAATAGCTTTTACTTTCCTTTTTTTGTAAAGAAATCTTTACTATTCCCTCCACTTATTCTCTCTCCTACATTATTTTAATACTCACAACTAGGGGTGTTCACGGTCCGGGTTGGTCCGGTTTTTGTCAAAATTTTAGAAAACCAGGACCGGACCAAATACTTCGGTTCTGTAAAAATTTAGGACCAGGACCAGACCATTACATTATAGGACCGGTCCCATCGGTCCGGTTCCAATGGTCCGGTTCCGGTCCGGTTCCACCGGTTCTACAAATTACAATATAATATAATTTTTTACAATAATAAAATCTACAAGCAAGCATATTTAAAAACCAAATTGTTGAACAATATTACAATAACAAAATCAACAGTTAGAGTAAATTTGAATTTTTTTGGACATTTTGGGACGGAGAGAGTATTACTTTTCTTTTACTAAATGAACATAATGAATGAAGATAAATACAACTCGAAAGGAGGGGAGTTGTGGCGATTATGAACAGAGGAAAAGAGAGCTATGGGCCATTTAATCATTATAATCACACTATAATAACTAATCACAAACAAACGGATAGATTTGGCAACTGGGTTAACTCAAGGATCTAGGAACATAAGGTGTTTTGGTATACATGCTTGTGCAACATCTGATGTTTTGGTTTTGGTTTTGTTTGGTGGAGAGACGGGTGGGTAGTTAGTGGGTAATGGGTAATGGGTAATGTGTATTGCCGTATTGGGCTAAATGCCTATAAAAGGTAAAAAAAAGTTAATTAATTGATTAATATATATATATATATATATATATATATATATATATATATATATATATATATATATATATATATATATATATATATATATATATATATATATAATATTTTCAGGTCCGTCCGGTTTAAGTCCGGGGCCAGCGTATATTTTTTTCAAAATCAGACTGGGACCAAATAATCGGTTCCATAAAAATTTGGAACCGGGGCCAGGACCAATACTATTTTTTCGGTCCAGGTTTTTACCGTCAGGTCCAGGTTCTATCGGTCCGGTCAGGTTCGGATTTTTTGTACAGCCCTACTCACAACACTATTATAATTTACTATTTACTCCACTCATTCTCTCTCCTATTTTCAAATTACACTCACAACATTTTTACTTTCCCTCATTTTATTAATTTGCGTGCAACCCAAAATTTGGACAGCTACTATTGGGATGGAGGGAGTATAATAAGTCTCACTAAAAAAAAAACATGAATTATATACTGTACACGAGAAGTGTGTATTGTGAAATACTCCCTCCGTCCCAATAGAAGCCGCCCGTTTTTTGCCTTGCATGCAAATTAATAAAATGGGTGGGGAAAAAAAATATTGTGAGTATAATTTGAAAATAGGAGAGATAATGAGTGGAGGGAATAATAAACATTCCTTTGCCAAAAAAGGAAAGTGGAAGCTTTTAATGGGACACCCAAAATGGCAAAATGGGAAGCTTCTATTGGGACGGGGGAGTAAGTGTTATAAGTATAAAAAATACTCCCTCCGTCCCAGCCTAGTGTGAACCAAAATATTGGGCACACTGATTAAGGAAAAGTAAGAGAGAGAAAAAGTGGAGAAAGAATATTGTGAGTGTAAAAGTAAAATAGGAGAGAAAATGAGTGGAAGGAATAGTTAGGAGAGAGAATGTTGTGAGTGTAAAAGTAAAATAGGAGAGAGAATGAGTGGGGTAAATAGTGAAGATTCCCTTTCATTTTGGACAGTTCACACTCGACTCGGACGGACCAAAAGGGAAATAAGTGTACACTCGGCTGGGACGGAGAGAGTAAGGTAGAAGAAATAATGTTAGATAGAAAATAGTAAATAAGTAGTATTGTTAGTATAACAATTGGGTCTAATGAATAAAAAAGTATTAAATAGTTTCCATTGCAAAAGTATATCTTTTTAAATGGGATATCTAACATTAAAATTTGTGTCTTTTTGAGTGAGACGGAGGAATTATTCTGTATTTCATTGTTCTCATAATAAATACTCCCTCCGTCCCACTTCAATAGAGACCAATTTTTTGGGTGTGGGAATTAAGGAAAAGTGATGTAAGAAAGAGAAAAAGTTAAATGTTGTGAGTATGAAAAATTAAATAGGAGAGAGAATGAGTGGGAGGAATAGTTAGGAGAGAGAATGTTGTGAGTGAAAAAGTAAAATAGGAGAGAGAATGAGTGGGGTAAATAGTGAAGATTCCTTTCTATTTTGGGTAAGTATCAATTGATGTGGGACGGACCAAAAGGAAATAAGTATCAATTGAAGTGGGACGGAGGGAGTATTTTTTATTATATTTTTTATTTATCACTCCTTCTGTTCTAAAATTCTAAAATAAATGATCATTTTTTATTTTTTATTTAAGGGTCATGAAAGGTTATTTTTAGTAGAAAAATATATACTGTAAGTAAATATTATTGTTATTGACTTTCAAACTTCTAAATTTTGGTAAAATATCATTAAAAAAACAGAGTGTTTTGAAAAAAAAAAAATTCAAAAGTTTATTCATTTTGGAACAAAAAAGGTCATTTAATTTAGGACGAATGAAGTACAAAATAAATAAGGTGTTTCTAAGTAAGAAAATAATTTTAGTACAATTTTACCATTGTGCAATCAAATATATAAATAAATAAAATACATTAATTAAAAATGTTAACAAGTCATATATATAGAGAGAAAATTTAATTATTATATAATTGATGATAATTAAAAAAAATATTATTGATACTATTTTTATGGTGTATCAATTATCCTTTTTAGAGTTATATGGTGATAGTTGTATTTTTTAACATGTAAGTTGTTAAAGTTCAATCAAGTTAACTTAAAAAATAAAACTTGTTTTAAAATGAATGGATTAATAACATAAATAAATAATAAAAAATAGTAGGAAATATTCATAAAAATTCAGTATATATAAAACATTTTCTTACTGTGATGATGAGTAATAAGAAATTAATATTTGTAAATGCCAAAATCTCAGGAAAAATGCATTTTCCTGACATTTAGAAAAAATGTGTTTTGTTTTTTTCGTCAATGCCAGTAACAGTTTAACAAAGTGTCAGTGTAACAAAGTGTTAGTGCATGAGTAACAAAGTGCCAGTGTAAAAAAAGTGTCAGTGTCATTTTAACAAAGTACCAGTGTAACAAAGTGTCAGTGCATGTAAAACAAGTGTCAGTGCATGTATTACAAAGTGATAGTGCCAGTTTAACAAAGTGACAGTGTTAGTGTAACAAAGTGCCAGTGTAAAAAAGTGTCAGTGCATGTATATTAAGTGCCTGTGTATAAAAGTGTCAGTGCATGTGTAACAAAGCGCCAGTGTTAGTGTAACAAAGTGTCAGTGTAAAAAAGTATCAGTGCATGTATATTAAGTGTCATTGTAAAAAAGTGTCAGTGTTAGTGTAACAAAGTGTCAGTGTAAAAAAGTGTCAGTGTTAGTGTTATGAAGTGCTAATGTAAAACACGTTTTTTCTAAACTTAAAAAAAATGCATTTTTCGTAAGACCAACTCATTGGAAATGAAGTAGAATCTATAAATATATAATAACAAGATCTTGGTAATTAAAGGGGAAATGAGGGGTATTTTCGTCTTTTCATACCGTGGCAAAAGTGCAAAAAAACCAACTGAAACGACATGTGGCAAGATATGATTGGTCCTCTTTTTTTTTTTTTTTTTTTTTTTTAGTTTAGGACACGTGTCGAGATTTTGCTGAAGGGTATATCAGTCATTTTCTTCGCGCGTGTGAGGGACGCGCCAAAAAATGCACGTTAAGCAAATGAAACAAGCTGACTTTTGAAATTTTTTTTATTTTTTTTTGGGTTGGACACTTGGCGTCATCCTATTGGATGATTGGATTTTGATTTTTTTTTTCTCACCCATTTCTTTTACCTCAATTATTTTATAATAAATTAATTATTTTTTATTTTTATTTACACCAAAATTTATAAAAAAAAAAATCTCTTTAAATAGAGACTTTTTTCATTTGATTTGGACATAGAAAAAAAACCTTCATTTTTAAATATAAAATTCTTAATTATCCTTTGTTAAATTTTCGTTTAATTTTTCAATATGTTTTTAGTCCAAATTATTTTTGACGAAAAAAATAACCCTCTTTTTTAAATATAAATTTCTTGATTATCATTTGTTAATTTTCTTTTATTTTAATATATTTTTAGTAAAAATTAATTAAGTGTGAAGTATTTATTTTTAATTATAAATAATAATAATAATAATAATAATAATAATAATAATAATAATAATAATAATCTATATCTATATATATAATAACAAGATAGTGGTAATTAAAGGGGCTTTTAGGGGTATTTTTGTCTTTTCACATGGTGGCAATTTGGCAAAAAAATGGGCTGAAATGGCAGGTGTCAATTTATGATTGGCGAGGTTTTTTTTTTTTTTTTTAAGCAATTAGGACAGGTGTCGGGAGTAGAGGGAAGGGTAAATTGGACTTTTCCATGGCGCGTGTTCTCCACGCGCCGACAAAGGCGCGTTATCCAGCCTTTTGTTTTTTTTTTTTTTTTTTTTTTAAATCTATTTAACACGTGGCGATCAATGATTGGCTGGAAGAATTTCCGAAAAAAAAATTATCCTATTTCTTTGACCTCATTTATTTTATAATAAATTAATTTTTTTAAAAAAAAAATTTACACCAAAATTCATAATTTTTTTCCCTCTTTAAATAGAGACTTCTTTCATTTGATTTGGACACAGAAAAAAAATCCTCTTTTTTAAATATAAACTTCTTAATTATCATTTGCTAAATTTTTAATTTCTTTTTAGTGAAATTAATTAAGTGTGAAGTATTTTTTTTAATTATAAATGATAATAATAATTATAATAATAATTTTAGTAATTAAAAAAATAAATTATTTTGTACTAAATTAATTATTTTTAAAAAAAAATTACATCAAAATGCATAAAAAAAAACCCTCTATAATAGAGACTTCTTTCATTTGATTTTGACACAAAAAAAAAATCCCTCTTCTTTAAATATAAATTTCTTAATTATGCTTTGCTAATTTTTCAATTTCTTTTTAGTCAAAATTTTCAATATATATATATATACGGAGTATATATATATATATATTGGAGAATAGTAGTCATTTGTTTTTTTTTTCTTATTTACTCTTTCTTACGTAGAACGTAAAACTTATATTAGTTTCTTGGTTTAAATTTTTCATTAATTTAAAACTCATATTAGAAGTCAATATAATATAGTTTTAGCAATAAGTTTAAAACTCATATTAGAAGATTTGTATATCATGTTAAACATACACATGTACACACACAGTAAAACACATTAGAACAAAATATCAAGTAACTAAATGAGTTATAATCTCAATTTTTATGAAATGAAATAAATTACTTTTATTAACAATTACCCAAATAAAGTGGATAGTAAATGATTTATTTTGATTCTTATTTTTTTATTGGTTAAAATTATGAGAGCCGTAAATTACACGGGCCTAAAGAGGCGCGTGAATGCATTAGGGATTTTTTTTTTTACATTGGACACGTGTCATCCGTATGTGGAAGGGCAATTTCGACATTTCTCTGGCGCGTGTACGTCACGCGCCGAGAACGGTGCGTTTATGCAGTTTTTTTCCCTTTTATTTTTTTATAATTTTGCCACGTTTCGCCCTTTGATTGGCTGGCTGAATTTTGGATTTTTTTTACATCATATTTCTTTACCCTCGATTACTTTATAATAAATTAATTTTTTAAACTTTTTTTTACACCAATATTCATAATTTTTTTCTCTTTAAATAGAGACTTCTTTCATTTTATTTTGACAGATAAAAAAAACCCTCTACTTTAAATATAAATTTCTTAATTATCCTTTGTTAATTTTCATTTTTTCCAATATCTTTTTAGTAAAAAATAAATAAGTGTGAAGTATTTATTTTTAATTATAAATGATGATATATATGGTTATGTAATATAATAATAATTTATATCTATATATAAAGAATATAAAATAAAATAAATGTGGGTTTTGGTTTCTATTAAATAATATAACATAAAATAAAAGTGGTGGGGTATAGGATGATGAGTTGAAATGGTGTTGAATTTTTATAAACAAAACAATTGTGTATTTATAAAGTATATATGGTTATTTAATATAATAATAATATATATATATATATATATATATATATATATATATATATATATATATATATATATATATATATATATATATATATATATATATATATATATATATATATATATATATATATATATATACACGAGGGATTGTAATGAATGTGAGTTTTGGTTTCTATTTAATAAGTGAGATGGGGTAATATGGTTATTGTGTTTATTTTAGTTCGATATATCAAACAATTTATTTATTTTTTTTAAAAAAATCTTTGAAGTATAGTAAATAAAGTATTAATAAATTAGTCAATTTTTCTATTCATCTCAAAATATTGTGTATTTATAAAGACTAATATCGGGAAACATGGCCATCGTTTTTAAAATTTTGATTGAAGTGTATGTCAATATAATAAGAAATAAAGATAGTATAAATTTGTATTTTAAAATAGGAAGAGGAAGAAGTGGGTTGAGTTGGATGAGGAAGTGGGGGGTTTGGGAAAATTTCTTTTCATTTTACGAAATTGTTAGTATTTTTAGGATTTTTATTTTTCTCCTAAAAATTAAATAAGTTACATTGAAAATAAATATCATAATTATGTTCATAATGAGTTAATGTAAATAAATATGACATAATTTTTTAGATGTACGAGCATGAGTTAATTGAAAATTTCCATTTGAAAAATAATGATATTAATTTTTATTACATAACTGTACTATCCTTTTGGTATGAAAAAATATTTTATTTTTATTTAAAAATTTCTCTTTGTCAAAAATAAATAAAATATCACCTTTTTTTACTAGATTTTCAATCTTCACCTTTTTATACTAATTTCAATAACTTATTTCGTATGTGATAAACATGTTCGTGTGTTTCATTTACTTTTTTAAATCATAAAATACTACAGAATTGTATATAGAGAAATGCATATTCCTTATGATATTTTTTTTTTCCTATTTTATTGTTTTCTAATTGTTATGTACTGACAATATAGAGAAAAATAAGGAAGTATTCCATAATTGTTATGAAACGACACGTGGCGCTGTGTGATTAGTTGGTTTTTTTTTTTTTTTTTAAAAACACTTTGGACACGTGTTGGCCTTAGGGGGAGGGGCATTTTTGACATTTCATCGGCGAGTGAAATGCAATCTCCGACAATGGCGCGTGAAGCCTGCATTTTCCGTTTTTTTTTTTTTTTTTGCCACATGTCAACACACGAATGGCTGTCCGGTTTTCGAAAAAAATTAAATTATCCCATTTCTTTAACCTCAATTATTATATAATAAATTAATTTTTTCTTTTTTAATTTTTTCACCAAAATTCATGATTTTTTTTCCTCTTTAAATAGAGACTTCTTTCATTTTATTTGGACAAAGAAAACAATTCCTCTTTTTAAAATATACATTTGTTAATTATCCTTAACTAATTTTTCAATTTCTTTTGAGTGAAAATTAAGTAAGTGTAAACTAATTTTTCTAATTCTAAATGATAATAAAAAAATCACTTTTTTAAATAGAGACTATTTTTATTTGATTTGGACACATAAAAAAAATTATTTTTTTAAATATAACTTTCTTATAAATGATAATGATAATGATAATATGGGGTATAGGATAATGAGTTGGAAGGGGTAATATGGTTATTGAGTTTATTCGATACATCAACATTTTATTTAATTTATTTAAAAAAAATTGAATCATAGTAAATAAAGTATTAAGAAATACGAATATCGGGAAAGATGGTCATCATTTTTAAAAAATTATATTATAATAAATTATTTTTTCTAAAAAAAAATTTCACCAAAATTCATAACAAAAAATTCTCTTTACATAGAGACTATTTTTATTTGATTTGGACACATAAAAAAAACCAATTTTTAAATATAACTTTCTTAATTATCCTTTGTTAATTTTCCTTTTTAATTTTTCACTATATTTTTAGTCACAATTAATGAAGTGTCAAGTTTTTTTTTATTATAAATGATAATGATAATAATAATAATAATTTTACTAATTATAAAAATAAATAATATAAAAGAAAATAAAATTTATGGGGTATAGGATAATGAGTTGGTAGGGGTAATGTGGTTATTGAGTTAATTCGATACATCAAACATATTTTTTAATTTATTTAAAATAAATTGAATCATAGTAAATAAAGTATTAAGAAAGACGAATATCGGGAAAGATGGTCATCATTTTAAAAAAAATAGATTATAATAAATTAATTTTTTCTAAAAAAAAAATTTCTCCAAAATTCATAAAAAAAAATTCTCTTTAAATAGAGACTATTTTAATTTGATTTGGACACATAAAAAAAACCATTTTTTTAAATATAACTTTAGTAATTATCCTTTGTTAATTTTTCTTTTTAATTTTTCAATATATTTTTAGTCAAAATTAATGAAGTGTAAAGTTTTTTTTTTATTATAAATGATAATGGTAATAATATTAATTTTAATAATTATAAAAATAAATAATATAAAATAAAATAAAATTGATGGGGTATAGGATAATTAGTTGGAAGGGGTAATATGGTTATTGGTTTATTTTAGTTCGATACATCAAACAATTTATTTATTTTATTTAAAAAAAATTGAAGTATAGTAAATAAAATATTAATTACTTTTATTAACAATTAGCCAAATAAAGTGGATAGTAAATGATTTATTTTGTTTCTTAATTTTTTGGTGTAAAAAAAAATCAAGAATATAAAATAAAATAAAATTGATGGGATATATATATATATATATATATATATATATATATATATATATATATATATATATATATATATATATATATATATATATATATATATATATATATATATAAATATATAAAATAAAATATATATAAATATATAATAAAATATGAATTTTTATAAACAAAACAATTTTGTATTTATAAAGTATATATTGTTATTTAATATAATAATAATTTATATATATATATATATATATATATATATATATATATATATATATATATATATATATATATATATATATATATATATATATATATATATATATATATATATATATATATATATATATAGATGAGGGATTGTAATGAGTGTGAGTTTTGGTTTCTATTTAATAAGTGAGATGGGGTAATATGGTTATTGTGTTTATTTTAGTTCGATATATCAAACAATTTATTTATTTAAAAAAAATAATTCTTTTAAGCATAGTAAATAAACTATTAAAAAATTTGTCGATTTTTCTATTCTTCTCAAAATATTGTTTATTTATAAAGACGAATATCGAGAAAGATGGCCATCATTTTTAAAATTTAGATTGAAGTGTATGTCAATATAATAAGAAATAAAGATAGTATAAATTTGTATTTTAAAATAGGGAGAGGAAGAAGTGGGTTGAGTTTGATGAGGAAGTGGGGGTTTGGGAAAATTTCTTTTCATTTAACGAAATTGTTGGTATTTTTTTTATTTTTTTTTCTCCTAAAAATTAAATAAGTTACATTGAAAATAAATATCATAATTATGTTCATAATGAGTTAATCTAAATAAATATGACATATTTTTTTTTATGTACGAGCATGAGTTAATCGAAAGTTTCCATTTTAAAAAGAATGATATTAATTTTTATTAGATAACTGTACTTTCCTTTTTGTATGAACAAATATTTTGTTTTTATTTAAAATTTTCTCTTTATCAAAAAGAAATAAAATATCACCTTTTTTTAACTAGATTTTCAATCTTCACCTTCTTTTACTAATTTCAATAACTTATTTCGTATTTGATAAACAATTTCGTGTGTTTTACTTACTTTTTTAAATGATAAAATACTATAGAATTGTATATAGAGAAATGCATATTTCTTATGGTTTTTGTTTATTCCTATTTTATTGTTTTTTAATTTTTATGTACTGACAATGTAGTCTTTATGAAAGTATTTCATAATGTATAAATTAATTGAGTTCTTGGTTTATTTTAGTTCAATTTTTGTCTTTTGAATATATAGTAACCAGGTGCATGGTCAGCAGACTCCTGGGAGTCAATCTAGTATATATAATAACAAGATCTTGGTAATTTAAGGGGCTATGAGGGGCATTTTTGTCATTTCACACCATGGCAAAAGTGCAAAAAACCCAACTGAATCAACATGTGGCATGATATGATTGGTCATCTTTTTTTTTTCTTTTTTTTTTTAAATTTTAGGACACATGTCGACATTTGGCTGAAGGGCAAATCCGTCATTTCCTAGGCGCGTGGAAGTGACGCGCCGGCGGTGACGTTAAGAGCATGAAAAATGCTGAATTTTGTTTTTTTTTTTTTTTTTTTTGGCTTGGACACTTGTCATCATTCTATTGGCTGATTGGATTTTGATTTTTTTTTTCTCACCCATTTCTTTTACCTCAATTTTTTTTATAATAAATTAATTTTTTTTTTTTTACACCAAAATTCATAATTTTTTTTTCTCTTTAAATAGAGACTTTTTTCATTTGATTTGGACACAGAAAAAAAACCTTTATTTTTAAATATAAATTTCTTAAATATCCTTTGTTATTTTTGTAATTTTTAATTTTTCAATATGTTATTAGTGAAAATAATTTTTGACGAAAATAATAACCCTCTTTTTTTAATATAAATTTCTTGATTATCCTTTATTAATTTCCTTTTATTTTAATACATTTTTAGTGAAAATTAATTAAGTGTGAAGTATTTATTTTTAATTATAAATAATAATAATAATAAAAATAATAATAATAATAAAAATAATAATAATAATAATGTGACTAATCATGAAAATAAAGAATCGAAAATAAAGTAAAAGTGGTGGGGTATAGGATGATAAGTTGGAATGGTGTTGAATTTTTTTAAATAAAATCATTTTGTATTTATAAAGTATATAGGGTTATTTAAGTTAATAATAATAATAATAATAATAATATATATATATATATATATATATATATATATATATATATATATATATATATATATATATATATATATATATATATATATATATATATATACTCCCTCCGTTCCAATAAGTGCTTCACCCTTTTGGATGAACACGCAAATTATGAAAATGAAAGAAAAAAAAAATGTTGTAAATGTAATTTGAAAATAGGAGAAAGAATTAGTGGAGGAAATAGTAAATTATAATGGTGTTGTGAGTATTAAAATAATGTAGGAGAGAGAATGAGTGGAGGAAATAGTAAATATTCTTTGCCAAAAAAAGAAAGGTATAATTTCTAACGGGACGCCCTTTTGAATAATTAGTGAAGTTTTTATTGGGACGGAGGGAGTATATATATATATATATATATATATATATATATATAAATGGGGAAGTGTGATGAGTGTGGGTTTTGGTTTCTACTATATTTAATAAGTGGGATGGGGTAATATGATTATTTTATTTATTTTAGTTCGTTATATCAAACAATTTTATTTAATTTTTTTAAATAAATCTTTGAACCAGAGTAAATAAAGTATTAATAAATTAGTCAATTTTTCTATTCGTCTTAAAAAATTGTGTATTTATAATATAGGAATTGATTTGATTGAAAAAAATTAGAAAATAGTGAAGAAAATAAATAATATTTTTAGAGAAAGAAATTATTATTTCAATTTGTTTTATTTTTTTATTTTTTTTAATGTGTGTAGAAAATGGTGTATTTACTAATTTTACTAAAAGCTTGGTCTCAATATTTTTATTCTCCATCTATATATTTCTTTCAAATCTATATCTATATCTACATCTATATAAACGGAAGATTGTGGTAATTAAAGGGGGTTTGAGGCGCAATTTCGTCATTTCACGCCGTGGCAAAATGATAATAAATCCGGCTAAAAAGACACGGGGAGATCTGTGATTGGCCTATATATATATATATTTTTTTTATTTTGCAATGAGGACACGTGTAGTACGTTTGTTCAAGGGCGATTTGGCCATTTCATTGCCACGGGTGGGACACGCGCCGACAACAATGGCGCGTGAAGGCAGATGGATTTTTCTTAATTTTTTTTTTTGTTTGGACACGTGTGGCCGTAGGATGTAGGTTTTTTTTTTAACCCATTTCTTTTACCTAAATTATTTTATAATATACTCCCTCCGTCCCACTATACTTGACACTTTTTTCCATTTTGGGCCGTCCCACTATACTTGACACCTTCCAAAAATAACCAAGTTTTTATATTTTTATATTCACTCTACCCCACCACTCATTCTCTCTCTTCATTTTCTACCACACATTTATTCAACCAACACTACTATTTACCCCACTCATTCTCTCTCTTCATTTTTCACCACACATTTTTTTATTTTATTCTTTTTCCTTGGTTTTTGAACCCACCCCTTGGGTGTCAAGTATAGTGGGACGGAGGGAGTATTAATTTTTTAAAGAAAATAGTCTCCATTTAAAGATATTTTTTTATCATTAAAATGGGTCATTCTTTCAAATCTATATCTATATCTATATATATATATATATATATATATATATATATATATATATATATATATATATATATATATATATATAATAACATGATTGTGGTAAATTATAGGTGGTTTGAGGAGCAATTTCGTCATTTCACGTCGCGACAAAAAATGGCAAAAACACCGACTGAATAGATACGTGGCAACCTGTGATTGGGCTTTAATTTATTTTTATTTTGTCTTTCGGAAATTTGGACACGTGTTGTCCATTTGGTGAAGGGCTTTAATTTATTAATTATTATATATATATATATTTAATATTAATAATTATTAAAATTATATATATATATATATATATATATATATATATATATATATATATATTATATTTAAAATTATATATGTATATTTTATATTTAAAAATATATATATATCTGTATATAAATATAATTACACCTACCTTGAACTTGAAGCCTCTTTATATACCAAGGTCAATGCCATTTTTGATTTGTTTTCTTTCTATGTGGGAAATCTGTCTTGGCCTTGGCCTTGGCCGGCCTTGGCCTTGGCCTAGGTTTTTATCCCACATAGAAAAAAAAAACAAAGTAAGATGGGTTGCCTTGGTTATATAATGAGAATGAAGCTTAGCCAATCATGCATGGTTCGTCCGTGGCTTTATCCAATGGCCGGCTTGGCCTTGACCGGTCGTGGCCTTGGTTTTGACTTTGTATTTTTTCAAAAAGTAGGTCAAATAAAACATTTTAATAAAATAATTCGAATTTCAATTTAGAATTGAATATAAATAATTTTTTATATGTAAATACGAATTGAATACGAATAAGAATCAAATTTTATATTTGAATACAATTGCTCGGATGTAACACAATATTTATTTTAGTGACCTTCAATCTAATATTTTTACTCATAATATATGTTACAAATAATTTTTTTACAATGTATACAAACATCTCTATTTCTTTTGTATTCGTTTAGATTTCGATCAGTTATTCGTTATTAACTGTCCGTGCATCGCACGGGGGTTAAACTAGTAATAATAATAACAAGATCTTGGTAATTAAAGGGGAAATGAGGGGTATTTTCGTCTTTTCATACCGTGGCAAAAGTGCAAAAAAACCAACTGAAACGACATGTGGCAAGATATGATTGGTCCTCTTTTTTTTTTTAATTTTTTGAGTTTAGGACACGTGTCGAGATTTTGCTGAAGGGCATATCGGTCATTTTCTTCGCGCGTGTGAGGGACGCGCCAAAAACTGCACGTTAAGCAAATGAAACAAGCTGACTTTTGAAATTTTTTTTTTTTTTTTTGGGTTGGACACTTGGCGTCATCCTATTGGATGATTGGATTTTGATTTTTTTTTCTCACCCATTTCTTTTACCTCAATTATTTTATAATAAATTAATTATTTTTTATTTTTATTTACACCAAAATTTATAAAAAAAAAAATCTCTTTAAATAGAGACTTTTTTCATTTGATTTGGACATAGAAAAAAAACCTTCATTTTTATATATAAAATTCTTAATTATCCTTTGTTAAATTTTCGTTTAATTTTTCAATATGTTTTTAGTCCAAATTATTTTTGACGAAAAAAATAACCCTCTTTTTTAAATATAAATTTCTTGATTATCATTTGTTAATTTTCTTTTATTTTAATATATTTTTAGTAAAAATTAATTAAGTGTGAAGTATTTATTTTTAATTATAAATAATAATAATAATAATAATAATAATAATAATAATAATAATAATTTGACTAATCATGAAAATAAAGAATCGAAAATAAAGTAAAAGTGGTCGGTATAGGATGATGAGTTGGGATGGTGTTGAATTTTTTTAAATAAAATCATTTTGTATTTATAAAGTATATAGGGTTATTTAAGTTAATAATAATATAATATATATATATATGGGGAAGTGTGGGTTTTGGTTTCTACTCCCTCCGCCCCAGACCAAGGGTCCTCGGTGGGGATTTCACGCTTCTTAAGAAATTTTTTAAAAAATGAATAAAAGTTAAATGTGGGATAAGGAATATAAGTTAATGATTATTTTTTTTATAAATATGTTAACTTTATAAGGGTATAATTAATGATATTTTTTTTTTTTGTAATATGGGGTAGGGAATAGTAGTTAATGATTGATTTTTTAAAAGGAGAGAGAATGAGTGGGAGGAATAGTAAGTTAATGATTGGTTTTTTTTGTAAATATGTTAACTTTATAAGGGTATAATGAATGATTTTTTTTGTAAATATATTAAATTAGAAGGGTATAAATATATTAAAAAACTTGTCATTTAAGGAAAGAGACTCTTGCTCTGGGAAGGACCAAAAGTGAAATTTGGACTCTTGGTTTGGCGACAGAGAGAGTAGTTAATAAGTGAGATGGGGTAATGTGATTATTTTGGTTATTTTAGTTCGTTATATCAAACAATTTATTTAATTTTTTTAAATAAATCTTTGAAGCATAGTAAATAAAGTATTAATAAATTTGTCAAATTATTTTTAGAGAAAGAAATTATTATTTCAATTTATTTTCTCTTTTGATTTTTTTTAATGTGGGTAGAAAATGGTGTATGTACTCATTTTACTAAAAGCTTGGTCTCATTTTTTTAGTCTCCGTCTATATATTTAAAATGGGTAATTTTTTCATATCTATATTTATATCTATATCTATATCTATATAAAAGGAAGATTGTGGTAATTAAAGGGGGTTTGAGGCGCAATTTCGTCATTTCACGCCATGACAAAATAGCAATAAATCCGGCTAAAAAGACACGTGGCGATCTGTGATGGATTTTTCTTTTTTTTTTTTATTTGGACACGCGTTTGGCCGTAGGATATAGGTTTTTTTTTTTTAACCCATTTCATTTATCTAAATTATTTTCTAATAAATTATTTTTTTAAATAAAATAGTCTCAATTTAAAGAGAATTTTTTTTTTTCATTAAAATGGGCCATTCTTTCAAATCAATATCTATATCTATATATGTACTCCCTCCATCCCAATCCAATTGATACCAAATTTTTGGGCACACAGATTAAGAAAAAGTAAGAGAGAGAAAAAAAGAAAGAAAATGAGTGGGAAAAATAGTAAATATTCCTTTCCATTTTGAATGATCTCGATTGAGGTAGAGACGGATAAAAGAAAATAAGTCTCAATTAGGCTGGGACGGAGTGAGTATATAATAACTTGATTGTGGTAATTAAAGGGGGTTTGAGGGGCAATTTCGTCATTTCACGCCGTGACAAAATGGTAAAACCCGACTTAATATATACGTGCCAACCTGTGATTGGGCTTTAATTTATTTTTATTTTGTCTTTTGGAAATTTGGACACGTGTTGTCCATTTGGTGAAGGGCTTTAATTTATTAATTATTATATATATACTCCCTCCGTCCCATTAGTATTAGCACAAACACTGTTTGCGCGGGAATTAAGGAATATGATATTTTAATAAAATGTTGTGAGTGTAAAAGAATGAGTGGAGAGAGAATGAGTGGAGGATGTAATAAATTATAATGGTGTTGTGAGTATTAAAATAATGTAGGAGAGAGAATGAGTGAGGTTGGGTGAATATTTTATTAATATAAAGTTTCCTTTTTGGGAGTGTGCGGATATTAGCGGGACGCCCAAAAAGGAAAGTGTGCTAATATTAGCGGGACGGAGGGAGTATATATATTTAATATTACTAATTATTAAAATTATATATATATATATATATTATATTTAAAATTATATATATATATATTTGTATATAAATATAATTACACCTGCCTTGAACTCGAAGTCTCTTTATATACCAAGGCCAAGACCATTTTTGATTTGTTTTCTTTCTACGTGGGAAATTTGCCTTGGCCTTCGCATCCTAGCGCTTGGCGGCGTTGGCCTTGCCTTGGCCTAGATTTTTATCCCACATAGCCAAAAAAAAAAAAAAAACAAAGTAAGATGGGTTGTCTTGGGTATATAATGAGGATGAAGCTTAGCCAAGCATGCATGGTTCATCCGTGGCTTTATCCAATGGTCGGCTAGGGCTTGACCGTAGTGGCCTTGGTTTTGACTTTGTATTTTTCAAAAAGTAGGTCAAATCAAATATTTGAATCGAATAATTCGAATTTCAATTTTGAATGGAATATAAATAATTTTTTTATATTTAAATGCAAATTGAATACGAATAAGAATCAAATTTTATATTCGAATACAATCGCTCGGATATAACACAATATTTATTTTAGTGACCTTCAATCTGATATTTTTACTCATAATATATGTTACAAATAATTTTTTTACAATGTATACAAACATCTCTATTTCTTTTGTATTCATTTAGATTTCGATCAGTTATTCGTTATTCGTTATTAACTGTCCGTGCATCGCACGGGGGTTAAACTAGTTCTATAAATAATAGAGTGGGCACCCACTCAAATTATTGATGGCACCCACACACCACCTGCCGTCTCCACCAAGGTTGATGACAAGGACAATCCCAAACCCACCTCTATCATGTGGCACCGCTAAGATCATACACAATGGTGGGCTCGGCAGATGTGGATATATAAGTCTTTCACAATGGTGACTAAAATGAGAGGATTGTATGACTTGAACAAAAAAAATGCTTGAGAAAGGACTTGAAGGCTTGGGAAAAAAAGTGTTCTTTCTCACACTCTCCATTGTACACACGCTCAAAATACGGAGTAGACGAATAGAAAAAGGCGTGTGTTATACACTTATGTAATGGGCGACTGAGACAATATTTATGAACTGACAATAGGGACATATATTAATCCAAAATTATCCAATTTTCAAATGATTAGTAAAAAAATTGCAATATAAAAAAACAACAATATTTTTACTAGTTATAACTATATTAATACGATGTTATTAACTTTTCATATATAAAAAGATTATTAAATAATAATTATATTAATAAAATTATTTAATTAATAATTAAAATTATTATAATAAAAAGATATAAAGTATTATTATGTATAATTAACAATAATAAAATAATATGAATAATAATAATAATTGTTATACATGTGAGTTGGAAAAAGAAAATATAGTGGGGTATAGTAAAAAATATGAGAGAGAAATTAATGACTTAAGTCACCACTGTGAATAAAATGGTGTGAAATAGTGGTTATTGATGACTGATGATATGAAACTGATGTGAAAAAGAGAAAAACAGATGACTTAAGTCACCGCTGCGAATGGTTAGAGATCACCTTCTTATTGGCACCTTACTTAAAACACTTGACATCATTGTGTTCACTAAAACCGCCTCATAGTTGTCTTACCATTTTTCAATGAAACACCAAAAACATCATCCTCCTTATATGAAACTCTCAAAACTATCTCATTCTTATCTCATTACTTGATGAACAAAATTATAACATCGCAATCGCAAGTGTACGAGCTATCGTTGTAATGGTATGCAAAGTAAGGGGTCGAATCCACGAAAACTTGATAGAGAGAAACTATATAAAACAATAAATAAAATGCTTTTAAAAAAAAAGTATAACTAAATTAACTAATAAATACTTCAACTTTTGTATAAATACTTTCTTTGTAAATAATATAAAGGAGTTTTTACCAAAAACTCTCTAAAAAAGATGCAATATAAAAAAACATGTAATTTATTCTTTCGGTCTTTCTGGAATATCGAGCAAAACGAAATTTACAAAAAAAAAAAAAAGACACAAAAAACAGACGCTACAAGCAAAGGATTGTAACTTTTCATAAATTCTCTAAAGGCCCCACATATGTGCTACCAACGAATAGATTATAACTTTTCATAATTCCTCCGATGCCTCATTTTTATCGGTTATAAGTTACATTTATAAGTTGTTTAACTGCTAAATACATTTATCACTTGTTTTAAACAACTAATAATGTATTTATTAGTTATTTTAAAGAATTTTTATGCTTATTATTTGGTTAAACAACTATATTTATCAGTTAAACAACTGATAAATACAGGGGTTTTGTAGACATTTTAAAAAGTTATAATTTCTTCCTTTCCTTGATAGCGCGTAAATGTTTTTGCCCATTCAACTTGTATTTTTTTAATTTTTTTTTTTTATAAAATTCATCTTTTTAAAAGAATTTTTTTTGATAAATACCCCTACTATAAAATTGAGTCTTACTCCATAAAATTTCTTCAGAACCTTTTATAATATCTTTCAACTTAACTCTGTTAGTTACATTACACCCTTTGTTATGCAGTGTATTCTCCACAAGTGATGCAAATATCATGTGTATGGTAAACATTTTTGTAGCCGTAATCAATGTTTAATTATATTAATATATGAAGTATTTCTTTTTATTCATTAAGAAAATTAATGCCTGTTTATGTATTTATCCTAAAATAAATATCCGACTTTTTTTATGAACTTGATTGAACTTTGATAAAAGACCATTCATACCGACCAAATTATACCTTAATTTACGACTTAAAATTAAAACATGAACCAAAACATTGATCATCTTAATAAGGTTTTTGGCCAATACAATTCCCACATGGATTATAATTACAAATAACAAACCAATAACCATTTTACCGTAGCACATCCAACTTGAGCCCTATCGCGACACACTGACTTGCGCGTAATGCAAGCACTCACCACCCTCACACGAGTTCGCATCGTGGTTATAGAATTTATTCTCATCAATCCACTGTTACGTGTAGTAGTATTCATATATAATACTTGGTCATCTCCCATATTGAGTTTGTAAAGCAACCTTTCATTCATGGTATAAAATCTTGTTTTTTCACTTCTTGTTTTCTTGTGTCTTCTTTATCCCAAATGAAATTACTAATAAAACTTATATATATATATATATATATATATATATATATATATATATAAAAGAAAGAAATAAAGTAATTAATTTAAATATTAATTATTCTTAATACCGAAGAGGGTATTAGGCGGGAGGAAGTAAATCAGTTTAAACGTTTTGGGTTGTGACTCTTTGAATGGACATTTGCTAAAGAGTATGACTGTTCAAAGAGACACACCCGGATCGGCCGTGCAAGGCATAGAGCACGCCCGTGCAAGTATGGAGCAGCCGTGCCAATTATGGTCACCCGCCCATGCAAAGCATGGAGCGGCCGTGCAAATTTGTTGACTCGGCCGTGCACTGAGGCACCAGTTCGGATAAGTTGTGTCTTTTTAAGACCACAACATCAACTCTATAAATAGGGCTGAACTCCTTTGAACTAAATACAGAAAAATACTGATCTGATTTTACTTCCTGAGTCTTTCTTCTTATCAATCCTATCTTTCGAGTCAAACAGTTAAAGCTTCGATTATTGTTCCCGAGTTATTCAAAGGAGTGTAACTTTGAATAAGAGTGCGTAGGTTTTGTATCCTAGAGGTGAAATTCGTTGAGACCATTACACCATAGTGGGACGAATTAAACACCTTAAAGATAACATCTTTCGGTGTGCCTAACCTACTGATTCCTTACCCACAATCGAGTCATATACAACAGTTTTAAGGTATTTAAGTTTCGTATAGATGGAGTCAATTTTTATGAAAGGACAATTACCCGAAGCAAATAAGTTAGAGAGGCTAAATGGGTTGAACTACAAGCGTTGGAGCTTGAAGATGGAATACCTTCTCACCATTACAAAGGTATTCTATGTGCTATGTGATCCTTGTCCAAAGGAGAATGAAAATGATAAAGCAACCGAGGCACAGGAAATCGAGGATGCTGAAAAAGTGAAGAAATGGAAATCGGATGACTTCATTTGCCGATTCACCATTCTGCAAGCATTGAACAACACGTTGTTCAACGTGTTCCAAATACACAAGACCTCCACTGATGTTTGGTATGCAATCAAATGAAGGTACGTCAATGAAGATGCTGGTAATAAATCTTTTTTGGACAATAAATTTGTTGAATACAAGATGGTAGATTCGAGGCATGTCATTGATCAAGTTAATGAACTCAATGACATAGCTATCGAGCGTGCCGATGTGGGTGAACCCATTTCTGAGACATTCCAAGTTTCAACCATCATTGGTAAACTTTCACCTTCTTGGAAAGATTACCAAAAAAAATTGAAGCATAAGAAGAAGGTCATCTCTTTAGATGAACTTCTTCAAGGCATCCAAATTGAGACTGAAAGTCTCAAACGTGATGGCTCAATTTTTGAGAAGATTGATGGTGTAAACTATGTGGAATATAAAAAATGTTGCCAGAACTTCCAAGGGAAATCAAGGAAAATTCAAACGGAAAAACAACTTTAAAAATGATGGAAAGGGTAAAGCTAAGAAAAAGCAGAAGAGTTCTTGTTATGTTTGTGGAAAAACAAACCACTTGGCTAAGAACTGCTATTACCGCAAAGGGCAACAGAAAGATGAACAAGCAAATGTAGTTGAGAGCAACTTCATTAGCATGCTTTCCTAAATCTGTCTAGTTAACAATGTCGACTCAGATTTGTGGATTGATTCAGGGGCTACATATCATGTAATCGAAGCTTGTTCAAAACATATGAAGAAGTGAAAGAGCCAAAAGCAGTTTATATGGAAAATGCTTCTACAATCGAGGTCTTGGGCATAGGGACCATTATTCTCCCCCTCACTTCGGGAAAGACTCTTACTTTGAAAAATGTGTATCATATTCCCTCTATGAGAAAGAATCTTGTATCCGTCCCTAAATTGGACGAAAATGGCTTTAAGGTAACCTTCCGCGTCCAACAAGTGAATATCACTAAAAATGGGACGTGTAACGACCCTAATCCTAGGCACCAATTTAGCATCCTATTATATGCATTTTATACTATTTGTTGACTTTAAGTGCTCACTTTATGTCTTTGATTTTTAGGAAAGGTTAGGTTGATTTTGAAATAACTTTAAAGCCTTAGGATTTAATTGAAAATAAGATAAAGTATTTTGGTGAGGTTATAGTAATTGAAAATAAATAAAATAGTATGAATGGGTGAGGTGTATTTGTGTAAAGAATAGAAGTTGAGGTGTTAGATGTATTTCCTTAGACTTGAGGGGCTTAAGTGGAAAGGTTGGATTAATTCCTTATTTAGTCAAAGGGAAGCATGGGAGGCCATGCTTCTTGCCTTTTTCCCATCACCTCCTTCTTTAACCTCCCCATTCCCCATCATCTTCTTCATTCTCCTCATTCTTCCCCATGGAAAATCCACCCTAGCTCTTCTCTTCCAAAATTTATAATAAATTCAATTCCCTTCCATTTGAAGATCCGTTTGTAATTTCTTGTTCGTGGCGGCGAGGGAAGTGCATCAAGCCCGGAAGATAAATATTTCGTCGCCAACGCCAAGCGGTCGCCGCCGAGCCTCGCCGTCGCCGGTAAGTCTTCTTTCTCTCTCTCAATCGCTTTCTCTCTCTCACTCGATTTCTCTCTCTCACTTTCTCTCTCTCTCTCTCAGTAATTCGCCAAGAAGAACACGCCGTCGCCGTCGCCGCCGTTTCTTTCCATCGCCGTTGCCGTCGCCGGTACGTTATCTCTCTCTCTCGCTTTCTCTCTCTCAATCGTTCTCTCTCTCACTCGATTTCTCTCTCTCTCTCATCGGACGGTGTGAAATTGCGTTTTGGTTTTTTATTTGTGCTATTTATTTTAAAAAGTCCAATTTTTATTCTGGGACTTGTTTGCAATTTTGGTTGAATTATTTGTGCTATTTATTTTGTTATAAAAATTTTGCAATTTTGGTTGAATGAAACACGCAGAGTGTTTTTTTTAACACACTTTGTTATAATTTAATTTTTCTGTTCAACATGGTTATTTAGAGGGGTGGAAATCAAATATGATAGTGCTGGCCTTGGTTCACTGTCTGCAAAATCATGCTCAATTTGTGCACTGTTCAAACTTATTTTCGGATATGTATTTGTGCCCTCAACATACTTCTATTGAATTTTGTTTGGTGTTCTTTATTTTTTGATTGGTATTTGTAAGAACCCTAATTTGTTTTTTATTCTAATGTTCATGATTATTGATTGGTATATGTGTGAATTTTCAAATATTTGAATGTTTGATGCTTGATTGGTCCTCCGATTTAGGTTGTTTGCATTTTCTAACTAGTTTATCAAGCTGGGTTTTGGAAGTGGCTCTTCATTATACCTAATTGATAGTTAATTAGGCTTTAAATAGATTGAGGTACAACTCTATTTAAAATATAAATAAGATGAGAGCCTTTTTCACCCAATGACTATCAAAATTGCCTTCTTTGATCAAGGAAGACGGAGTAAACAAGTTCATTACCGTTTGAGTAAAGGATTTTTTCTGTTTAATAAGAGTTTTTCGGTTTCACTGTCCTCTTTCTCTCTAAGGATCTCAAACATCACTTGAGATCCTTAGAGAGGAGGACAGTGAAACCGAAAATTCTTATTAAACAGAAAAAATCGTTGACTCAAACGGCAATGAACTTGTTTGCTGTCTTTCTTGGTCTAAGATGAGATTGAGTTTTGATAGTTGTGGATGAGAACGACTCTTATCTTGTTTATAAATGTTAATTTAATTCATCATTGTAAAATTTTAAATTTTACAATAAAGAATTAATATTTCAAATTATTCACAATATTAATAATTTAAAAAATATAATAGATGTGTGTGTTAATTCATTATTGTAAAATTATGCATTTTACGGTAATGAATAAAAATTAATGTTACGACGTGACGTTGTGACGGTTGAAACATAAAAGCTTAGAAATCCGTTTAAGAATCTTTAACTTATCATGTTGAGGTCAACATGTAGTCATCGATTCTTAAATTGTCCGTGTGGACAGTCTTGAAATGCACGATTATATGATTTGTAAATATCATCATTGTCTATTAAAATTGCTTGAATAGTCGATAGTTGATATATTTTGGTTGCATTAATCCTATTGTTCTCTGAGTGTATACTAGACATATATGGTTGATTACACTGTCGATTCTTAAATGGAAATATCTATCTCTCCCAGTGGCCAGTAAGTATTATTTAATTGTAAATGTCATATATATAATGTTTATATTTTATTATTGTCTTTTTATTTGTATATATATTGATATATTGTTTTTTAATTAATATCTTAATAGGTTTATACATGCATGGTGGTGGTAGCGATAGCAGCAGCGGCAGCGCTCGTGGTTGTTAAACATGATTTTTCATTGACATGTAATTAAACAAACAAACAAACATATGTAGTTTCTCTTTCCCTTTCCCCTTTTCCCCGGCCGTTTCCCCTTCCCTTTTCCCTTTTCCCCTTTCCCCTTTCCCTTTCCCCCTTTCCCCTTTCCCCTTTCCCTTTCCCCCTTTCCCCGGCCGTTTTCCCTTTCCCCTTTCCCCGGCCGTTTCCCCTTTCCCCTTCCCCTGTCGCTTGATTTGGACAAACATATGTATTTTATTTGATGTACAAGCGAAACAGGTTGTTTGTGTGTGTTTGTAGTTTGTAATTGTATTTGTTTAAAACAGGTTGTTTGAACAGGTTTACAGCCTTTTACAGGTGGTTTAATAATAAAACAGATTTTTTTTAAAAAAATCTGGCCAGATTACCGACGGAAATTTCCGTCGGTAAATTAATAAAAAAAAAAAAATAATACTAATTTCCGGCGGAAATATCCGTCGGAAAATAATAAAAATTAAAAAAATAAAACTCATTACCGACGGACATATCCGTCGGTTTATGGTTTAGATTTCCGACGGACATATCTGAAGGTAAATTTTTTCGTTTCCGACGGTTATAACCGTCGGTAATGGGTTTTATTATTTTTTTTTTAATATTTACCGACAGATATTTCCATCGGTAACCTCCGGCAATTGCTCCGGTTAACCGGCCGGCGTTACTCATTTCTGACGGACGGTTCCCGGCGGAATTTCAGATTTTCCGGCGGACAATCCGCCGGTATTTCCGGCGGAATTAGTCCGTCGGTATTACCAACCAATTATTTCCGACGGAACCCGACGGACGAATTCCGTCGGTAATATCCATTTACCGACGGAAATGTGGAATTATCGACGGAAATTTCCGTCGGTAAAAGGCCTGTTTCTAGTAGTGTGTGTTAATGAATACTTTGTGGAAAGAAAAGGGTTTTGGGAATTTGAATAATGTTATTTGAGCAAAATGGGTTATTTAAGGTTGAATTAATTTTTAGTTATGAGATGGTGGTCTAAGTTGAAGGAATGAGGATACAATGAGTGTAAGATGTTAATGACTTTAATGGAGTTAGTGTATGTGGTTATATATATCTTACTTTGATTTGGGAGATGTTATGAGTATATCTCAATTGGGTTGAAAGAAGTAGAAAATGATTTGGTATGCTTGTAATGGTGTGAGTTATTAGAACTTTCCTTTAAACATGCTTATAAAATGTTTAATGTTGATATTGTTTGTCATAATGGATGTTTGGAATGTTGGAACATTTATTGGAGTTGAAAGGTTGGCTAATGACCTAAATGTGGTGTTGTGGTTCATGGAAGTGGATAAAGAGTAAGATTGTATGGCTTAAGTAGAACTAAGAAGGTTAAATGAAATGTGGTAGGGAAATGTGTAAAATAACTAAATGGCAAGGGATCTAGGTTTATCTTAGTGATGGGAATGGTTTAGTATGAGTTATGGGTGCAGTTAGTGAGCCTTGTTGTGCCTTAAAAATAGAGTATGTTGGTGTTTTATGCTTGAAATTGGTTAATGATGTTTGTTCCAGCTTTATTCTGAATTCTGGGCTGAGAGCACGACTCGTGCTCTGGGGCACGAGTTGGGCACGAGTCGTCCCTTGGGTTTTTTACTAAGTCGTGACTTGTGGGGACGAGTGTTTCAGGAGGGGTATCAGAGGGGCACGAGTCGTGCCCTGCACTGCAGTCTCTGAATCATTTTCCAAGCTATAGAAACCTATTCAACTTAGGATATAATTCGACCCTCTTTAACTATAATGGTAGTAGAACATTTTAGCTATACAATGGTATCTTCCTTGGTCAAAATGGAATTGTGAAAGTAGTTTAAATATTGTTCAAAAGATGGTTGATAAGCTTGATTTGTAACTTCATCAAAGTGGTTCAAACTTGGGAATTTGATCTTGAACTTTTATTAAGGTTATTCAAGGGTGTGTAATGACTACGTAGGAATGGTTTATGGTACATGATGACTTTAGTTGCTTCCATATCCTTGGTGGTTAGTTTGAATAGTGTAGAAGCTATAGGTTACACTATTTCGCTAGTTAGAAATGTGTATTTATCACATTGTGGCATTGTTATCCCAAGTGTGGATTATTTGGTATGTTGTTATATTGTATCCCAAGTGTGAATTATTTGGCATGTTGTTATATTGTATCCCAAGTGTGGATTATTTGGTATGTTGTTATATTGTATCCCAAGTGTGGATTTATTGGTTATATTGTTACCTTACTTGGATTCATATTCATTGATGGTATTATGCATAGTGTATTAAATGAATGTTGCACTATAGTATTGATTTAACATGAGTATACATTACCGTGTTGTTATATTCTTATCCCTTTGGTGAATTTTATTTCAAATATCTATTTGTGATGATGTGTCGCCATTTTCGCGGAAAGAAATTCGATTTTTTCGCGTTTCTTTGAAAAAAAACCAAATAAAACCCGGGAAAAAGAACGGAGTCGCCACGCCATTTTTGTTTTAAGGGCCAAAACTTTGAAAAAAGCCCGAGATCAGAAATTTGGGTTCGGAGGTCATGTTACACGCCGGGAAGGACGTTAGTGTGCACCCGGGATGCCTCGTAAAACGAGTCTTCCAAGCTGAAAATCATTTGTGTGTGTGTGTGTGTGTGTGTTTTGGCCAAAATAATTTGAAACTCAGAAAAGTAAAAATTGGGATATCCTTTTAAGACTTTAAACTGATCCCATGATTTTTTGGAAGATTTTTGGATTGAGATTTGGTACTCAAAGGACCTTTTGAAGTTGAGAGCCACTTCTGCCAGAATGAAAAAGGCAGTGGACCTTTGATTTTGAAATGGATTCAAGGGTCTTAAAACTTCATAATATGGATAAACTCAGAGAATGAAAGTTGTTCTAGACACCTTAAATAAGATTTGTGCGAAGGAATTTTCCATTTTGGAGAAGATTTGAGGGTCAAAACCTTCTGGAAACCTCAGATATGAGATCTGGATTCCCAGAAGCTGATGAACTAGCCTCTGAAATAAAATTTAAAAGAGGAGTTTTACTCACCCAAAAAATAAAGTAAAAATATGTCTGGAAAGCTCTTGATGTTGGCTACAAAAAGTGTTTTGTAGTCAACACCAAATTCCACGTATATCTGTGTCCAAAAAATTAGACCATGGACTGAGGTCTGAGAAAATTGCTACTGGATAGCAACTTCTCAAGAGAGAAAATGTGATTTTAAAGGGTTTTGCATCCATGCTTGTCCCCATTTCCCTAGGTTTTGGTTAGTGATCACTTGACATTTTAGTGGTGAATCAACTATACCAAACCATCCTTGGGGTACATTAGGACTAAGCATTTCATTTGCTTGAGAAAGGGATTTTTATCCTTTGAAAATGAGATTTGATGCTTGAAAATGGTTTTAGGGTTTTGAAAATGAGTTCTCTTTGCAAGAAAGTAAGAGAACTTGAAAATAATTTTGATCTTTGTAGAAGATCATCCATGGAGATGGTCTTCCATGGTGATCTTCTTAGATCTAAAGCAAGAAGATGAAAGAACTACATTTTGTAGTTTGCAAATGCATGCATGGTTGGAGTTTAGGGTAAGAGGAGAAGGAGGGTTTACCAATCTTCCTTGTGTTCTTGAGTTTTTGGCTTGAGTGTATGAGTGTTTAAGGCTTAAATATGAGAGTGAGTGGATGAGTGTGAGTTGGGAAAGATTGGAGAGAAAATGGTGACAATTCTTGAAGAATTCTCACTGCTTTTCTCTCTATATTTCGCCAGAGGTTCGGTGCAATTGGTGTTATGGCTCCTCATTTTTGTGATCGGAGGGCTCAATTTATAGCCCTCCGAAATATGCAAAGATGTCCGCGCGGATAAGTCCCTTCGCGTGCAATCCGTTCATTAAATGCAGCTTGGGGCTTTGGACACAAGGAATATTTCTTTTGAAATTCGAATTATACGCCAGGTCATTTCCAGAAATTCTATTTTTGGTTTTATTCCTTTTGTTTTACTTTTTGAGATTCTTTTGAGGTTTAACCTTAAATAACAATGCCCATTTTGCCCTCACTTTGTTAGAAATGTTAGGATTGTTAGGAATTGTTAGAAATGTTATAACTTTCGTTAGTTTTCTAACGAAAATTCTAACAAGCTCAAATTTGAGCACTTACAGTAGCCCCTCGGCGACGGCGCTTTCGAAGGAAGCGGGGTCGTCGATAAGCAGTAAGGCTCCATATTTCGCGGATGATCGAGTGATCGGGTGGCTGAACCCAGCGATAGGCTACCTACGTATCCCGAATGGGAATCAAGCGGCCGTAGTTCGGGTCTTTTGCCACTGAGATGATGGCGTTTAGGTGCCTCGAACCCGATGAGCGGGTTCTGCCATGTTTCGGTGGAAAAGAAACTCTGGGGATAAGAGATGACCATTTTCGGTCGATGGCTATCCGCTCTGTTGGGGATAGGAATGACCATTTTCTGCCTCATGGCTATCCGCTCTGTGGGGATAGGAATGACCATTGCTATCCGCTCTGCTTGGGGATGATTGTGATTTATCATTTTCCTAGTGATAGCGTCTTAGGTGCCTCAAACCTTGGAGATGGCGTTTTAGGTGCCTCGAACTCGAGAATGGCGCTTTAGGTGCCTCGAACCTTGATGATGATGATGGCTTTTTAGGTGCCTCGGACCTTGGAGATGGCGTTTTTAGGTGCCTCGAACCTCGATGATGATGGCTTTTTAGGGTGCCTCGGACCTTAATTTGAAATGGCCTTTCTTGTGGTGGACTTCGTCGTCGCCGCCGAAGGAGCAGGTGCACGTTTTGGGTCGAGGGGTCGGACCTAATGTGATGAAGGCTACCTACGTGCATCCCTACTGAGTGGGAATCAAAGCTCCTTTCGTAGTTCGAGATCTTCTCGAGATTTCGTTAGCTTTTTGGGATTCCGTTAACTTTGTGGGGATTTTGTTAGCTCTTTGTGGGGGAAAAAAATTTGTCGACGTACGATGCAGGAAATCGGTCTTACGCTTCTCAATCGAGGAAGATTTTGATGAAAGATCACGGGATCTCGTTATCTTTCTCAGGAGAATCGGTAGGTTGATTTTTGATGAAAGATACGGGATCTCGTTATCTTCTCTCGAAGACGGCCACAATCGGTCTTACGTTTGGCTATAGGAAGGATTGATTCGATGAAAGATGCCTGGATCTCAAGCATCTTCTCAGGCACCTCTGGCCCACGTCTTACCGTCAATCACGGGTGATTTTCTTGAGGAAAGATGACTTTGGATTCAAGCATCTTTCTAGGCAAGGTTAACTTACGCTTTACTGCCGGGAAGGAATTTGATGAAAGATACGTGTGGATCTCGTTATCTTCTGGCACCTCGGTCTTACAATCCGTCCGCGCGATGAAAGGACTTGAAAGTCTCGTGGGTATCTTTCTCGGGCCAACCTGCGCCCTTACGTCCTTGACTAGCGGTCGATGATTTTGATGAAAGATACGGGATCTCGTTAATCTTTCTCGAGAGAAGGAGTAGAGCCGAGATCTTCACGTTTGACTTGCCAAAAGTGAATCGCTTTGATTTTTCGGGATGAGCAAGATACGAGATTCGTTATCTTCAAGGTCTAGGCACTCTGGCCCTACGTTCGACCGCTCTGGGATGATTTTGGGATGAAAGATACGAAATCTCGTTATACTCTTTCGCAATCGGGAGATGGCGAGCCCTTACGCTCGACCGCTCGTGGCAATGATTTTGATCCGAGTTCCAACCAGATACGGATCCGTTATCTTCCTGGCACCTTGGCCTGATTTCTGCCACCGCAGTTCTGAGATTTTGGGTGATTTTTTGAATTTCTTTTTTTTTTTTGAAAATTCGAATGATTGGATGCTTCTTGGCTTCTGAATCTTGATTTTGATGCTTTGCATGTTGCAAATGAATTATGTTAGGGTATCCCAAAAATATGCATTTTGCTTTGGAGAAAGAATTGGTCTTTTTCGCCATTATTATTTTTTTTGTATCCGAAAATTGCATGTGAAAATTCGAAAATTGTGAATTGTGAATTGTGACTTGATTTTTTTTTTTTTTTTGAAATTTGAATAATATCGTGATGTTGAAAATTCAAAATTGTTTAATGATGATTTTTTTTTTTTTGAAATTGAATATTGATATTGATGAATGATGCAATGCATGCATTTTGTTTGGAAAAAGAATGGGCATTTTGCCAATATGCGAGATGTATGGCGTTTAGGATTTTTTTTTTTTGGAAAAGTGGGGACGGATTTTTCCTTCCGTTGCATGTAAGATGGATGATTATGCATGTATGCAATTTTGTTCTTTTTTTAGAAAAATGGGACGGAAGTTTTATTTCCGTCAACTTTCAGTAGGATATGCATGTATGCATTTTTTTTTATTGAAAATTGTTGAATGGGATTTGCTGAAAACTGTCTTTTCTGTGAGAAAAAATGGGGCTATGTCTATTGCATGCCGTTATGCTGCCGAAATTTTCTTTTTTTTTTTTAATGCATGTGTATGCTCTCTTTTTTTTTTGTGCAAATGCAAATGCAATTTTTTTGACATTTTCTCTCTCTTTTTTTTTTTTGCAGGGCGGAAACCGGTTTTGGTGACTATGGAGCAGCTGAACAAAATGAAGACTCGAGGATCAGCTGGAGTCCGTAGGTTGACTTGCTGGGATCGGCCTTCCTGGGATGCGGCCGAGTGGAGCCTTGCGCGAGTCCGAGTGCAGATTGTTGTTGAGACGGGGCTTTGGAGTTCGTTGAGTGCTTCGAGGGGACTGGTCAAGTTCCCCTAAGAGTGCAAGGGCCTCGATGTTTGCTTTGGTACGCAGCATTAGTGGGACGCGATCCCACACCTTTTCACTTCTTCCTGGGGCGCAGGGGGCCAGTTACGCCTCTTCTCCGATTACGCTGCGATCACGGCTCCGTCCTTTCAACGACGCAGCATTGAGCGGCGGAAGGGATGGCTACAGCTGAAGGCGGATCTACTGTGCTCTTCTCGGGATTTTCCCCTATTCCCAAAAAGGGGACTTGGTGATGGAGTATGCCGGGTGGTCTGCGCAAGATTGTGGAGACCATCGTGAGTTACGAGGCCGGGAGGAGAGGATAGGCGCTGATCGTGCATCGCCAAA
>JAFEMH010004341.1:0-214342 GCA_022495995.1 Adenophora triphylla var. japonica
TGACATAGACAACCCGGATGTTCTATGTCATATGACATCCAAATATCATTAAGAGATCAATCTTGACTTTGCTCACTCCCTAATCAACCCCCAAGCCGAACTTAGACCTAAATAGTGTCTTTTCCTTATGTAAAAAAAAATATATATATTGTTCCAAGTTTCGGGAGCGTGGCCTTATTGTTGTAAGAGACAATCGACCATGAGGCCTTATGTCGTCCGACATCCCTCTTCATGGGAAGTCTGTGTCGGACGACACTCGAGCTTCTACGAGCGGTGTCTCCGGCCACTTTGCCTTGTAATGCAAGTCATCCATATGTAAAGGGTGTGGCCCCTATCATAGCTCACAAGTTGTACCAGTCTATACCATCAATGAAATTCCAAATTTGCATGCCTTGCTTGTTGACACATATTGCACACACACTTTGAATGATTATAATTGTCCAATGTTTGATTGAAAGTCTCGAAAAAGAGGCGTGTTGGGTGAACTCTCAAGTTCTTCCCAAACACGTAACCGAGACCCCGAACTCAAAATCTCTTTAAAAATAGGTTTCTCAATGTTTTCCTTTAAAAACGGCGTGGCGACTCCCAAAATTTTCAAAATTAAAGAAAAACAAAAAATTATATTTTTTTCGGAGGCCGTTCATTCGGTGGCGACTCCAGTGGGGACTACATTGAAAAACTTTTTGTTTTTGAAAAATGAAGACGATGCTTGGTATATAGGTGAAAACCATTAACCTTCCTGTATCGCTCCCTAACCCGGGGCTTGGGAGAAATTGTGGTCTAACAATCCCACGTACCAGTATCATTCTTCTCTTTTTTGAAAAAGAGAAAAGTTTTTCTCAAGAGGGTCTAACTTTCTTTAAATCAACTTGGACAATATCTTCATTCTCCTTGTGTGTGAATTGTGTCATTTTGTGTGCTCTTGTGTGCCTTGCCATGATTCTGTGCCTATATGCTCTATATGCTTTGGTATGTGGCATTTTTGGGAGATAGGGCTTCCCCTTTTGCTATCGAACGGGCGGGATGATTAGGAATACTTCTGACTGGTAATCTTGACATTTGGGGCGATCCCCTTTTGTCGTGCTTTGGACTCATTCTCTTGTTTTCCTTCTTTGCATATTGCATAAAAAAAAAAAATCTTTTACAAAAAAAGCAAAAAATATTTTCCTTAAAAATACCTTCACACTACTCGCACGCTACCCGCACATAGAGTTAGAACCAGGGAGTGTACGGACGGCATCGCGAGACGGTGACGTGTTTCACTTACACTTGAACGCCTAAAGTCCTCCTAGCCTGCGGAGTCAGCCAACACTTGTCTGTGACACACTTTCTACCGTGACCGGTTGGTTTTTGGCCTAATACTTTTCAAAACACTTTTTAAATTCGGTTTTCAAAATTTTCTCACAAAGTCCGAGTCATACTTCGTCTCCAAAATCTTTGCATACTTTCCCCCTTCATGTCGGAATTACGACATAACTCAACGTAAGTACACGTCAAGATCTTGACATGTCTCAACGTAGGTACATGTCGATTTCTCGATTTGACTTCGCAAGAGGTCATGACGCGTTTTCGACATGTACTAACGCGAGATCATGTCGAATTCTTGACACATACTAACGGGAGGTTATGCTGAAATTTCGCCATGAAGCGACGAGAGGCCATGTCGGATTTTCAACTCGAAAAGAGGAGAGGTCATACCCAACCTTTTCCAGGATTCTTCCTACAAATTGTGGTCTCGTACATTCAAACGTACTTTCGACCCTCTCTCCTCCCGAGTCTAGACGTTGACTTGGACTTGGTTTTGAAAATCTCGAGTTTGACTTGTTTTGGCTTGTATGCCCATAGGTTCGTTCTCCCTTTCGATTGGTGGGTTCCACGTGCCCTATAGGACCTCTGTCGAGATTGTCCGTCCCGGAGGTGCAATACGGGTGGAATACGGGGGTCTATAGACGTAGTGATGGAACCCTTTGATCCGAGAATAGCGTAGAATGCGAAAAGAAGGTGTCCCCCTTTTCCAACCATTCCTAGGATTAATAAAAATTATTTTTATTAAAAAATATATATATAATATATAAAAAAAAAACAAAAAGAGCATATGCATGAGTCCGTCCTAAGCCTATCCTCTCCCCTACCTAAAACCGTTCTCTCCCCCTTTCAGCGAGCAAGTATTGGGTCAGAGTTCCGGGTGGTCGGTTAATCAGTTTCTCTCCGGTCAGGGATTCGTTTCCAGCAGTCTCAGAGATGGCAGATTCACAAGTTTCAGCGGGTTTGGGTCCGAATGCGGGTGTTGATCCAGCTCAGAGTCAGAATGTCAGTCAGGGCGTAGGGCCGGATCAAGGTCAGAATGTGGGGCAGGACGTCAAAGATCCTGAATTCGGATTCCCTCTCGGTCTTGAGGGCAGTGAACAAGCTAATCCTCCCTGGTCCTACTTTAGCAGTTTCCTGCAAGAATATGAAAATCGCCATTTCTCAGAGGGAAGGAAAGCCGATGCTGGAGAATTGGGGCTGTTCAGGTCAAATCATGAGAAAGTCATTTACACAAGATGGCTAGAGCAATCAAAAAGAATTGAGCAAGAAAGCTTCGGGGCGGCACTGTCTTGGGACTTATTAGTAAAGAAGTGAAGCCCACCTTGAGTTAATACATTTACGCAAAGCTGGTTTTGGGAGAGGCGAGTACGGCCACGAGGACAGTGAGGGCAAAGAATCAGAGGAGGAAGACTGCTTCTATATCCTACCCGGAGTCAAGTATATACCGCCCCCTCTCACTCTTCCCCCGCAGTTCCTGGGAGGAGAAGCTGAGTCGCAATTACTGCTCCCAGCCCAGGGGGCCTATGACAATTTCTGTGGTTGCACGTGCCCATCCTCCCCTACCAGATATGATCGACGTTCTCTTTTGGCTGAAGTTCAAGAAATATGGGATGACAGTTTCGATGACAGCGATGACGATAATGACGACGAGAGCGAAGAATCAGTTGAATCCTTAAGCCCAGAATCAATTCAGAATGATAATGCCAGGAGCGATCTCATGGGTGCAAGGAATAAAGGTTGGTTGTCAGCCAGCGACGACGAAGGGTCACCGGTAAACGTGGATCAGATGCCAATGGAAACCGACCCCTGTGAGGAGTTTTTCTCAAGATGCAGCGTGGCCAATGTCCGAACACCTCGAAGGACGAGGAACAACCCGACCCATCGAAGATGAATATGAGTCGAGATATTGGAACACAGCGTCCCTATGGAAAGCTAATCGGTGAATGGAAGATTCATTGAAGCACTAGTTGAAAAGGCGGGTTTCCGGCCTCCGGCGGATAACGAATTTGTGAACGTCATTGGATCCCTTTCTTCTTCCCCTACAATGGACGGCATCAAAGTTTGTGAGTCAGCTGCTGAACCTCTTGAAGCACATTGAGTGCACAGGAATCGCTCAAAGGGTTATGGATTTGGAAGCTACTCCCGTTGCCTTTATCCCTATGGACCCGCACGACGCCTTCTTAATTGCCCCAATACCCGGAAATGGACCCAGTACTTCTCATTTGGACTCGGGTAGCCCGAGCCCGACATTGGGCAAGAGGAAAGCGGACATTGTCAATCTTTCACTTGTGGTTGCTCGGCTTTGCAAAAATGAGAGGAAAATGGTGTACGATGAGATGGAAATCGACGGTCGAAAGTTGAAGAAGTCTCGGAGGACGACTATGTAACCGAAGACATAGAAAGCCATGGATTTTCTTTGAAATTTGAGTATGTGGGCGTCATGGAATTCAATACCGCTTATCGTGCTTTGGGGAAGGGATTTTCGAACGTCCAATCCAAGCGAGATGGTTGAAAATCTGTTAGAAAAGGGAAGACTAACTCCTATCCTCCCGATGAGAGGAGTAACTATTGTCGAGATCAAGCCCACCCGGTGGCAAAACAACAATCCTCGTCGAGAATTACCAAGGGGAGGTCACTTTTCCCGAGTGCATCTCGGCTCGAGGAAGGTCTTAGATGCGCACGATGTCGATACACCTCCTACACAAAATGCCACAATCATCTCAAGCGCGAGTGTTACAAGAAGAATCAGAGAATCTTTGCATGATCCGGGAATGAAAAGGAAAAACCGCACGAGCCACAGGAAGTAGTAGCTCTGCTGCATGATAACCTTCACGAGACCTTGATCTTCCCCAATTCGGAGGCGATCATAAGCCCCTCTTTATCACGGTCCATTTGAGTGAACGGCATCTTCCCCGGGTTTTAATTGACAATGGGTCTGGAATGAATATTCTCCCGGCAAAGATCATGGGCCTACTCGACATCAGGTCTACAGATCTAAAACCTTCCTCCCTCATGGTTAAAGCGTACGACTCAACGTCTCGTCTGATACTTGGGGTTGCTACCTTAGATCTGTGGTTTGGTAAGAAGATGATACCCGTGGAATTCCGGGTCCTTGATATCCCAATAACCTTTAACGCTCTGGTAGGAAGGCCGTGGCTGCATCAAATCAATGGGATCGCCTCAACTCTGCACCAGTGTGTCAAGTTTGTTCAAGACGGTGAGTTAATCGTCATTTATGGGGACAGCGAAACCACCAAGCTCGATATGGGCGAAGATGTCGCAGCTTTGTTCGAGGAAACAGATTTATCCCGAGAAGTTGCGGGCGATCCAGCTGATGGAAGCACCGTTGATTGATTTATGTGAAGAGACACCGCTAATGGCCGAGGCATTGCTAAGGATCCTTTCGGTATGGTTGACCTTCGGCCGGGGATGATTATGTACTGTGATTGATCTTCGAGCCCAGGAAAAGACTACGTGTCGGTGATCGAGTTTGATGGGGACAAAGAGATTGATCCGCGCACCTTCGTCGGCACTTGAAGATGCCGCTCACGGTGGATCTCCTTGAGGACCGATCGCCGGTAGGAAGTTATGGTTGAAAAGCTCGGGCGACCCCTCGTCTGGTGTGTACGAGTCTAAGTCCGTCCCTGTAATCTGAGTCGGTCCTCGAGTCTTTTGTTATCGAGTTCGAGTCTCTAGATAGGTACGATACTCTCACGGTGATGATCATCACCGTGTCTTCAACTCTGTCTTCCCTTTTGCGTTGAATGAAATGGTTGACCTTTTTGCGTATCCCTTAATTGCCACCTTAACAAATGATAAGTTAACTAAAACAAATCTTAATGACTTAAAAGTGGTTAATAATGATTCATTTGAAGAGGACACAGACTTTTTAGATGAAAACTTTTTAAATGATAATATAAAGCGAGGTTTTTGATCGAGGCGACAATCGGGCCCAAGGCTGCCGATGAGGTATTAACTACGGTGAATTTGGGAACTGTGAAGAGCCCAAGAGACACGCATTGGCGGTTTCTTCACCGGGGAAGAGCGGGAAGCCCTCATCGATTTGCTCAAGGAATACGTGGACGTATTTGCCTAGTCCTACAAAGACATGCCGGGTTGGATACTTCAAGCGGTGAGCACCGAATACCCTGGACCCGAAGCCGGGCCGGTCAAGCGAAGCTTCGCCGGATCAAGCGAGAATGGTCTCTCCAGTCAAAGAAGAAATAGAGAAGGCTGCTCGAGTGGGTTTCATTAGAGTGGTCGAATACCCCAAGTGGTTGGCCAACATAGTGACGGTAACCAAGTCGAATGGCAAAGTCTGGGTTTGTGAAGACTTCAGGGACCTAAACAAGGCTAGCCCGAAGGACGATTTTCCCTTGCCCAATATCGATCTATTGGTGGATACTGCTTTGCCGATTCTGAAGTCAAGTCATTTGTGGATGGCTTTGCGGGTTACAATCGAGATTAAAGTCGCCGAAGAAGATCGGGAAAAAGGCTTGCCTTCACCGGCCCTTGGGAACCTTTTGTTATACGGTTATGCCACTTTGGTGCGAAGAATGCGGCGCCACTTACCGGCGAGCGATCCTTTGCACTCTTTCATGACATGATCCATAAGGAGATCGAGGTCTATGTTGATGATATGATTATCCATTCCAAGGGATCGGATGGTCGACACTTGATCGACTTGAGGAAGTTCTTTCTTGACCGTCTAGGAGCATGACATGAGACTGAACCTAGCAAAATGTACTTTTGGCGTAGTCCGAGGAAAAGTTAAGGATACATGGTCACGGAACGAGGAATTGAAGCCGATCAAAGAAAGATTAAAGCCATCATGGAGATGAAGCCAGCCGGCACGATCGCGAGAGGTGAAGGCTTTCGTGGGCCGTCTCAAATATATCGGCCGATTCATCCACGCGGCTAACCTCTATTTGTGAGCCGATCTTTAAGCTGCTCGGGAAGAATCGGGAGGTTGAATGGAACGAGCAGTGTCGAGACCGCCTTCGAGACAATCAAGGCCTACTTAGTCCATCCCCAATCTGTGTCCTCCACATAAGGACAAGCCCTTGTTGCTATATTTGGCTTGATTCTGAGATACGATTGTCGGAGCCGTACTTGCGCAAGAAAAGCCGGATTCAAAAGTGGAAAATGCCATCTACTTCGTCGGCCATTGAAACTTCGGGCGGTGAATTGAACTACTCGGCTTTAGAGAAAACCTGTGCAGCTTTGGTATGGGTGGTCAGCAAATTGAGACACTACCTTTTGGCACATACAGTGCACCTGGTGTCAAAGATGGATCCCATCAAATGCCAGTTCGGTAAGTCTTCTCTGTCATCAAGGCTTGCGAAGTGGTCCTTCTTCTTAGCCGAATTTGATATCAAGTTCGTTACTCGCAAGGCAATTAAAGGCCAAGCTCTGTCAGATCATTTGGCAGATTTTCCGAGCTCAAAAGCACCCGAGTTCGAACCCCAATTTCCAGACGATGGAATTTTCATGATAGAAGGTACAGACCGTTGGCAGTTGTTCTTTGATGGTGCCGCCAACAAGAGGGGCAATGGTATCGGCATGGTGTTGGTTGATCCGAAGGATGTGCACACCCCATTGCTATCAAGTTGAATTTCCTGGCTACTAACAACGTCGTAGAATACGAAGCTTGTATAGCTGGCCTCGAGGCAGCTTTAGAGCGAAATGTCGAAAAGTTGGAGGTGTACGGAGACTCTCAGCTAATCATCAATCAGGTGTCCAATAAGTGGAGAACTGTGGACCGGTACTGCAAATGTACTATGCTTACATGGAGGACACTGATCAACCAATTCAAGGAGGTCACGTTCCACTACCTACCCGGGACAAGAACGAGGTTCGCGGATGCCACAGCCACTTTAGCCTCTTTGGTAGAGATTTCCGGAGGAAAGTCGGTAAAACCATTGAGTTGGGAGCGCGAGAACCACGCCTACTTGTTGTCGAGATTGAACTAGAAAAAGTCGATGACCTTGTGGTACGGCCAGCAGGATCTTTCGGTACCTTAAGCATGGCGAAGCCTCGTTCCCAGACGAGAAGAGGATGGTAAACTAAAAGAAGGTCTCCGCGCCAAAAAGTTTGCAAGCGTTAAAAAGGTTGTACGCACGGTACGTTATTACGGGAGATGACTTATGGAAGAAAAGGCACCGAGGGCCACTTCTACTACTGTATCGGCAAGTCTAAGGCCGAAGGTCATGGAAGAAGTCCATGGTGGCGCATGTGGACCACATATGAATGCGCGAGCCTTGATGTTCGGCATACTCGGGATGGGTTATTATTGGATCTCCATGGGGCCGGCGTATTCGGTTTGTGCGGACTGCGATAAATGTCGGCGGTTCTCCAATCTCAACCATATACCTCCCCATGATATCTCTTTTGTATGAGCACTCCTTGGCCATTCGCAACGTGGGGAATCGACGTTATTGGAAAGATAACTCCTGCCGGTAGTAATGGGCACGAATTTATGTTGGTCGGTACGATTATTTCACCAAGTGGGTTGAAGCTGGCATCCTATAAGGTCCTAGAAACTCCAAAAAAGGTGGCCCGTTTTATAAAAAGAAAACATTACGTGCCGATACGGAGTTCCAAATGAGATTATCTCGGACAACGGGTCACACTTCGAGGGACATACCGATGAAGCTGCTTGCGAGGAATTCGGGATCAAGCGACATAAGTCATCCCCTTATCGCCCTCAAACCAATGGTGCGTCGAGCGGCAAACAAGAACCTAGAAAGGATCATCCGGAAGATGGCCGAAAGGAGCCGGGATTGGCGGAGAAGCTTCACTTGGCATTATGGGGCTATCGTACTTGATGAACAGACCCCGGTGAAACCCCGTTCGCTTTGACATATGGAATGGATGCGTTTTGCCCATTGAGTTAGAGATACCCTCTCTTTGGGTTACGCTTGAAAATGAAGTCAACGAGATGGGCGGCTTGAGTCGACATGACGAGTTAGCTCTTCTAGACGAGCGAAGGCTTAAGGCGATGGAGCACATCAGGGCTTATCGAAGCGTATGGCTAGGAGCCTTTGACAAGAAAGGTGCATCCACAGCGACATTAAAGTGGGTGACTTGGTCTTAAAGAGAAGCCGCCGAATCAATTCGAGTCCTTTGGGCAAGTGGGCGCCGATGCAGGTGGGCCCGTATTTGGTAAAGAGATCTTCTACGGCGGAGCAATGAAGTTGACGAGATTTGGATGGTAATCCCCTTCATGCACCCGGTGAATGGCGACAAACTACGCCGCTATTACGTTTGAATCGAGTCTTCCCCTCTATAAAAAAAAAGAAAAAAAGAAAAAAGAAAAAGAAAAAAAATAATAAAAGCGCGAAAATAATGTACCCGGACGAGGCGAAAACCTCTCAAAAGGCAGTCCGTGCAAAACAAAGAGCGCGCTCGGTGCTAAAGAATATACCCAACTAGGCTGAAAACCCTAAAAACGGGCGGTCTAGGTAAAAAACAGGGTTGCACCACTTGTCCCCCTTCTATCTATCCCTTTCTTAAACACAAAGATAATTGGGTCGAACTACAGAGACCTGAGCCCCTTAGTCCATTTTGTAAAAGGGGAACGTAGGCAGTCGTCCGCGGTTCGATCTAAAAATCATAAAAATCACCAAATCCTGTCAACAATTGTATTCGTGATTACCAAAATGTGTCTTGATTAAGTTTTGAAGTAATTTCAACTTTCATCGCATTAATACATTCATTGATGAGTTCAAGCACGATCTACTCTCGACTTCATTAACATTAGCAAAAATAATATCTTTTAAAAAGTACATCTAAATTGTCTGTGTCGGCAACAAGGGATACAATGATCGGTCACCTAATCCTAGTCACTCGTTCCCACTCCCGAACTAGGATTCTTCTTCTTCCTCTTTCTCGGTCCTCGGGAGGTCTTTGGCTTAGCTATCCCAAACGACTGACTCTGTCTCCCGTCGTCCGGCTCGGGGATGATATGAGTCGGTGAGTCAAGCAATCCGGCGGCTCTCAATGCCGCACAGGCAGCCCTCTCCTCTCTCAAGGCAAGTCCTCAGGGCCATAACTCGAGGTCATCCCTCATCTTGGCCCTCCTCTCTACAAGTCTCTCAAATTACTGTGTCGGATCGTCGGTCACGTTATGCAGGTCGATCGAGCGCCTCGGCTTATCACGTAACTCCCGGCTAGTTTGGTCTCCTCCTCGGATCCCTCGGCAATATACTTCAATGGTGTCTTTGAATCGGTCCCATATGCTCCCATACCAAATGAGATACAAGGTGGACGGATATGTGATCCCTCGGGTCTTCCGTATCGGTGTGTGAGCGGGAAAAGGCTGCTCCCGAAAAGGCCACGGCGAGAATGCGAGAGTCCGGACATCGGTCATGTCAAGAGGAACGGTATCTGGGCCATCTGGCTCTCTGAACCCACCAATAGCAGCTGCTGCGGGTATCATCGCCTACGAGACAAGCAAGGGGATGCTAAATGATGAAAAGTGCAATCCAGCGGCCTCACGACAACGAGAATCATCACATGCGCCGCTCATGGTCTCAAGTCTCCATCCGGGAACCCGATCTTGAATATCGGTGGTAGTATACCTGACGATCGCCTCTTCCGGCTCTCTGTGAAGCCTCCGGAGCCACTCGCCTCTGTGGCTGTGTAACCTAGGGTGCTTGCGATCACGCCTACGAGATAATGGGGAGATAAGTCTCAACCGCTCAAGATCCAAAGAAAGGTTCCCTTTATTGGGGGAATTTCGGGAGGATTTTGGTAAAGAGGGAAAATCTGCAGAAATATACACTCACTCTCTCTCTCATATACACACACTCACCTCCCTCCTCACACACACACCCCAAGCCAAGATCCAAAGAAAGGTTCCCTTTATTGGTGTGTTGAATGGGTAAACACCATACTATTGGTGTTCTTGCCTTGTGGACTACAATAGGTAGCCCACTAAAGCCCTCTCTCTCTGATTAACTCTTGTATACACTTATATCATCTTGCGTACTTACTTGCTTTGACATTATGTGAAATATTTGGGATTTTGCATGATAAAGGTGGTGGAGAGGTGAATCTTCCATATTCACTTCTCCCCACCTCGAATCTGAACATTTGGTGACATTAGCACCATTAAAGTTTGAATCTTTGTTAGTTTCCATTGAGTTAGGAGGTGATGGCTACACGAAAATGGCCATAGATATGTGAATCATCACATTTGGCCATTAAAGCCATGTGATCCTCCCATAATACTCACGTAATATTCTTGTTTTACTGCTTTCGGTTAATAAATATACCTTGGTTTGCTTTGGGAACAAGGGAAAATCAATCGGGCGAAGGGCAGAAATAGAGGCGCCTATGTCGGACGGCACGGGACTCTCAAGAGGTCTGTGTCATGCGACATAGAGTTTCCGAAGGCTCTATAGCTTTTCTTGGACTTCGAATCTATCAAGATTGACCCCCTTGTAACTCAGCTTGCCTAAGTAGTTACGGCTCATTAGCCACTATTTGGAGTGTCTAAGTGCATTTGGAGTGCGATACATTGATGGAGACGGTTTGCCATGTGACATAGACAACTTCGGATGTTCTATTTCATATGACATCCTGTAAGTACTCCAATTTGAGTTGTTAGCATTTTCGTTAGAAAATTAACGAAAGTCTTAACATTACTAACATTTCCTAACATTCCTAACATTTCTAACAAAGCAAGGGCAAATTGGGATTACTATTTGAGGTTAAACAATTAAAAGAATCTCAAAAAAGGCTAAAATCCCGAATTTGCAACTGCAGTTGACAAGCAGATTGCTTGTTGACAAAAATATTCCTCTGTCCAAAGCACAGTGCGGCATTTAATGCACCGGGCACGCTTATTCTGTCGCGCGGACGGGCGAAGTTCCAGGGGCCTATAAATAAAGCCCTCCAGTCTCAGAAAAAAGGGGGCCACAACACAATTTGCACCAAAACTCTGGCGAAATATAGAGAGAAAACAGTGAGAATTCACTTGAATTGTCACCATTTTCTCTTGAATCTTTCCCAAACCCCAAATCATCCAACACTTTCAAAATTCCAAAATCAAACACAAACACAAAGAAGTTAGGGTACCACCATTGGTAAACCCTCCTCCTCTTTACTCTAAATCTTCATCATTCATGCATACATCTCATTTTTAAAAGATATAACTTACTTGTTCTTGCTCTAGATCTAAGAAGATCTCCATGGAAGCTCATCTCCATGGATGATCTTCTACAAGATATCAACATTTTCCAACTTTGTTGTCTCTTTACTTGCATAAAATGCTTGTTATTTGATTTTCAACCTAAGGTGTGGTCACCTTGAAGTTCATCTTCATGGATGACTACACCAAAAGGTTCACATTCTTACTTTCATGTCATTTCAACTTCATTTGACCTAAAATGAAGTCATCTTGGAACAACATTTCCATGGATGACCATTTCAAAAGGCCCAAATCATTTCTTACTTTCTTGAAAGTGCTTCCAAAACCTAAGATCTTCACATTGGAACAAATTTCCATGGATGAACATCTTCAAGGTTCTTAAGTTACAAAAAGGGTGAAGTTGATACATTGAGTTAAAGGATCTCAAGGATTTAGTCATCACAATGACTACCTTAGAAATCCACTCTAAAGTTGATACATCCTTGACTTAGAAGAATTTTCATACATTAAATCTTTGTTTCAAGTTAAATCCCCATCCCAAGCAAATGAAGTGCTTCAAGTCCTAATGTACCCTAATGACGGCTTGGTATAGTAAGATCACCACTAAAACAAGTCTAGTGATCACTAACTAAGGCCTAAGGAAATGGGAACAAGCATGGATGCAAAACCCCCCTTAAAATTACATTTTTCTCAAGAACATCTTGCTGTCCAGTAGCATTTGTTCTAAGACCTCAGTCCACTTTCTTATTTTGGACTCAGTAAAACATGGAATTGGGTGTTTACTGCAAAATACTTTTTGTAGCCAACATTCATAGCTTTCCATATATTTTTTACTTTATTTTTTGGGTGATTCCAAATGTCTTTTCCAAATTATCTTTTAAAAAGTCAGTTCATCAGTCTATGGAAATCCAGATTTCACATCTGAAATTTCTAGAAAGGTTTTGGTCCCTCAAATCTTCTCCAAAATGGAAAATTACTTCACATGAATCTTATTTAAGGTGTATGGAACAACTTTCATTCTCTGGGTTTCCCCATATTATGAATTTTTAAGGCCCTTGAATCCATTTCAAAATTAAGTGTCCACTGCCTTTTGCATTCTGGCAGAATTGATTTTCAACTTCAAAAGGTCTTTTGAGTACCAAGACTCAATCCAAAAATCACACCAAAAATCATGGGATTTGTTTAAAGTCTTATAAACAGTTCCCAATTTTTACTTTTCTCAATTTTTGATTTATTTTGGCCAAAGTAACACACACACACATACACACAAACAAATGGTTTTTAAGCTTGGAAGACTCGTTTTACGAGGCGTTTCGGGTGAACACTAACGTTCTTCCTGGCACGTAACGTGACCTCCGAACTCGAATCTCTTGATTCCGGGCATTTTTCAAAGTTTTGGCCCTTAAAACAAAAATGGCGTGGCGACTCCGTTTGATTTTCAAAAATCGGGCGACATCATCACAGTGGCGACTCCGCTGGGGACAAACAAGTTTTATCTTTTCAAAAAAAAAAAAGAGAAAAGCTTTTGAGGGTCAAGCTTCCGTCCCGGCATAAAAAATCATTTGTTGTGTGTGTGTTGATTTTGCACATTTCGTGTTTGTTTTGGCCGCCTCGAAAAAGTCAAAATTTTGACTGTCGGAATCATGTCCCTAACTGTTGGAATTTTTGTGATTATGTGCTTATGTGTTCATTAAATTTCAAAAAAAAATAATTTCAAAAAAAAAAAGAAAATTTTCAAAAAAAAATCATGCATCATGCTTTTTAAGACACATGAAAAAATTTCTATTTTACTCAGAAAAAGAAGATAGACTGCTCGCACACTACGCGCACGTGGCCTTACACTGCACACTAATTCCCTAACCCGTGGAAATCCCTGTCGCGGCCCGTTTGGTCTTATTACGCCTCTCGGTGCAAGCACGGGACTACCCAAACATCCCATGGAGCCTCGTGTCGACCATGCACTTGTCCGTGTCACACTTTGTCCGAGACCCGGTTGATTTTTAGTCATTACGTGTCATGCCCTGTCTGTGTATAGACCTTTCCTTTCAAATCTTTGTCGGGATACCGACTCAATATCTTTCGGGGACCCTAATCAGTCGAAGTCATGCCGGTTTTCCGCCGCAAACTTTGACCAAGATATTGACCGGCGCCTTGACTTTGACTCTGACTGGCACAAATTATACACTGACTCCCAGCATGACACTGAGTCATCAAGAATTAACGATTATTTTATGCCTAATTACGGCTTAACTAACAACGAGCCAAGATCAATTGTGGACATTTATCGGTCCAGAACCATGCGGAAGCTTTTCGTCGAGCCCTCGGACACGATCTTGACCTTGACGTCGGCTTTGTCGTAATTTACATCGAATGCTCGTTAAGACTCGATTACCCGTCGGACTTTTAGGATCGTTTTCGGTCGGTGGGACCCGGCTTGCCCTATAGGACCCTCGCCCGGGCCATCACCCTGGGAGGTCGAAATACGGGTGGAATGCGAGGGGCTTATAGGCGTAGTGACGGGGCCCACCGATCCAGGGAATCGAGTAGTTTGCGAAAAGAAGAGCAATCTTTTCCAACCGATTAGGTTAATAAAACATGTTTTAAGTAAACAAGAACAAATAGCGCATGTTGCATGAGCCCAAAGCCCAAAACTTACCTACCCTCCTTCATTTCCCAGGACATCGAACCCTCGTATCTTTCCCCGCGGCTCACTACAAAGCTTGGTTTGGGCGCCAGGGTCACTGCGTTTGATTAGTTGGGAAGAGTCAAGTGCATCGTCGGCTTCACCGTTTGTTCGACTCCTAGGGTTTCGGAGAATATGCACGCATCCCGGTAACAATGGGGACAACGTCACTCCGCCACCGGGACTCCTCAAACGAACGGCGGTGGAATCGGTTAGTAGAACATATGAGAGTGCGACAGGGAAGCATTGAATAGCCTTATGGAGGCTATTAAAAGTCATGGTTTGGTCGCCGGCCTCGGCCAGATGGCACCTTCATAGTGGAAGAAGAAGAGGACCTAAATCCCAATGTTGGTCGCCCCGATTACTCCAGATGCCACCACCAACCTCCTTCGGTGCTACGAGAACCCGTGTTCCTCGATCTGCTGGTCGGACCAGCTGGATCCGCGCGGCTGGCGGGGACGAATCAGTTCGCAGCTCCTCAGTGGGGGCAGAGTCAGTACGGAATGTCTTCTCATGGTTGGGGATACCTTGGAATGCCACAGCAAATTGGGATCCCGCCTCCGTTTGGAACCGATCAATCCGGGCCTTCGCGGCAGTTCGACATGCCTCAACAGTGGCCGTCAGAGCCCCTCCTCGAGAATGATGCTAGTTGTTTGCTCCTCCCATGACTTTCACAAACCCATTTCTCACTCGGGGTTCGATGGGTTACCAAACCTCCATCCCGATTTCATCAGAATCACCGGGACCGCATTACCCGGGTTATACACCATCGCCGCGGCCGGCCAGTACAATTCAGCACCCAACCGGGGACGGCACGCCAAGCCTACTTATGGGCCTCACTCCGGAAATCTGAGCTACCCAGCTACATCAGGGCTGCCTCCACCCTCTTTGTCGGTTGAAAATCAACAACAAGCCGCAACGTTCTATCCCTTTGCTCAGGGTCCTACTCAAGCTCCCCCGGGTAATTCGGGCCAAGGACAAGTTTTCACCTACGTCCCAGGAGCAGTAGATTCCCTCCACCAGTCTGCCGCCAGTGGTAGCTCCTCTCTCTGGCTCAGTCGCTGGTTTGAATGCCATCGTTCCACCACAAGACCCCCATCTGGCCTGGTTCATGGAACAACATAAGGAAATGAAAGCACGGGTTCTTGAATTAAGCGCGAAGTCGCCTTTGGCCGACGGACCGGACTCCATTGTTCCTCTGCCCCACAAATTCGTGATGCCTAACTTGGATCTCTTTGATGGGACTGCCTGCACGAAAACTCATCTGGATACGTATACCTTGGCGATGAAGGCCAAAGGGTGTACCAATCGGCGGTTAGCGAACTATTTGAGTCTCTCTTTGAAGTCCGGTGCCTTAAAATGGTTCTTACATTTGAAACCCGAAGCCGGGGCTACATGTGATCAGATCACTAGTGCCTTCACGAGAAAAATACAAGGCTAACTTGGAGTGGGAAACAAATAGGGTTGATCTGCAGACAACCGTGCAGCGTCCCGATGAAAATGTTGGGGACTTTTACAGACGGTGGAATCTGAAACTCAGCGAGATGGCCATCCCTCCCTCTGAAGAGGAACAATTGGATATCTTCCAGTCGTGCCTAAAACCGCATCTGAGAGCCTCCCTCAGCCACTTCCCCTACTCAGACTTGCGTGCTATGGTTAACTCCGCGGCTAAGTTCGAAAAAGCTCACGGTCGGCGGCCGGCCGCTGCACCTGCCTACAGATATCGGGCTCCTCCCTCCAACATCGCTCCTGCTCCCGCTAAAGGCAAAGAGGTGATTAATTACGCAGGACAGGAATGTAACAACACAACTCCTTTTGCTCCTAGAAAGTGGTGAGCCCGGGCCACGGGTCATGAACCTCGAAAATTTGGAATGCCTGAGCGACATCTTTAGGGAGGCGAGTGAAGGAAGGCTTCTGCGGCCTTTGGAGAATTTCCAACCCAGGAATCCAAATGCTCGTGGATACTTCAAAATCTTGCGCTTTTCATCAAGCTCACGGACATCGACAAATAAGCTGCTTTACTCAAGAAGGCAATCCAGTGCGATAGAACAAGGAAAGTTGGAGGGCCCCGAGGGACCTAATACGATCAAAAATCCTCTCCCCAAGGAACCGTAACCGAGTGAATATGATTGAATTTGGAGAGCCTTCATACGACCGGGAGGATACGGAAAATGATGAAGGTCCCCCAAATACCCGTAGCTGACCACGTCGAGGATCCCGATTCGGATTCCCCTCGGCGCGAGGATATTGAGCAGAATCAACCCATCTTGGTCTCATGTCGGGAGATTTCTGCAAGAATATGAAACTCGCTACTTCTCGAGAGGAAGGGATAGGCGTCTTGAAGAAGCTAGAAATTAAGGTCAAAGCATGAGAGAACCATTTACACAAGATGGTTAGAGCGATCGAAAAGAAGATTTAGCAAGAAAGCTTCAGACGGGCACCTGTACTGGGGCTTATCAGCAAAGAGGCCGAAGAGCATCTAGAGCTAGTACACTTCTGCAAATTGGTGTTGGGAGAGGCTGAATTCGATCCCGAGGGCATTAAAAGTGAAGAGTCAGAGGAGGAAGACTCCTTCTACATTCTACCAGGCGTCGAATACGGCGTGCCGCCTCTCGCTCTCCCCCGCAATTTCGGGGAGGAGAAGCTGAGTCGCAATTACCACTTCCGGGAATGGGGGCATATGACGATTTACGCATTCTGCAGCGCCGAAATCCCGATGGTATGGGAAGGCGATTAGATGACGGCGATGAAGATGATGATGACGAGAGCGAAGAGTCAAGCGAGGCCCCCGGTCTGGAATCAATCTGGAACAATCATGCCAGAAATGAGCCCATGGGAGCAAGGCACAATGGTTGGTTGTCGGCAAGCGACGATGAAGGACCGCCAGAAAATGCGGATCAGATACCAACGGAGACAGACCCCTACGAAGTGTCACTCGTAAGATGCATTTGTGGCCGTGCCGGATACTCCAGAGGATGAAGGACAACAAAGCCCTCACCCAGATCCATACATATCCAAGGTCCTAGAGCACAACGTCCTCTATAAAGACCTATCAGGCGAATGGAGAAGGTTCATCGAAGCCTTGGTTGAAAAGGGAGGTTTTCAGAAACCAGAAGACAATGAATTCGTGAATGTCATCGGATCTTTTTCTTCCTTCCCTAAAACAGACGGTGTCACAACTGTCAGGGTCACGACCGAGCCGCTCGAATACAGCGAATGCATGGAGTCCGAAAAGGTTATTAATCTAAATGTCTCCCCAGTCGCCTTCATACCCATGGACCCACATGACGCCTTCTTAATTGCTCCAGTACCCGACAGTGGACCTCGAGTACTCCTCATTTGGACCCAGATCTATCGAGCTGTTACGCCAAACTACGAAGGAGGGCATTGCCTATCCTTTACCTGTGGTTGCCCTACTTGCAAGGGTGAAAGAAAGAAGATGTATGACGAAATGGAGGCTGACAGCCGTAAGACCGAAGAAACTTCGGAAGACGACTATTACAAAACTGAGGATATGAAGGCCATGAAGTTTCCTGGGGCCGAGTATGTGGAGGTCATAGAATTCAACACTGCCTACCATGCTTTGGGGAAAGGGTTTTCAGACATTCGATCCAAGCGGATAGTTGAAGATTTGTTAGAGAGAGGGAAGCTGACCCCCATCCTCCCCAATGAGAAAATCACTATGGTCAGATCTAATCCGCCCCAAAGCAAAGTAATAATTCTTGTCAGGGTTGCCCAAGAGGAGATCACTTTCCCAGAATGTATTTCAGCTCTCAGAGAAGTTCTGGAAATCGGAATGATACCAGACGCTCCTCCCATGCAGAATGTTATAATCATCTCCAGCTCTGAGTATTACAGGAAGGAACCAGAGTGGCTGCACTATACCGGAGATGAAATCGGCAAACCGCCAAGCCCTGGGAATAGCAGTTCCTGTTGTATGATAACCACGGGCAATGCAGGTTATATGGGCGAATCGGAGGATGCCTTAGCTATGTGGGCCACCCAGGGCACAGTGGCACAACCCCAGACTCAAAAGCCTGTAACTTGGGAAGCAGTTATAAGGGCCGCCCAGGAAGTAGCCAGTACAGCTCAAGCTCAACCCCTCACCGTTGCTAGACTCCGCCAGAACCATTAGCCGATAGCCAAACAGGCTCCCCCATTAACCTTGGCAGCATTGAAGAAATCTAGCCAGGAAGCAATAGACAAAGAAGTTAATCGTTGACCCGATCGGCGGATTTTCCAAAGGGAATCCCAAAGCGAGATAAGAAGGCCACGAGATCAAGCACACAGGAGAACCGCCGCCCCTATGCTAAGGCAGTGAAGTTCTGACCCGAAAAGGAGGATCCCGTGCTTACCCGGTTGAAGCAAACGCGAGCCGACATCTCTACATGGTCCCCTGCTCACCTCGTCTTACCCCCACAAGCTAAAGCTTCGAAAGCACAGCTCGCACTTTGGTGCCTATTGATGCCACTCCCGATGATGTGGTGCAATTAATTGGGAGCATCCACTACGGGAACATAATTACTTTCCACTGAGACCTCGATCTCCCTCGATTCACAGGCCGATCCACGATGAGCCTCTCTTCATCACGATCCAGTTGGATGAACGACGCCTCCCAGAGTTTTGGTGGACAATGATGAGTCCGGAATGAATATCCTCCCGGCAAAGATCATGAGCCTGCTCAACATCAAGACCACAGATCTAAAGCCTTCCTCCCTCACAGTCAAAGCTTATGACTCGACATCTCGAGCAGTCCTTGGAGTTGCTACTTTGGACCTCTGGTTCGGCAAGAAATTGATACCTGTGGAATTTCAGGTTATCGATATCCCGATCACTTTTAATGCCCTGCTGGGAAGACCTTGGCTGCATCAAGTCAAAGGGGTCGCTTCGAGCCTCCACCAGTGTGTGAAATTCGTCTCGGATGGGGATTTGACAACCATTTACGGAGATCTAGTCACTTTAGAGGGCACAGATACGGGTGGAATACCCATTCTGGAAATCAAACATGATGAGGACGGCCTCATGCTGACAGGCTTCACAGTCGAACCCCCTAAAGCCCAAGTGTGCAACATAGATCTGACAACCACTCGGGATAAAATCCCTCCGGTCTTGAAAATGATGAGAAAGATGAGCTACCTGCCTGGCTTAGGTCTGGGTAAGCATCAACAAGGAACCCACAAGCTCATCGAGGTGAAAGGGCAGAAAACTCGCCATGGCCTGGGATATGAACCAACTTCGGGGAAAATTGCGAAGGAAAAGGAAATTGCTCTGCAGAAGAAAGAAGCTATCACAGGAAGGGTCCCAGTCAACGACCCTAAATCTCTCCCTTTCTGTCCTAACCTGGCCGACTACTTCGTGAAGGGTCCCACACAACATGGTAATGTCACAGTCGAAGAGCCTACTCCTACAGAGGGATGGCTGAAGCTACAGGATGGCCTCAACAAGTTCAGAGGAGCCAAGGCTAACCCGGTCCGTAGAATGTTTCTGGACCTACCCAAGATACCTGGGGCTACCACTACCATGAAGAGTGAGTATACTTTCAGAGGCGTGTCCGACCTGGTAGAGCAGTTTGAGAAGCTTACTACCACAACCCCGATTGTCCAGGAAGATCCGAAGCCTGAGTTTGAATTGACATTACCAAAAGCTAAGGCCGCAGAATTCCCTTCAGATGATTGGGATGGTCCGATTATGCAGCAGTTGTTCGAAGAAGAGGTTCAGGTGCCAGACCCGATTGATTTCGGCTCAGTCAAAGAGATGATAGCGATGATTGAGAAAGGAAAGCAGAAATAGCACAATTCCCGAGTCATGAGGCCACCAATAGCAAATCCGTTAAAGAATTGGGAAACTCTCTCAGGCCCGTCCGCGACCAAGGAGGAAATGATCATGAAACTTGGATTGGTCCCCCGTCCCTTTGTGTCAATCTAGGACAAGTCCTCCCAGTCTCTCATTGTTAAGGTCGAGTCTCTCGAGTCGTCCGATGGCCTTACACCTGAAGACTACGAGTCTGTAGCGAACGCTGTATTCCCTTTTGTTTTCAATGAAATGATGAATCTTTCTGAGTATCCCTTGATTGTCACTCTAACTAATGATGAAATAAAAAAAATATAATAACATTTAACAATGATCCATTAGTTAAAGAAGCAGACACATTAAATAAACAAAAAAAAAATAATCAAACAAAAAAAATCTCTTTAAGCAGGTTGTCCGGAAAGAGGAAAATCGAGCCCAAGCTGCCGAAGAGATTTTGACAAGTGTGAATCTGGGAACGGCGGAAGAGCCTAAAGAGACGCTGATTGGTAATCTCTTCGAAGGAACTGAAAAGGATGTCCTACGAAAATCCTACAAGGTCCTCATCGGATACGGGTTGCCAGCCGAAATCATATCAGATAATGGATCCCACTTCGAAGGAGAGTGCGAGAGGCTGCTGGCAGAATTCAGAATAACCCGTCACAAGTCATCTCCCTATAGGCCCCAAACTAACGGAGCCGTCGAAGCAGCAAACAAGACTCTGGAAAACATCATCCGAAAAATGGCCGTCCGAGGCAGAGATTGGCCCGAGAAGCTACATCTGGCACTCTGGGGCTACAAAACATCAGTCAGAACCGCAACAGGGGAGACACCGTTTGCCCTCACCTATGGAATGGAAGCCGTACTCCCAATCGAGTTAGAGATTCCCTCACTCCGTGTGCTACTTGAAAGTCAAATCAATGAGGTCGAATGGCTCCAAAGTCGTCGTGATGAACTGGCCCTGCTAGATGAACGTCGACTGAAGGCCATGGAACACATCCGAGCCTACCAAGGGAGAATGGCCAGAGCTTTCGACAAGAAAGTAAAACATCGGGAGATCCGAGAAGGCGATCTCGTTTTGAAAGAGAAGCCCCCAGTCCGCAAATGGGAGCCTGTCTGGGTCGGGCCATATGTCGTCCAGAAGATCTTCTCCGGAGGAGCCATGCAACTTGCAGACCTCGACGGAAATCCTTTTGTATACCCAGTGAATGGTGACAAGCTGCGCAGATACTACGCGTAAAGCACCGAGTCAAAAAAAAAACAAACAAAAAACCAAACAAAAAAAAACAAAAAAAAATAATATATATATAAAAAAAGAAGAAAGTGCTAAAAGAGTAATACCCAACTAGGTTGAAAATCCGAAAAGGGCGACTTAGGTAAAAGACAGGGTTGCACTAAAAAAAAAAAAATTAATCAGGTCGAACTACGAAGACCTGAGCCCTTTTGTCCGAAGGGAACGTAGGCAGCCAGAAACGGTTCGGTCTAAAAAAACAAATAAAAGACATACTTTGTCATCAACAAATCGATCAGACCATGAAAGCGTCTCGAAAAACTCTAAAGCAATTCACATATTCATTACAAGTTAAAAGCTTTTTGATGAGTCTAAGCCCGGTTCTTTCCTACAACTGGCAACCTGCTAAAAGAAACTAAGATACATAATCGAACTAATGTGTCTGCTACGACAAGAAAGGGATACTCGAAAAATTTAGAGTCACTCTAAGCCGCTTGTACTGGCATCCCCTCTCTTCTTCCCCCTTCGGGTCTTCTTGCTCTGAACAGGAAAAATGTCGGTCTTCCTTCTACCAAGCTCTGGTGTAGGAACAGGATCTATCAAGCCAGCCTTTGTCAAGGCCTTAGTAGCCCTAGCGTCATCTCTTATCTCCTGTAACCTAGCTGGTAGCATAGGAGTCCTCCTCTCCTGTCTCTTAACATAAGCCTCATAGTCGGTCACAGCGTCTCCGCTCCTATCATGAGGGTTGGCTCTCGCCTCAGCTCTCCTCCTCTCCGAAACCGTCAGGTCCTCCGCACCCACAATGGCCTCACGCCGTCTCAAAATAGCCATCTGAGTCTCCCCCAAATGCCTCTCATACCAATCCAGGTACCAAGTGGTCAGGAACACCGGTCTCGGACGCCTGAGGATAACCCTGTGAATGTGTGCCCAAAATTTGGATTCACGCGAGTTTGAAGACATCCGATTTATTTGAAAAAACGGAGTCGCCACGCCATTTTGATTACCTCAAAACTTTGAAAAAAAGGTTTTATGGGTTCGGAGGTTAAGTTACCCCTTGGGAAGAACGTTTGGCGTTCACCCAAAGTGCCTTGCCGGAGCAAGTCTCCCGAGATTTCATTAGTCGTGCTTGCTTGCGTGCTTTCTTGTGTGCATGTGTTTGAAAATAAGGGGGGAATGTCCCAAGTTGTCTTCCGGACATACAAACCATTTGTTGGTTGTCGCTCGGGATTCCTTGGAATTTTATGTATTCGGGATTATGATCCCGTCCTCATCTTATGACTTGTGATCATCGCATTTTAAACCTCGGGACCCTTGGGACTTGCGTGATCGAGAGAATGACTCTCTTTTGGTCAAAGATGAGGTTCTTTAGAAAGGAGGGTCCTTAGCCCATCAATCCTACGCTTTAAGACGGTCGAGCTCGTATAGAGGCTTCATACTCTTTCTTAAGCGATAATCGGAGATATAGGGTTCAAGGTGTCCCTTTCTAAAGAGATATGGAACCTTTAATGGAAGGAACGATGCAAAGATGAGAACTTTTACACCGGTCCGTTCCAAGGTTGCTAATGGGGACATGGGGGAATGCATGTAAAATGATACTTTAGTGAAAAGATGGCATTTTTGGAGTGTAAAGAATGTCTTTTGGTTGCAAGGGATGCCTTTTGTGCAAAGAAAAGATTTTATGTAAAGAATGTATTTTTATGTTGGAAAATAGCATTTAATGCACAAATGATGCATGAAAATGGCAAAGAATGATTTTTTAATGTAAAGTATGCATTTTGAGTATGAAAATGAGTTTTTAAATGCAAAAGATGCATCTTTAATGTGAAAAGGGGGTTTTTTGAGTGCAAAGGATGCACCATTAAAGCAAAGATGTCATTTTGGTGAAAAAAGATATCCTTTTAATGCAAATGATCTTGCTCTACGTATGCAAATGTTTTAGTTTAAATGCAGATTGATGCATTAGAAAAGGAAAACATCAGATTGCGGTAGAAAAGATAAGGAGTCCGCAAGCGGCTATGTATGTCGCGCGACATAGAGGCGCCTATGTCGCGTGACATAATAAGCCATTTTGCGAAGCCTAAACAAGCGAGATTTGCAGAGGTAACAAGGCACCAAAATGGTCAAGTTACTTCACAAACAAATCTCGAGAGAGCATGTTTATTGATAATGAACACTTCAAGAGGGTGTGGATATGAGGGATCCACACTCATCTTGAGTGTTCATGCAAAACCAAGTTAAACCGGAGCTTTTATATGAAATGCAATGAAATAAAATGTGGATACGGGTAATATAACATAAAGTATGCAACTTTAATCAGAATACTACATTATAAATGCATTTAGCATAGAGATTTCACATTTGAATGAAAATAGAGAGTGGAAAAGGGGTAGAAACTCGTTACCCTTGAAGATCCACAACTACTATATCAAGTTAGATATAGGAGCCTTCTAGCGTCCTCCTCCGGAGTTGGTGTCCAGCCTTGAGACCGTGAGAATTCCTTGATTCTTGATGTATATATGAAGTGTGTGTGTGTGGGAAGTGTGTGTAGAATTTATTTGAGAGGATTGGGGTGATTTGGGGGTATGTGAGGAAAGAGAAGGCTTCTGGGCGTATTCCCTATAGAGGGTGACTGAGGGGTGGAGGAGGTGTGTTCAAAATGAGAGGTGAAGGCCTCTATTTATAGGCTGCCTGCATGGGCTTGTTATGTCGCACGACATGATAAGCCATAACCGTTTTCCTTCTAGACACATGCAAGGTGGCAGGTTTCTAGAACTCTCTGGCTGGTTATGTCGCACGACATAAGTAGCCACATGCGATTCCTTCTAGAAACATGCAAGGTGGCGGGTTTCTAGAAGGTTTCTCTGGCTGGTTATGTCGCACGACATAAGTAGCCCAGATGCAGCTTCTTCTAGAAACGTGCAAGGTGGCGGCCTTCTAGAAGGGTTTTGGGATTAAGAAAAACGTGTTTCTTAATCACAAGCATTCCACTTCAGCCCTTAAAAGGCTTGGAGCAGTTCCGGAATTGTTCGGAACTTTAGGAAAATCCGGAATTACCGGAAAAATTACCGGTTGCTGGAAAATTAACCGGAAGGCATGAGCCAGGTTGGGTACTTACGAAGCCCCTCGGCAATGTCACTTGCAGGGCGAGTGGGGTTGTCGATAGAAAAGGATCCAATCTGGCGAATGCCGAGATGGATTGGGTGACCAAGGTGGTCGAGTGGCTGGACCTTTTATGAAAGGCTACCTACGTATCCCGGAGGAATCAAGCCATAATCGTAGTTCGAGCATCACTAGATAGGTTAAGAACGATGTCGAGGATCCTTGAAATTTTGACAATTAATGGAGGATGTCACCTGATTGACAATTACCGGAGGATGTCACCTAATTTGACAATTCTTTGGAGGATGTCACACGATTTGACAATTGCGGAGGTGTCACCTAATATTGACAATTCTTGGATGTCACCTAATTTGACATTCTTGGAGAGGCTGTCACCTAATTTGACAATTCTTGGAGAATTTGTCACCTAATTGACAATTCTTGGAGAATTTTGTCACCTAATTTGACAATTGCGGAAGAGGCATCACCTAATTTGACAATTCTTGGAGTTTGTCACCTAATTGACAATTGCGGAAATTTGTCACCTAATTTTGACAATTCTTGGAAATTTGTCATCGCCTAATTTGACAATTCTTTTGCGGGAGGCTGTCACCTAATTGACAATTACTTGGAGGCCATCACCTAATTGACAATTACTGGAGGCTGTCACCTAAAAATTATTTCCTTTTAACAGAAGCTAAAGCTTACGGCGCTATTTCTTTTATGACGGAGATAGAGGGAGCTAAAGCTAGAAGACGTTATTTCAGAGATTAAAGAAGTAAAAAGAACTTGATGATTTTTTTGTAAAGAAAGTCGGATGTATCCTGATAATTTTTGTAAAAGAAGTGAATTAAAAATGCCAAAGGCAAATAAAATGAGCCACGAGGGGGTAAACTTGTAAAATAAGCTACAGGGCATTACGTCACTATCGGGGAGATAGGGGTAACAGAAGTTTGTAAAAACTTGAGCGTACTCCTCAATCTCTTTCGAATGGGTATCTAGAGTTTGGAAAACTTGAGCATACTTCTCAATCTCTTTCGAGTCAGAGATATGGGTATCTAAAGTTTGGAAAAACTTGAGCGTACTTCTCAATCTCTTTCGAATCAGAGATATGGGTAGCTAAAGTTTGGAAAACTTGAGCATACTTCTCAATCTCTTTCGAATCAGAGATATGGGTAGCTAAAGTTTGGAAAAACTTGAGCGTACTTCTCAATCTCTTTCGAATCAGAGATATGGGTAGCTAAAGTTTGGAAAACTTGAGCATACTTCTCAATCTCTTTCGAATCAGAGATATGGGTATCTAAAGTTTGGAAAAACTTGAGCGTACTTCTCAATCTCTTTCGAATCAGAGATATGGGTAGCTAAAGTTTGGAAAACTTGAGCATACTTCTCAATCTCTTTCGAATCAGAGATATGGGTAGCTAAAGTTTGGAAAAACTTGAGCGTACTTCTCAATCTCTTTCGAATCAGAGATATGGGTAGCTAAAGTTTGGAAAACTTGAGCATACTTCTCAATCTCTTTCGAATCAGAGATATGGGTAGCTAAAGTTTGGATTTTGACAATCCGGAAACTGTCGCCTGGCGTTATCTCATTATAAAGGGAATAACGGAGGCGCTTTTTTGGAAGAAAATGTTAGCAATTGGCACGTTACTTGAGCTTAGGGGTGATTTTTTTCTGGAAACATGGTAGGGACTGGGTTTGGATATACATATGGAATGTATTTGGGAATTGTTTGAGACGGGTTTCAAACGGTGGGGTCGTATCCCCTGGGTGCGGGCCCGAGCTGATTCTTTGTGTTGTCAACGTGGACGAGAATTCCTTCTTGGTGAGGCCCAGGTTTAAACCTCGGGTCTTGACTAAGGTCCTTTTCTTAAACTACGGCGCTTGAAGGCGTGCGACAGGCTTTTACAACCAAGCGAGATGTTGGAGTGACCAAACCTTTCTTCTAGGGATGGATATGACTTATCGGAGCTCCGGTCGGAGGAAAAACTTTACGCAAAACCCCATGTCTTACTAAAGCAAGGAAAGATCCTTTCATTTGGCAAAGCCCCGGTTGAATGAGCCGAGCAAGCGAAGTGACTTAGCGAAGCTTGATGCAGTGACCTAACAAAAATCCCAATCGATTGGTATTGCGAACGTGATTGAAGTTGATCGACCAAGACCGAATCCATCTAGGGACCTAGTGAAGAACCCGATATGAACCCTAAACATGGCTAAAGAAGCCCCAGTTTAAAGGAATGACTTGGCAAAGCCCAGACTTGGAAGAGTTTGAGGCGGTCTAATGCGAATTGTAGCGAAGAGGGAAAACCTATCCTTTTTCTTTTTTTTTATTTCTATTTTTTTAGTCAACCGGTCAACCTTAAGGAGACGCGGACAAAGAGAAGAATTTTAGGAAGATATGTACATGCGGGGGCATATTTTTCAAAAGGTGGGAATAATCCAGATTTTGTGTTATTTTGATGGCCTTATTCGATGTAGGCACAAAACTCGCTTTGGGTTTGACTCTTTTGAGAGAGTATAAGCGTAGAAAGGTTGGTAAAAGTGTATGGAAGCCCCTGGCGAGAAAATCGGTGTTTAGCGCTATCTTTCCTAAGATGTAGAAAAGGAAGACTTGTCAAGACATCTGAAAACTTGTTTTATTTACAATGATCACAAGATTGCTTAAAACCCTTTATTAATGTTCGGGTTATTCAACCACTAATCTCGATATGAACAAACATTCTTATTAATCATGAGGAGAAAGTCAACCAATGTCGCGGATCAAGATTGGCTGGGTGTGAAAGAAAGGTTTGTGTATAAGGAGGTCATTGATGAGACCGGGTTTTCTGGGATTTGACTGTGTTCATGGGAGAGGTCATTTGATGAGACCGGGTTTTCGGTAATTTGGATATGCTTATGACCGGACCATTGCTGGTTGCCTACGTTCCCCTCATTGTGAGGAGCTCAGGCCGCCGTAGTTCGGCCTTGGCCGGACTGTTTTGGGAAATGGGATTTGTGATTCCTTTAGTGAAAAGGCTAGGATGAGATGATGAGGCGTGGGCCTCGGGATGATTCCTTGACCAAGTCATTCTTGAGCAGTGCCTCGATTGCTTCCTCTTTCACGTGCCTACGGGCTTATGAAATACTTCGGCTTTGCTTCGACCACCCCATTGTTATCGACAACTTTCATTCTCAGAGCTTTGATCTTACATCCGTCAAGCTTTTGATTGGTGAGCTGAGTACTTGGCCTCATTTTTTTTCTTTTATTTTTTATGTGCAACCCTGTTTTTTGCCTAGACTGCCCTTTTTTGGGATTTTCAGTCTAGCTGGGTATTTCTCTTTTGCACTAAGATTTTTCCTTTTCTTTTTTTTTTATATATGTGCAACCTTGTTTTTTGCCTAGACTGCCCTTTTTTTTGGGATATTCAGCCTAGCTGGGTATTACTCTTTTTGCACTACATTTTTTTTTTCTCTTTTTTTTTATTTTCTGGAGCACATGAGGACCAAGGCGAGCCCCTGCTTGAACATTCTTGATACCCGTGAGATCTAAACCAAGCCCCTAGGTTGTTATCGACACGGGGTCAATCTCTTGAAGCTAAATGGCCTTTTGCTATCCCTTGATGATGCCGTCGTTGACTTGGTCAAGGTGATGGTGAGGACATGGTTGGGAAAATGTATGGCTTTGATGAAGGCCTTTTGTGGGGTAAGGAAAGTGTATGGCTTGATGGCATTAGTTGACTTTCTCACACCGATTAATCAGAACGTTAATTATTTCGAGAGATTGTTCGTTGAGCAATGCAAGTGATCATATAAAATAAAACCTTTTCATTAAAAGTAATGTAGGTGTGCAAATAATGTCTTAAGTCTAGCAAGAAAAGAAGAAGACTCTTTTATAGAAAATTGAAGATTCAATACAATGTCCGTAGAGGACTTAATTGAAAGGAAAAAATACTAGGACCTACGAAGGTTGGCGAGAGACTATTTTCTTTTTCTTCCTTTTTTTTTTTAAGGATAGGTAAACCCTAGTCTAGTTACTCTTCGCGGGTTGGGTGCCCGGGGAGCTTGAGCTTTCCTTCGTAGATTAGCCACGAATTTCTTTCTTGACTCCACACACTTGTGTCACATGACCATAATGCTTGTGGTACTCACAGAACTTGGCCCTGTCAACTCTACTTGGGTTTCTTGGCTTATGATTCTCGAGAGGTGTGAGAAGGCTTCGTTTCACCAAATCGTTGAAAACTTTGCTCATGGGCATCCCAAAATCATCGGGTGACGTTTCGACCTTGCACTTCTTGAATTGATCTCTTGTCATAACTTTCTGTCTTTGGCCCATGGAGGTTCTCAAGCTTCCCATCTTCTATCAACTTTTGGATCTCATGCCTCAAATAGGTGCAATCATCGGTGTCGTGCCCATGGTATTGATGGAAAAGGCAATGCTTGGACTCATCCAACCGAATCTTGGGGTTCTGGGCTTCCAATTCTCCGGTGGCTTTATCAGTTTTCTTTCACTAGCTCTTCGAGAATCTTGCTTAAAGGCATCTCTGTATTGTTAAAGTGAAAGGAGCGAGGTTTTCGGGGGACCTTGTTATTCTCAAGACTCGAGATTCCCATTGTCCAATTGGTTCCACTTTGTTGGATTTGGTGAAGGAAAGCTGTGACATTCTTTCCTTTGTAATGCGGGTCTTTGAGCCAGTGCGATTCTTTGCTTGGTATTGGGTTATGCTCGGTGGAGTCATTTCCTTGCACAGTCAGACATCTTGGGTCAAGGAGTATTGATACTCATCATGAGGTCAAGCTTCTCTTGCATCTGTTTCACTTGCTCCATCAACATTGCCACATAGGGGTCAACGGGGACTCTTGGGCTACGGAAGCTGGCAACAGGACTTGTAGTAGCGGCGGCCATTTGAATTCATTAAGTCCCGTAGGTAGCTTGGTGAAAACTTCGGTTCATCCTTTGGCAACTCATGATCGCATTCGGGCGGGTATAGGGGCTTGAACATAGCCACATATCTCGGGCGATTATGTGAAGCTGGAGTATAGGCTGGCAGTATTGGTGAAACCGAGAGACGGGCGGGGGTAAAGCCCAATCCGTTCGAGGAGCGAGGGGATGGAGCCACGATGAGTGGGATGTTGGAAAGGGTGAGGAGAAGTGGTCCTTGGCAAGGGATCATATGTGGATGGAGGAAGGTATTGGTTATAGGTGAGGCTGAGATGGCTACTTACGGAGTCTCATCTTCGACCACTACCAGGAGAACCGTTGGACTCAATTGTTACTTGGATTCCATTGCGGCGAAGAGCACCGATGAGCAATGACAGTGCTCTTCATGATCCTTCGGGCATTTTCCAAAGCCGGGACTAACTCTTCCTTCCTAATCATCGATTTCCCATACCCTCATTGTTTTACATCCAAATCTGCCATTCGACTCTACGAGGCGATGGCATAACAGGCGAAAAGCCGGCGACCCGGTACTCTCGCTCACTTCTTTTTCGCTGCGGGAAAGGGATAGGCAAGGTTTAGACTCGGGGATAGGTAAGGTTTAGACTCGGGGATAGGTAAGGTTTAGACTCGAAGGTAAGTGTTTAATTTGAAGGCTCAAGTAACATGCCCTTATCGCTTTAACTTTTGCTCGAAACGCATTTTCTCCTAATCCTAATTGATCGGAAAAGATGAGACCTTGAAAGGTCAAGATTGGAAGTAGAGATCGGACCGAAGGGGTCACGATTAAGGATTTGACCATGAAAGGTCGAGATGAGGAAAACGGAGATCGGACCGAAAAGGTCTCGATTAGGGATTTCGAGAGATAGGAACATGCAATTATGATTACACTAATTGTTCAAGTTTACTTAAAACAATGTCTTTTATTAATCTCTAATTGGTTGGAAAAGGGGTTACCCTTCTTTTTCACAACTACTCTAGATCCTGGATCGATGGGTTCCGTCACTACGTCTATAAGCCCCTCGTATTCCATACGTATTTCGACCTCCCGGGGTGGACGGCCCGGGCGAGGGTCCTATAGGGCACGTGGATCCCACCGACCAGGAGTAAAGAACGCTCCTATCGGGTCTAGCGGGTCATAGGACCTTTCAACGCCACGAGCGATGCGGATTATTGTCAAGGCAATACCGGGAAAGTCTCGTCTCTTTGCCTTAACGAGTTTTGGCGAGTTTCGCTTGAGCGAATGACGTTTTGACTTTTGGTAATGTCCGAGAGAATAATAGGCATGGGTCGGGCGGTAAAAAGCCGGATGACACGGTGTCACATTGAACTTCGTTGCATACGCGGTGCGTGAGTCGAATCGAAGTCAATGCCGGTCAAGGTCTTGCCAATTTTTCCTCGTCGGAATTTTGGCGAGCTTCGCTTGAGCGAAAGATCTTTTGATTTTTGGCAAAGACTAGGTCTTGACTCTTACGCATTCCGTGCGGGTCAAAGTCAAAGTTAATGTCGGAGTCGAGATCCTACGATTTTTCCTTGTCGGAATTTTGGCGAGAATCTCGCTTGAGCGAGAAATCTTGGCTTCCGTTATGAACTAAGGCTTGACCTTTACGTGGGTAGGCAAGCTGGGCTATATGACACGGACTAGACCAAAAACCAACCAAAAGTCACGGATTTTTGAAATGTGTGACACGGGTGTGCATTGGTCGACATTTTGCCATGGGGAGGTTGGAATGATTCCGTGCGCGCCGGGAGCATCGTAAGTTTGTCCGTGGCTAGCAGTGGAACCACTCGGGTTAAGGACGTGCGTGCAAAGTGTACGGGATATATCGGAGTGCGCGTAGTGTGCGGTCTCCTAAAATTGTTCCTTTTTGAGTTAAAACGAAATTTTCATAAATGTGTTTTAAAGGAATGATTTTCGGGACGGGGAGAATGCAACACGTAAATTTTAAGGAAGCCCCGGTCGGTCGTGGGTGAGTAGCCCCAAGTGCTAGGACTTGCCGGATTAACCCTGATTTTCTGGTGGAATTGCCACTGAGGTCGTATGGTCGAGAATCCTATGAGGATTAGCCGTACGGCGCATGGATCAATTTTCCGGGTTCCACTCCTTTGCTATTTTTCGGGTTGTTTCCCGTTCAAAGTATGCACAGATTCCAAGATGCAAATGATGCAATGCATGGTAAAGAAAGCAAGCATGATTAATGAAATCGGCGATGGGAGTCTAACCCGCTCAAAGGGAAAAGCTTTCTCTTTTTTTTTCAAAATTGTTTTTTCGAAAAGGGATACTGGTACGTGGATTGTTAAACCACCGGTTATCCCAACTCCCACGTCAGGGAGTGTACAGGAAGGGTAAGTGGTTTCCACCTATATATCGAGTATCGATTTTTTTCTTGTTTTGAAAATAGAAGCTTTTCTCCTTTGGGATATCCCCAGCGGAGTCGCCAAACTGTGAATGTGTGCCCAAAATTTGGATTCACGCGAGTTTGAAGACATCCGATTTATTTGAAAAAACGGAGTCGCCATGCCATTTTGATTACCTCAAAACTTTGAAAAAAAGGTTTTATGGGTTCGGAGGTTAAGTTACCCCTTGGGAAGAACGTTTGGCGTTCACCCAAAGTGCCTTGCCGGAGCAAGTCTCCCGAGATTTCATTAGTCGTGCTTGCTTGCGTGCTTTCTTGTGTGCATGTGTTTGAAAATAAGGGGGGAATGTCCCAAGTTGTCTTCCGGACATACAAACCATTTGTTGGTTGTCGCTCGGGATTCCTTGGAATTTTATGTATTCGGGATTATGATCCCGTCCTCATCTTATGACTTGTGATCATCGCATTTTAAACCTCGGGACCCTTGGGACTTGCGTGATCGAGAGAATGACTCTCTTTTGGTCAAAGATGAGGTTCTTTAGAAAAGGAGGGTCCTTAGCCCATCAATCCTACGCTTTAAGACGGTCGAGCTCGTATAGAGGCTTCATACTCTTTCTTAAGCGATAATCGGAGATATAGGGTTCAAGGTGTCCCTTTCTAAAGAGATATGGAACCTTTAATGGAAGGAACGATGCAAAGATGAGAACTTTTACACCGGTCCGTTCCAAGGTTGCTAATGGGGACATGGGGGAATGCATGTAAAATGATACTTTAGTGAAAAGATGGCATTTTTGGAGTGTAAAGAATGTCTTTTGGTTGCAAGGGATGCCTTTTGTGCAAAGAAAAGATTTTATGTAAAGAATGTATTTTTATGTTGGAAAATAGCATTTAATGCACAAATGATGCATGAAAATGGCAAAGAATGATTTTTTAATGTAAAGTATGCATTTTGAGTATGAAAATGAGTTTTTAAATGCAAAAGATGCATCTTTAATGTGAAAAGGGGGTTTTTTGAGTGCAAAGGATGCACCATTAAAGCAAAGATGTCATTTTGGTGAAAAAAAGATATCCTTTTAATGCAAATGATACTGCTCTGTATGCAAATGTTTTAGTTTAAATGCAGATTGATGCATTAGAAAAGGAAAACATCAGATTGCAGCTGAAAAGATAAGGAGTCTGCAAACTGGCTATGTATGTCGCGCGACATAGGCTGCCTATGTCGCGTGACATAATAAGCCATTTTGCAGAAGCCTAAACAACTGAGATTTGCAGAGGTAACAAGGCACCAAAATGGTCAAGTTACTTCACAAACAAATCTCAGAGAGCATGTTTATTGATAATGAACACTTCAAGAGGGTGTGGATATGAGGGATCCACACTCATCTTGAGTGTTCATGCAAAACCAAGTTAAACCGGAGCTTTTATATGAAATGCAATGAAATAAAATGTGGATGCAGGTAATATAACATAAAGTATGCAACTTTAATCAGAATACTACATTATAAATGCATTTAGCATAGAGATTTCACATTTGAATGAAAATAGAGAGTGGAAAAGGGGTAGAAACTCGTTACCCTTGAAGATCCACAACTACTATATCAAGTTAGATATAGGAGCCTTCTAGCGTCCTCCTCCGGAGTTGGTGTCCAGCCTTGAGACCGTGAGAATTCCTTGATTCTTGATGTATATATGAAGTGTGTGTGTGTGGGAAGTGTGTGTAGAATTGATTTGAGAGGATTGGGGTGATTTGGGGGGTATGTGAGGAAAGAGAAGGCTTCTGGGCGTATTCCCTATAGAGGGTGACTGAGGGGTGGAGGAGGTGTGTTCAAAATGAGAGGTGAAGGCCTCTATTTATAGGCTGCCTGCATGGGCTTGTTATGTCGCACGACATGATAAGCCATAACCATTTTCCTTCTAGAAACATGCAAGGTGGCAGGTTTCTAGAACTCTCTCTGGCTGGTTATGTCGCACGACATAAGTAGCCACATGCAGTTCCTTCTAGAAACATGCAAGGTGGCAGGTTTCTAGAAGGTTTCTCTGGCTGGTTATGTCGCACGACATAAGTAGCCAGATCTGGCTTCTTCTAGAAACGTGCAAGGTGGCAGCCTTCTAGAAGGGTTTTGGGATTAAGAAAAACGTGTTTCTTAATCACCAAGCATTCCCTTCAGCCCTTAAAAGGCTTGGAACAGTTCCGGAATTGTTCCGGAACTTTAGGAAAATCCGGGGAATTACCGGAAAAATTACCGGAATTGCCGGGAAAATTAACCGGAAGGCATGAGCCAGATTTGGGTACTTACAAACCCGAGGAGGAAAGACGTCATATCTCCATGCTCGGGACAGAAATGGAAACACCGAAGGATCATCCATAGAAGCGGAAGCCACCACCCTAGTGGCTATATTATCAAAGTCCTCCAAAGGAACCTGCTCCAAGCCGAACTGTCTCAGAACTAAAGCCGGAATGTAGAAGCTGGACTGAGAAAGCCCCGGAAGCATAACCATATGGGACCCGTCCTGAAGTACTCTGCGAGTCTCCACTCGCCAATGAGGCACCGACCATCTGATATCTTCAGTCCGGCGGCCAGCCATCCAATGCTCCCACGAGCCCTGATCATCGAAATCTACAGCAACCCCTCTCCTGGCAAATGTCCAAGGCTTGATCATATCTGAAGTTTCCCGAAGAACCCCCAGGCGCTCCATCAGCCACAGGGTCAAAAGAAACGGGCTGCCCCCGTGCATATACCGCCTCCCGGTAGCTAATCTGTCGAGAGCATGAAAAGTCTCCCCCAAGATCAAAGGTACAACATCTCTGCCCAAGCGACAGTGAACAACAACATCCAGCAGAGACCGATAACAGATCCCGAAAGAATAAACCATGAACAAGGTACCAAACATGCAAAGTACAAAGGCATCCCAATAGGCATCATCAATCAAGCCTAAGCTCCTAAATCTATCAGGAAGACCGGAAATATCAAAGTGATCGGGACTACGAATCATACCTTGTGCTTCCTCCGGGGAAAGATGAAGGAGGTTGCACAACCTATCAAGGAAAGAGGCCCCTCCGGGCAAAGGAACCACAATCTCTTCCACTTCCGGGCCACCAAGCAAAGCCCGAAATTCTTCGACGGTCGGGACCACTTCATTGAAGGAAAGGCAAAAGACGTGCCTTCTAGTGTCCCAAAATGAGGAAGAAGCCCTCAAAAGATCGTAATCCGGGATCAACTCTTTGAGGGACCACAAGCACTTTACCTTGTATCTTTCTTCGAAAAATGACCTCCTCTCTTGCATAATCTCCCGAGACCATTCTTTGAACTTTTCGAAGAACAACATTTGCTTCTCCTTGGATAATTTTAGAGAAAATTTGGACATTTCCATGGTTTTTTTTGCTTCTCTCCCGAAATTCCAGTTTAAATTGAAGAAGATGAAGTTTCAGGTGACATTTATGGACCAGACCAGATCCAACCACCGAAATAAATGAACTCTGCCAGAATTCGAGACCATCCGCGCGGACAGAATCGTCACCCAAAAAAAAAATCTGTAGCAGTTCAAACTGCTGCACCACGGAGGAATATTTTCATCCCAACTGCTCGAAACCTGTGCAAAACCTGCCCAAACCAGTCCATATACCAAATACTCACACCCTTGCCAAAAAAACAAGGCTCATGCAACATTGCATTCATAAAATAAAATCCTAAATTATTACATCCCAAAAAAAAAAAAAAAGAAAAAAAAAGCAAAAAAAAGAGAGTGTGCATAAAAAAAAAACTGTACTTGTCAAAAAAAAGAGACATAAAAAAAGAGGTAAAATAAAATCCTAAATTATTACATCCCAAAAAAAAGCAAAAAAAATGTGCATGAAAATAAATTGTATCTGTCTAAATAAGTACAACCTCAGTCTCAGAAATCAATCTCAGAAATCAATCTCGAAAGATCGTCAGTCAGAGTCCTCGGTGGCTGGGGCTTTCCCCCGATCCCTCTTGCGGCTCGGGCCCGCCTCCTCAGTAGCCCTGAAAATCTCGGGCTCAGAATCGTCCTCGTCTCCGGAGAGAGGCTCGTCAGGACCAACCGGCACGCTCTGATACGGTAAACCAAGATCTGAGAAGAAGTCGTATCCAAACGAAAACGCGTCGGATTCCCGGACATGCGAAGAAGACCCGCCATGATGCCAGACATGTCCCTGTCCATAAGGATCTCCGAGAATGACGTGATCCGAGGGTAGCACCACGCGAGGATCTATGAGAGGAGAAAGAGGAGTCTCGAAAGAAGTCTCGGAGGGAATGGGAGAAGCCTCCCGCTCGACACGCGCCGGCTGTGCTCGTCTCCTCCTGCCCTGAGCAGACCCGCAAATGACCATATTCTTGATAAACCTTTTGGCCCCGATCACCTGGTTCGTCAGCTTCTCCACCACCCTAGCCGGGAACTGTACGGAAGCAAAAGCGTCAGAAAAATAAATAATGACAGGAAAGAAAGAAAAAGACAGAAGCAAAAAAAAAGGGAGAGAAGGAAAGGCCATACCTTCATCTCCGGGCGAGGCCGGAAAGCTCGTGGAACCCGATCAGGGACAGGGATCTGTACCCTCAGCCTAACCCCATCCTGGACATACGAGAAGCTCGATCGAGGGTACCGCGCAACCCCCAACCCCTCTCTCTCAAGAACCTGAGGCGACTTCAACCTCCACAAGAGAAAATGCGAGTATGACTCGGCCGCCACGAATGTCGAGAAATGCCGACCACCTCGATACTCATCCCAAGTCTCCGAGTTCTCACTCGGATGCATCATGTCCGGAGGAGGCTCCACCGGAGCCATCAGAGGCGAATTCACGCCATGCTGGCGCGTCACTCTCTCTCCCAGATAATACATGTCGCAGGTCAAGCCTCTCAAGATCCTCCGCTGCACAGTCCATATCTCAGCGCCCTTCAGCTGCTCCACAGCAAAGCGATCCCAGGGATAGAATACCATCTTCTCATCCGTCTCAGCTCTCACCAATGGCAGGCAGTCCGGGTACTTGAGGGTCGTGCGCCCCCTGGAACCTTTCTTCTCCCGGGCATACTTGGACCAGGAACGCATGGCTGGATACGCCCCGACGTACTCCGCCGGCTGCCACCACATCGTGACGTGGAAAAACTCCAGAGCCCATACCTGCGAAAGGTAAAAAAATCAAATCAATTAAGTGCGAAAAGAATACGTGCTTAAAGGAAAGAGGGAAAGCAAAAAAAAAAGGAGAAAGCTTATACCTCCAGAGGAAACTCGAAGCAGTAGAAGGAACTCACAGCCTTCCGGCTGTATCTATCCAGGGCGAAGTAAAGCTCTGCCAGCCCGGCCTCCCCCCAGGAAATCTCTCCGACTCTCTCAACGTCCTCCAGGGACCTCAGCAAGGCAAAGACAGCCGTCCCCTCGGCATGTCCAAACAGCGTGCTCGAAAGGGCAAACCATAAAAAAGCCCTAGCAATCTGCGCAGCGTCTATCCTCTCATTCCCAGCCTCGTAACCCCTGATGCACTCCACAATATTTCCCTCAACCACTGCATACTCCATCCCCATCCCCTTTTTGGGAATAGGGGAAAATCCTAGAAGGGCCTGCAAGTCCAAGTCGCTGTAACCATCCCGCCACTCAATGCTGCGTCCATTGAAGGACAGACCCGTGATCGCAGCATAGTCAGAAGGTGTGACCGTGGCCTCGCCCCAGAAGAAATGAAATGTGTGGGTCACGTCCCACCAGTGCTGGGCCAAAGCGAAGAACAGACCCTTACTCTTAGGGAACTTAACCAACCCCCTCAAGCTCTCAATGAACTCGTACAACCCGGTCTCGATAACGATCTGTCTCGGACTCATCATCGCCCCTCTACCCAGAATCGGAAGCCGGTCCCACAAGTAAATCACAGACTCCACCGATCCCCGAGTCTTCATCTTGCTCAGCTGCTTCGACACGAAGTTATCTCCGCCCTGCGATTTCAAAAAAAAAAAAAGAGGAGAAAGATGTTAAAAAAAAAAAAAGAGGGAGTCTGCATTTGCACAAAAAAAAACATACACATGCATCATAAACATAAAATTTTGAAGAAAATTCGGCAGCATAACGGCATGCAATGAACCTAGCCCCATTTTTCTCACACAAAAAGAAAACAGTTTTCAGCAAATCCCAATCAACATTCATTCATACATGAAGAAAAAATTCATACAAGGAGTCAACGGAAGTAAAAACTCCGTCCCATTTTCATAAAATAACATGCATACATTCATTCAACAGAAGCAAAAATCCGTCCCACTTTTCAAAAAAAAAAATCCTATGCATACATACATTCATATCATTCACCATTCATTGCAAAAAAAAATCCTATGCATACATGCATATCATTCACCATTCATTGCAAAAAAAAATCCTATGCATACATGCATATCATTCACCATTCATTGCAAAAAAAAAAAATCCTATGCATACATGCATATCATTCATCATCTCATTGCAAAAAAAAAAAAATTTCCTACATACAAAAAAAAAGAGGTCCGTCCCGGATTCGGGGAAATTTTCATCATCTCATATTTCAAAATGGCAAAATGCCCATTCTTTTCAAACAAAATGCATCTACTCATGCAAATTCCAATTTCAAATTCCAAAAAAAAAACACACAATTTTCGAATTTTCATTCATAATTTTCGAAATAAAAAAAAAAATTGGCAAAAATGCCAATTCTTTTCCCAAGCAAAATGCACATTTTGAGTTACCCATATACTCATTGCAACATGCACAACATCAGAATCCAATTTCAGTGTCAAGAACACAATTTTCAAATTTTTTTTATTACAATTTTCGAATTTCAAAAAAAATATAATGGCGAAGATGCCATTTCTTTTTCCAAGCAAAATGCACATTTGGATTACCCATCTACTCATTACAACATGCAAAGCAAGAATTCAAAGCCAAGAACAAAATTTTTAAATTTTCATCACCATTTTCGGATCTAAAAAAAAAAAAAGAAAAAAATCACCAAAAATCAATTTCAAACAAAAATCGACAAAGGGATCGAAAAGATTCGAAGTATACCGTTCGGAGACTCGGATCGGTGGCCCAATATTGCCAAGCATCGGGGTAATGCTCCTCCGCAATCGATTGCGAAAGTGTGTAATGCCTCCTCATTCGAACGAGCTCTAATCGCCTCTCCGCGACCGGGCCACGTCCTTGGCCTTGAAAAGCAACTCCCTCGTGTTCCATTGCTTGAAAAATCGAAGAAATCGGAAGAATTTTGAAGGTTTTTGGCCAACAATGGCTCCTCTCCTCGGTTTTCTCTCTCTTTCCCTCGTAAACTGCAAAGAACTGGAAAAGGTGAAGAAGAAGAAGAAAAGGGCGTTGGCCCTCATTTAAACCCCTCTGAACTTCAACCTGATCCGCGCGGACAGATTTGAAGGGTCAAAATGACCATTTTGCCCTTTAAAATTTCAGGACTCTGCAATTTAGTCCCAAACTTAACAAGGATAACCAAAGTCAACCAAAGTTAATCCCCTCTTCAAAAGAACCCCACGGCAGTAAAACGTAAGTCCGATTTCCCCGAGAAAGATAACGGAATCCCGTTTCTTTCATCAAAATCATCAACGGCAGTAAAACGTAAGTCCGATTTCCCCGAGAAAGATAACGGAATCCCGTTTCTTTCATCAAAATCATCAACGGCAGTAAAACGTAAGTCCGATTTCCCCGAGAAAGATAACGGAATCCCGTTTCTTTCATCAAAATCATCAACGGCAGTAAAACGTAAGTCCGATTTCTCCGAGAAAGATAACGGAATCCCGTCTCTTTCATCAAAATCATCAACGGCAGTAAAATGTAAGTCCGATTTCTCCGAGAAAGATAACGGAATCCCGTTTCTTTCATCAAAATCATCAACGGCAGTAAAACGTAAGTTCGATTTCTCCGAGAAAGATAACGGAATCCCGTTTCTTTCATCAAAATCATCAACGGCAGTAAAACGTAAGTCCGATTTCTCCGAGAAAGATAACGGAATCCCGTTTCTTTCATCAAAATCATCAACGGCAGTAAAACGTAAGTCCGATTTCTCCCTGAGAAAGATAACGAAATCCCGTTTCTTTCATCAAAATCATCCCCGGCAGTAAAACGTAAGACCGATTTCCCCGACGAATACGTCTAAATTTCCCCAGCCAAGCTAATATAAGCCCGATTTCTCCGATAAGGGCTAACAAAATCCCCAGCAAAGTCAACGGAATCTCGAGTAGATTTCGAACTACGACCGGCTTGATTCCCACTAGGGATACGTAGGTAGCCTACCTTTAGGTCCAGCCATCCGACCAAAATGGTCATCCTCGGCAGCAAGCGTAAGACCGATCTCTTCAAATCAAGGTTCGAGGCACCTAAAATGCCATCTCCAAGGATCGAGGCACCTAGGACGCCATCTCCAAGGTTCGAGGCACCTAAGACGCCATCACCAAGGCTCGAGGCACCTAAGACGCCATCATCAAGGTTCGAGGCACCTAAAACGCCATCTCCAAGGTTCGAGGCACCTAGGACGCCATCTCCAAGGTTCGAGGCACCTAGGACGCCATCTCCAAGGTTCGAGGCACCTAAGACGCCATCTCCAAGGTTCGAGGCACCTAAGACGCTATCACGCACAACACTAGGAAAGCGATAAATCGCAATCATCCCCAGCAGAGCGGATCAGACCGAAAATGGTCATTTCTATCCCCAGCAGAGCGGATATACAATTTCAGCCATCAGACCGAAAATGGTCATTCCTATCCCCAGCAGAGCGGATATACAATTTCAGCCATCAGACCGAAAATGGTCATTTCCTATCCCCAGCAGAGTTTCTTTCAGCAAACGACTGCAGAGCTCGCTCATCAAGGTTCGGGGCACCTAAAACGCCATCATCCCCAGGGTCAAAGACCCGAACTACGGTCGGCTTGATTCCCATTCGGGATATGTAGGAAGCCTATCGCTAGGTTCAGCCACTCGATCACTTGATCACCCTGTCAAATATGGAGCCTTACTCTTATTGACGACCCCGCTTCCTTCGAAAGCACCGTCGCCGAGGGGCTACTGTAAGTACTCTAATTTGAGTTGTTAGCACTTTCGTTAGAAAATTAACGAAAGTCTTAACATTACTAACATTTCCTAACATTCCTAACATTTCTAACAAAGCAAGGGCAAATTGGGATTACTATTTGAGGTTAAACAATTAAAAGAATTTCAAAAAAGGCTAAAATCCCGAATTTGCAACTGCAGTTGACAAGCAGATTGCTTGTTGACAAAAAATATTCCTCCTGTCCAAAGCCTGGTGCAGCATTTAATGCACCAGGCACGCTTACATTCCTGTCCGCGCGGACGGAACTGAAGTTCCCAAGGCCTATAAATAAGGCCCTCCAGTCTCAGAAAAAAGGGGGCCACAACACAATTTGCACCAAAATTCTGGCGAAATATAGAGAGAAAACAGTGAGAATTCACTTGAATTGTCACCATTTTCTCTTGAATCTTTCCCAAACCCCAAATCATCCAACACTTTCAAAATTCCAAAATCAAACACAAACACAAAGAAGTTAGGGTACCACCATTGGTAAACCCTCCTCCTCTTTACTCTAAATCTTCATCATTCATGCATACATCTCATTTTTCAAAGATGTAACTTACTTGTTCTTGCTCTAGATCTAAGAAGATCTCCATGGAAGTTCATCTCCATGGATGATCTTCTACAAGATATCAACATTTTCCAACTTTGTTGTCTCTTTACTTGCATAAAATGCTTGTTATTTGATTTTCAACCTAAGGTGTGGTCACCTTGAAGTTCATCTTCATGGATGACTACACCAAAAGGTTCACATTCTTACTTTCATGTCATTTCAACTTCATTTGACCTAAAATGAAGTCATCTTGGAACAACATTTCCATGGATGACCATTTCAAAAGGCCCAAATCATTTCTTACTTTCTTGAAAATGCTTCCAAAACCTAAGATCTTCACATTGGAACAAATTTCCATGGATGAACATCTTCAAGGTTCTTGAGTTACAAAAAGGGTGAAGTTGATACATTGAGTTAAAAGATCTCAAGGATTTAGTCATCACAATGACTACCTTAGAAATCCACTCTAAAGTTGATACATCCTTGACTTAGAAGCATTTTCATACATTAAATCTTTGTTTCAAGTTAAATCCCCCATCCCAAGCAAATGAAGTGCTTCAAGTCCTAATGTACCCTAATGACGGCTTGGTATAGTAAGATCACCACTAAAACAAGTCTAGTGATCACTAACTAAGGCCTAAGGAAATGAGAACAAGCATGGATGCAAAACCCCCCATAAAATTACATTTTTCTCAAGAACATCTTGCTGTCCAGTAGCATTTGTTCTGAGACCTCAGTCCACTTTATTATTTTTTGGACTCAGTAAAACATGGAATTGGGTGTTGACTGCAAAATACTTTTTGTAGCCAACATTCATATATTTCCATACATATTTTTACTTTATTTTTTGGGTGAATCTAAATGTCTTTTCCAAATTATCTTTTAAAAGTCAGTTCATCAGTCTCTGGAAATCCAGATTTCACATCTGAAATTTCTAGAAGGTTTTGGTCCCTCAAATCTTCTCCAAAATGGAAAATTACTTCACATGAATCTTATTTAAGGTGTATGGAACAACTTTCATTCTCTGGGTTTCCCCATATTATGAATTTTTAAGGCCCTTGAATCCATTTCAAAATTAACTGCCTTTTGCATTCTGGCAGAATTGGTTTTCAACTTCAAAAAATCTTTTGAGTTCCAAAACTCAACCCAAAAATCACACCAAAAATCATGGGATCAGTTTAAAGTCTTAAAAAGAGTTCCCAATTTTTACTTTTCTCAGTTTTGATTTATTTTGGCCAAAGTAACACACACACACACACACACACACACACACAAACAAATGGTTTTTAAGCTTGGAAGACTCGTTTTACGAGGCGTTCCGGGTGAACACTAACGTTCTTCCCGGCGCGTAACGTGACCTCCGAACTCGAATCTCTTGATTCCGGGCATTTTTCAAAGTTTTGGCCCTTAAAACAAAAATGGCGTGGCGACTTCGTTTGATTTTCAAAAATCGGGCGACATCATCACACATCCGTATCATTAAAAGTCAATCTGGACTTTGCTCACTCTAATCAACCCCAAACCGAACTTAGACCCTAAATAGTATCTTTCCTTATGTAAAAAAATATATATATTGTTCCAGTTTCCAGAGAGCCTTGTCATTGTAAGAGACAATCTGACCATGAGGCCTTATGTCGTCCGATATCCCCTACATGGGAAGTTCTGTGTCGGACGACATCAGAGCTTCCTGAGCAGATTATCTCCAGCCCTTGCCTTGTAATGCAAGTCATCATATGTAAAGGGTGTGGCCCCCTGTCATGGCTCACAAGTTGTATCCAGTCTCTATACCATCAATGAAATTTCAAATTTGCATGCCTTACTCGTTGACACATATTGCACACACACTTTGAATGTCTATAATTGTCCAATGTTTGATTGAAAGTCTCGAAAGAGGCGTGTTGGGTGAACTCTCGAGTTCTTCCCAACACGTAACCAGACCCCCGAACTCAAAATCTCTTTACAAATAGGTTTTTCAATGTTTTTCCTTTAAAAACGCCGTGGCGACTCCTAAAAATACTAAAATTATTTATATTTTTTTGGCGAGCGTTCATTCAGGTACTACTTTTTAACTCTCGTTTAAAGCTTTTTCCAGGTAAGTTAAAATCAAGATGGACGGGCCCATATCAAGTTCGTAAAGTATATCCACACGGAGCCATTGAAATTGGAAACGAAGCACAAGGAGAGTTCAAAGTAAACGGTCAAAGGTTAAAGCACTACATAACCGGAGACCCAATTGGAGTAGTATCATTCGTAAAGCTAGAAGATCCCACACCGCCATCTTAGTAAGTTTCTCTTTACTCCCCCAAGATTGACATTGTTCCTTGAAACATTGAGGACAATGTTCATTTCAAGTGTGGGGGGTATATCTATCTTTATTTTTATTTTCGCTTTCTAGTTTAAAATTTACTCGCTTTCTAGTTTAAATTTACTTGCTTTCTAGTGTAAATTTTTTTCTTTTTAACTTAGCTGCATTTTCATTTTATGCATGTATAGTATTTAAAAAAATAATAATCCCTATGATGATCCATAATCATTATTTCTATGCTTGCCATTTGCCCTAGAATAATGCCTATTGTCTTTCCTCTCATATTTCCTATAAACTTAGAAATTTATAAGAAGAAAAATATAGGGACATTTTTTAGGAAATAATTGAAAGCCTCATAAGTTAGTATAGCAAAATATAGGGCTTTATCAAGGAAAAGACATTTGATTAGAAGGAATCTTTATCAATCTACACTTGGTCAATCTTATGAAAAATTATTAAAAATATCTCTTTAAGATTGTACATTTTACATTTTATTAAATGTTTATTCCCTTATTAGAAGCACCCTTTGTTTTGCATCCTTTGAATCACACCTCTTCATCAAAATTCCATCTTTCCATTTCCACAAATCGAATCAAAGATAGACATTTTTATTTTATTGCTAAAAAGAGTGACTTAGTCACCAAGCCTTAAAAGCAAAAAGAAACCTATTACTTCCTAAGTAACTCGGGGCACGGCGTTCGCTGCGACGATGCTTCCTTGCCAAGTGGGAGTAATATCCAAAAGTATTCTTGATCTAAGTATTAGGAACATGGGGTTCGCAGCCACAATGTCTCCTACTTGAAAGGATAAAAAATAACTAAGGTCTTTTGCAAAAATATAACACGTACAAAAATAAGATAAATTTGTTGAAACTTTGATGAGATTTTTCCACTATCATCATCCATTTTTTTTTCGCCCTTGTGATTCAAAAATGCAATGCATTTCTTTGGGAATTTCTAGTTTGTGAATAAGTGTTTATACTTCCTTTTGTACATTTTAAAGAAATAAATTCATTTTTCTCAAAAATCACTCTAAAGAGTGAAAATTCCTATTTTACCAAGAAATGATATAAGATTTATCCTTCTAGCATGTTTTACTTGATCAAAATCTATATATGCTATATTAGGTTATTGTCTTGCAAATTATTTCTTTAAAAATATCCCCAAAATGCTTTTTTCTAATAATTTTTAAAGGTATATAAAATATGACTAGAAAGATGAAGGCATTATCCAAAAGGCATTTAGGGCTTGCTACTTTATTTCTGAGGGATCATTCTTGCTTTTTCTCCCTCTCCGTGTTTTCATCTTAAATTTGCTTGGGGACAAGCAAAAGCTTAAGTGTGGGGGAGTTTGATAAGTGACTATTATATAGTCATTTATCCCAAGATTTATATACTTTTACATTAGATAAATCATCATTTTTATTTAGTTTTAAGTACTTTTTACTTACTTTTTCATATATATTAGATTTTACGCCTTTGGTATATTTTATACATTTTTAGACAGGTTTTAGGGCCTTTTTATGTCAAAAGGATACTTGGACACTTTAAGAATGAAAGACATGAAGGAGCACCAAGCAAAATGAACACACAAAGCCAATTCCAGATGGAGCGGCCGTGCAGCCAACACAGAGCTGCCGTGCACTTGGCCCATTTTCAGGCCATTTTGGCCCCAAACCTCAGAGTGGTCGTGTCTTGAAGATTGAGTGACCGTGTCATCCTTCGGAGCGGCCGTGCAGCCTAGAGCGGAGCAAACGTGCAAAGTATCAAAACTCAAATTCAAATCTGGCGCCAAGGGGTGCACGGCCGTGCAACTCCTTTGACTCGGTCGTGCAAGACGCGTCTGCAGATCGAAAAGACACCTTTTGGAGGCACCTTCTTGAAGAGTTCCCTCCTCCTTATAAAAAGACCCTTTGTAATCAGTCTTAGATACGAAATTTTACTGATATTTCATAATATAGTGATTAGAGATTAAACACAAATACTTGTGAGATCAATTTCTGAAGATTATTTGAGGATCAAAGTTCATATTTTGTTTTTGAAATACTTTGGAGAAAGCAATAAAGTGAAGCACTATTTTCCAGCCATTTGCCTTCTATTTTCATCATAAGTCTTCTTACTCTATCCTCTATTTTTAATTGCTTTTATGTTCTAGATGGCTAGTGAGTAAATCCCCCTTATTCTTAGGGTTGGAAACTCAAAAGCATACATGTTCATCATCTAAAAAATGAAAAGTCTTGTCTTCTATCTTCGTCTAAACAATTTCTCTATATTATTCTCTAAATGTCTTACATTTTGGAGACGTCCAACTTGTATGATTCAGTCAATTGAGAGAAGTACCTAGCGGAGAATCTCGATTGACGAAGCCATATAAAGAAACTAGGTTCCATTGATCACGAAAGTAGTTCAACGGCCTAGGGATGTTCCTTTAATGGAAAGTATGTTGACTCTCGTTCTTAATGGATTCTTACTAATTATGGTCAGCTAGAGATAAGCCGGAATGCCTGTTTGTGACAGGGCGGTAGTACCATAAACGGGAATCTCAAACAGTTAGGACATAATTAGTGAAGAATACAAACGCTACTGTCTTAACCCGAAGTAGCGTAGGCTTAACATACCTTCCTTGATTTATATGAAAACCTATATTTCTAAGACAATGACAATTTGATGAACAATGTTATGTGTATGATTTCCAATCCCGAGAATGCTTCGTTTTATAAGAATTTTATTAAAGCATTTTCTGTTTATGTTTCTTCTATTTTCTAAAATCAAACTTTATCTTCCCCCAATCTTTTCTATAATTCTAAAGACAAAAATATTTTCAAAGTAAACCCTGTCCCTGTGGGATCGACCCGTACTTGCACCCGCTATATTACAATAGCCCGTGCGCTTACGGATATTAAATAAACCGTTAGGTTAACGGCGCCAAAAACTTGTTGGGGTGTTAACCTAACGGTTTATTTAATATCCTTGGCACGCGCTATATATAATGGCGAGTGTGATTCACGAGGCGAGGTTTACTTTGGGATGATATTTGTCTTTATATAAATATATAGATAAAATGATTGGGGAGAGATAAGAATTTGCTGAGAAAATACTAGAAAGATACAAAAACTACTCTAACAAATAATGATAGTATTCTCGGGATTGAAAACAAATAAATATGCTTTAGATAAAGGCTTTTATCAAAATAACAAGGATGGTATGCTAGGCCTACACTACTTCGGGTTAAGACAGTAGCGTTGTATCCTTCACTAATTATGTCCTAACTGTTTGAGATTTTCGTTTATGTTACTCCCGCCCTGTCACAAACGGGCATTCCGGCTTAACTCTAGCTAACCACAATTAGAAAGAATCCATTAAGATCGAAAATCAACATACTTTCCATTCAAAGAACACCCCTAGGCCGTTGTGCGACTTCTCGCGACCAATGGACAAGTTTCTTTATAAGGTCTCGTCAATCGAGATTCTCCGCTAGGTCCTTCTCTCAATTAACTAGGATTCCACAAATATAAACGTCTTTATGTTTGCAGGCAGTTTAAGAATAATATAAAGAAATTGTTTTAAGATAAAAGTGCCAAGTTCAAGGATGATACGCTAAGTTGTGCTAACTAGCACACGTATTTAAAAACTTATCGGCCTTTCTCTCGAGGGTCCGACTTAGTGTAATCCCGTTCGTCACGCGGAAAATCCGACTCACCTTTCGAGGGTACCGTATAAATCAAAAATCCATTAAGTCTATCAATCTCACGTATTTTCCACTAAAGGATCATCCCTATGTCTTTAAATTACTTTCCGTAATTTATTGACCTAGTTCCATTCTTAGAGTTCCGCTAATCAATGATTTTCATTTGATCAACTGAGACTATACAATTAAAAACGTCTCCCTAATTGTAAGTATTTAAGATTAATAAGAATAGAATTGAAATGACATGTAGGAGAAGCATGAATATAAATAAATGAGTTTTCCAACTCCGAGAAATGGAGGATTACTCAAACCATTGAAATAATAAAAGAAGTAAGTAAGAAATGGAGATAAGAAAAGAGATACTTATTCATAATGAAAGAGAGACAATGGCTGGAAAATAATCCTTGTATTGCATTCACCATCTTCAAGAGTATACAAGACTTGTCATGAATCATTGATACACTTTGAACATCGTGTATAAATTTCTAGAGTATTTTTGCTATACAATCTAAGTATAATATGATCCTTTCTGGATGTGTTTTTCACTATTTTCGGATGTTCTAAACTGAGTACAAATAGCCTTTATATAGGCATTCTATGCTAGGGACACATCTCTTGCGAAAAGGCACCTTTTGAATCAAAGATCAAAACTCCTTCCATAACAGCCATAGATTGTTGAAAAGAGTTTCAACAATCGAGGATCATCTAGCAATCCAACAAGAGATAGATCTTGGTTCGTTCGTGTGTGAATTACCGATAGAGGATGGTTGCTTTATCACCTAAAGCTTGATGACCTACAATTGTTGATTCATCACAAGGAAGAACAATGAGAAGATCAAAGTTTCGTTTACGATTCAAACTGGATTACGAATACGTATACGAAAGACACAATCGCAACAAAAGGTTAGTAAATCTATATTCATAGTTTTAATCTCTTCATATTAGACGGATTCATGGCTAGGGTTTTTTAATTTGCTAAATCTTTCGCTGCGCATGCTATCCCAAAACCCAAAAGTGGTATCAGAGTCGCGTTTAATCATGATTAGGTTAAATTGGCATGCTATATATAATTGGATTATATGCTTTAACATGCTATATGATATAGATTGATGATTTTATGTGTATTATTTTGTGAAACAATTATATGCGATATAACATGATTATGGTTAATAGTTGATTGATGTAATTGATCTTCTACGTGAGTTATTGATCTCTTTAATTTGATTAATTAGATTAGTAAATTCTAAAATTGAAACAAATTGTATGTTTAGGATTTGATGTTCATATTTAATTCAATTAACATGATTATTTGAATCCTTAAATTTTGAGAATAAAAAAAATTATGTAATTAATAATTGTTATTTATTACATGATTATTTGTATGATCCTAGAGTAGGATATTGTGTGAAATTCTATGTTCATGATTATGTACACATAAGTTTCATATACAATCATGTGATGTTTGTTGCTATATGAAAAAACCTTCTTAAATGTTTAAGTTTTATGTCACTCCTTGATTAGAACACTTGAGAAATAATCGGGTATTTTGATGTAGTTTCGACTCAGTTGGGTGCATAATTATATCTTAATATGGATTAAGATGAGATAACGGTTGATGTAGTTTCAACTCAGTTGGGTGCATCGTTCTCTGTGTCTCATACGTTTGAAAAAGGTTAAACTTAATTGGTGCTTTCAAAAGAGTTTTGACCCAAGGCATAGATGAGATTAAAACATGTGTTGACATAAGATGTCTAGAATCTCATAAAAGATCTAAGAGTCATATATGATATGATTGATAATTGTTATCTACCTATATAGCTTAATTTAGGGCATTGACTCAATTAAACCAAAATTAAGTGAAATATGGATCTTAGCCCATTATAGTTATATGATACATGTTTGTATTTGAATGTGTATAATTTAGTGGGAGTATTTGTGAAATACATTATTTGTCGCTTAGATGGTAAATGAATTGATACTTATATGTGCTCATATTGTTTGTATATCTTATTGTAGAATGGCATATCACAATAATCAACCCTTGTCGCTGCGATCCGTCCTTGAGAAGGACAAGCTCAAAGAGAAAGGTATAAACTATTCTGATTGGACCAGAAGCTTAAGAATTGTTCTTAGGCAAGAGAAGAAATTGTACGTTCTTGAAGAACCTATTCCTGCAAAACTCGCTGCCAAAGCTGCAAGACCAGATAAGGAGCAACATAAGAAACATGTTGATGATTCTAATGATGTTGCTTGCCTTATGCTAGCCACCATGTGTAAGGCTCTTCAGAAGGATCTTGAACACATGAAAGCAACCTTTGACCTAGCACAGCGCTTAAAGGAAATATTCCAAGTGCAAGCTAGGCAAGAGAGGTATGATGTGGTGAAGGCTCTTAATGCATGCAAGATACAAGAGGGGTAGTCGGTGGGTCCTCATGTCCTTAAGATGAAAGGATATATTGAGCACCTTGATAGGCTTGGGTATCCTATGAGTTTGGAACTCGCAACGGATACGATATTGAATTCATTGCCTGAAAGTTATGGTCATTTCATTATGAACTATAACATGAGTGGAATGGAGAAAAATCTGTCAGAATTGCATGCGATGCTTAAGACTGCAGAGAAAAATATCAAGAAGCCTAGTACCGCAAATGTGTTAATGGTTTACAAAGGAAAGGGGTTCAAAAAGGAAGGCAAAGAAGATAAAACAAAGGTTGCTAAACCTAAGTCAAAAGTTGCCAATGCCGAAGAGGCTAAACCCAAAGTGTCTCAAAAGGATGCAATTTGCTTCCATTGACAAGAGGTTGGTCATTGAAAGCCAAACTGCAAGGCTTATAAGGAAGGCCTAAAATCGAAGAAGGGCAATACGATTGCTACTGATTCATGTATATATACGATATATATTTTCCTTTCTACTTCTTGTTATTGGTTATTGATACCGGATGTGGATCTCACACTTGTTTAAATGTGCAGGGACTAAAGAATAGAAAGTTACTCAAAGTAGGTGAAGTAGACCTACGTGTGGGAAATGGAGCAAGAGTTGCTGCATTAGCTGTAGGGACTTATGAAGTCACTTTACCTAGTGAACTAGTACTTGTTTTGAACAATTGTTATTACGTTCCGGATTTGAGTATGAATATTATTTCTGTTTCTTGTTGTGATAATGAAGGATATAGTTTTCTTATTAAGAATAAGAAGTTTTTTATTTATTTAAATGACATGCTTTATTGTATTGCACATTTATTTAATGGCCTTTATATTCTTGATATTGAGAAACAAAATGATGTTGAAGATATCCATAATGTAAACAAGAAATCTAAACAGAATGATGTGAACAACATATTCACGTGACATTGCCGGCTTGGTCATATAAATGAGAAACGTATTTCTAAACTCCATAAAGATGGACTTTTAGACTCACATGATTATGAATCATATGAGGTATGCGAATCTTGTTTATTTGGTAAAATGACCAAACCACCCTTCACTAAGAGTAGTGAAAGGGCTAGTGACTTATTGGCCCTAGTACATACAGATGTATGTGGACCATTAAGTAGCACTGCTAGAGGAGGATTTCAGTATTTCATTACATTCACTGATGACTTATGTAGATATGGCTATGTCTATCTGATGAAGTCCAAAAGTGAATCGTTTGAGATATTTAGGATATTTCAAAATGAAGTACAAAATCAACTTGGAAAAACTATTAAAGTACTTCGATCCGATCTAGGTGGTGAATATTTAAGCCAAGAGTTTGACAATCATCTCAAAAACTGTGGAATCGTTTCAGAGTTGACTCCACCCGGAACACCACAATGGAATGGTGTATCTGAGAGGAGGAATAGAACCTTGTTGGACATGGTTCGTTCGATGATGAGTCAAGTTGACCTTCCTATTTCCTTTTGGGGATATGCATTAGAGACTGTTGCGTTCACACTAAACATAGTCCCTACTAAATCGGCTCCTAAGAAGCCACATGAGATGTGGTATGAAAGAAAACCAAATTATCTTTCATGAAGATTTGGGGTTGTGAAGCTTATTTGAAGAGACTTGTCTCCAATAAGTTAGCACCAAAATCTGACAAAGTTATTTTCATTGGCTATCCTAAGGAAACTAAAGGATATTACTTTTACAACCGCAATGAGAACAAAGTGTTTGTTGCTCAATATGGTACTTTTCTTGAGAAACAGTTTCTCAATAAAGGATCTAGTGGGAGTAAATTAATCTTGAAGAAGTTCAAGAACTCGAAAATAACATGGAACCAAGAGTAGAGACAGAACCAAGTTCACAAGGAGTTGTGGAACCGGCTCAAGATGCACAAGTCTATCGTAGATCGGATAGGTTACGATCCGAACCCGAGAGATATGGATTTCTCGTATAGGAAAGTAATGAAGTGGAAGTCATTGAGAATGACGAACCTACTTCCTATCAAGAGGCGATGTCCACTCCTGATTCGAATAAATGGCTAGGAGCCATGAAATCCGAATTACAATCCATGCATGATAATCAAGTTGGAACTTGATTGATCCACATGAAGGTGTAAAAACTATAGGGTGCAAGTGGGTCTTCAAGAAGAAGATCGACATGTATGTGAAGGTGCATACTTACAAGACTAGGTTTGTAGCAAAGGGATATAGGCAAATTCATGGTATTGACTATGATGAAACCTTTTCGCCAGTTGCAATGCTTAAGTCTGTTAGAATTTTAATTGCCATAGCCGCATATTACGACTATGAGATATGGAAAATGGATGTCAAAATAGCTTTCCTAAATGGGAAGCTACTTGAGGATGTGTACATGACACAGCCTGAAGGGTTTGTCGATCCAAGAAATTCTAATAAAGTATGCAAGTTTCAAAGATCCATATATGGGTTGAAGCAAGCTTCTAGGAGTTGGAATCTTCGTTTTGATGAATCGATCAAAGAGTTTGGCTTCATCAAGAATGAAGATGAACCATGTGTATACATGAAGTTTAGTGGGAGCATAGTACTATTTCTAATATTGTATGTCGATGATATCTTACTTATTGGAAACAACATTCCTGCACTTCAGACTGTCAAGTCTTGGTTAGGAAAGTGTTTCTCAATGAAAGATATGGGTGAAGTCGCCTACATCCTTGGCATCAAGATCTATAGAGATATATCTAAAAGGATGATTGGTTTGAGTTAAAGTACTTACATTGACAAAGTTCTTAGAAGATTCAAGATGGAAAATTCTAAGAGAGGAAACTTGCCAATGGGTCATGGTATTACTCTTAGCAAGACTCAGTGTCCTAAGACAACTGGTGAGCGAAAGAGAATGAATGAGATTCCATACGCTTCGGCTATTGGATCTATCATGTATGCCATGATTTGTACTAGACCGGATGTCTCGTATGCTCTAAGCATGACGAGTAGATACCAATCTGATCCTGGTGAAAACCATTGGATGGCAGTTAAGACGATCCTTAAGTACTTAAGAAGGAATAAGGATGCGTTCTCGGTCTTTGGAGGGTTGGAAGATGATCTTGTTGTAAAGGGTTATACAGATGCAAGCTTTCAAACTGACAAATATGATTTTAGATCGCAATCGGGATTTGTGTTTATGCTTAACGGAGGTGCGATTTGTTGGAAGTTCCAAGCAGAGTACCATAGCCGATTTTACAACTGAGGCCAAATATATAGCGGCATCCGATGCAGCTAAAGAGGCAGTTTGGATCAAGAAGTTCATTAGTGACTTAGAAATCGTTCCAAGTATCACTAATCCGTTGGAACTTTATTGCGACAACAATGGTGTCATTGCACAAGCCAAGGAACCAAAGTCACATCAACGATCCAAACACATACTTAGAGGTTTCCACCTCATTCAAGAATTCATAGAAAAAGGAGACGTTAAGATATGCAAAGTATCAACCGACAATAACATAGGGGATCCGCTTACAAAGCCCCTCGCACAAGCTAAACACGCTTGTCATGTTAGGTCCATGGGTATACTATACATTGGAGATTGGGCCTAGTGCAAGTGGGAGATTGTTGGTGTTATGCCCTAGGCTTATAGTTATTTTGACTCATAACTAATACCATTATGTAATCGTCTTTACCATTTATAATAGATAATGTTTATCTTGAGTATTATATATTTTACATGTTTATTATAATATTCTGCGTTCCTAGTTATTGTGAATAACTAGTATAAATTGGTAATGGATAATCATGAGGATGCACATTACACTTATGGGTACTTGCTAGATAACAATGTACTGGACTGACCCATCTATGAGATTTATGACATGGTCTATGGTCATATATGTCATGATTAAATCTCATGATAGTCGTGCATTAGAATCCTTAGTACCTGAGATTTTCATCGTCTTCCACATGATGAACGTTGTGTTTGATGTAGTCTAACACTATCTTTAATAGGATAGCAATAAGGTCTATGTTGACACGACTGAATTCTTGTAGGGAAGAATGATAAGTCAAGATGGGATTTGTCTCTCGTAAAGAGAGATGTCTGCTTGGGTCCCTCGATGAATTGTGTTGATGAAATGTGTGACCACACTCAAGAGATTTGATAGAGATCAAATGCATTTGGATTATCAACATATTCGAAGTCGAGAAATCATTGAACTATATAAGTTGACGTGAACCATGACTTATGTTCAATATGACATCGTGAGACAAAGGGATTGTGACAATGATCTATCAAGGAATCAAGCTTTGATGTTATATTAATTGGATGGACATCATGACTTGCTAGAGACCACTTATGTCTTGTGAGATTGATGTTTCAACTCACTACCAACATAAATATAATTCCTATAGGGTCACACACAAAGAATGGATTGAAAATGGCTCAAATATGAAACTGTACAGCTGGGCGACCGCCGAGGGAAATAGTAGGCTACCGCCCACAAAGAAGTTTCAAAAGGTAACAATCCGCTGCACAGCTGGGCGATCGCCGAAAAATTGTGGGATTAGGTAAAACAAAAATATGAGGCAAGCCACTTATTGCAAAACCAAAGATAGGGAATGCAAAATGACGCAAAAGGACACACACATTCATGCATTGCTAAAGCCGGTGGTTAAAGATGTAGTTAAAAGAATTGCTCTCGAGCCGCCCATTGAAAACATGGGTTGTACATCCACCTTGGTGGCAACAAAAAAGATGTTGGGTGGGGAAGGTGTGGACGAGGAAGAAAGGTGGGGGGTATTTTGAACAAAAAAAGGTTGGTGTATTATAAAAGGTGGGGTGGTATTAAGAAAGGAGAGTGTACTTAGAATTTGGGAGGTGTAAATAACCCCCCTTATAAAATACTCCAGTATAAGTTCAATGGGTAATTTGGACAATCATCCTAATAATAAGGTCTTTTCCGGAATATCAAGGTTGAATTGCGTTCAAACTTCAAAGAAGGGTACAATAACCTAAATCAGAGATCAGAAGAAGAGCCGCCGGCGCGGAGAGACCGCCATGTCGAAGAAGAACAACTTATCTCTCAGAAAGAAACAACACGAATTCGAGCTCCGAAGTATTCTCTCTCAATCGCCATCTCTTTTTATCTCTTTTAAGTTCTCGTTTGTTACCCAATAATCATGATTCTTATTTCCAATGAAATTTATACTTGATTGGGGTGGAATGGGATGGAATTACAATGGGTTGTGAAATTACTTATTGGGTATATTGTTCTTGGGCTTATATGTTTATATTCTCTGGGAAAACAGGAGAGCAACAGGAGAAAGAAAAGAAGGCAAAGAAGCTTAATGCCAATAAGAACAAGATGAAAGTAAATTTTCTTTCTACCATCTCATCCGTTTTTGGGGTTTAGGGTTTTTGGTCATTGATTATGAATTGTTTGTCAAATTACTTGATGCAAGCAAGATTTGAGGATTGTTGCATTTTATGTCGAAAAATTGCATCTTTTTGACTTATGATTTATGTGCTCTCGTTAGGATTAAAATTGAAATCTAAAGTTCAAGTGGAATGGAGAAAAGTACTATAAGTTTGTTCCAATAATTATGCTCTGGTTTCTGTTGTGTTTTAAGTTGAAAACTGAGGCTACTTTTAGAGGCGGGAAAGGAGAGTGTAGTTTCATTTTTTTTTTGGTTCGTGTAGTGTTTCTAATCATGCTTTGTTACGCTTTATATATATATATATATATCAGGTAGACGGTGGGGCGAAGAAAAAGAAAGGTAGCGGTTTCACGGTGGGGAAGAAGAAGTTGAAAACCAAAATGACTCCCTTGGCTAAGGCTAAAGCTGCCCAGGCTATGGAAGTTGACCAATGAGCTTGTAGTTGAGTTGAAACGAAGTCTAGATGTACTAGAACACATAACTGGTGCCAATCTTTATTCTGAGTTTATGCAGTTATTTGTCCTTAGTATTGTTTATTTCAGTGAAAGGTAATCCTCTATTGCCTATCATTTTTTTTTTATAGGTTACCCTTTACTGAGTTTTTTTTCAACTTGAGCAGATTATCATTTATTTATTTATTTCGATTATAGCAACAGCCAATCTGCCATTGGTAAATGCCTACACTGGTTATAAGTAGATCAAAATAAAGAATCTATAGTTTTGATGTCCCGTGAATTGATTGGATATGCGTTGTATAACCATTCTTGCATGTCGAAGTTCTTAAGCTATCTAATCCGTATGCAGTTTGTATATTTCGTCCTAATTGAAACGTGGCTCATCTGCTGACAGTCTGCATGATTCCTAGAAGGGTAACAGCAAAGATTACGGATGTCGAATTTCCTGTATATATTACATACTCCCTCCGTCCCACTTCACTTGGCACTAATTTCCATTTTGGGACGTCCCACTTCACTTGGCACTGCCCAAAATGGAAAAGAATATTCACTATTCCCTCCACTCATTCTCTCTCCTACTTCACTTTTACACTCACAACATTCTCTCTCCTAACTATTCCTCCCACTCATTCTCTCTCCTATTTAATTCTTCATACTCACAACATTTTCTTACACTTTTTTTCACTCTTATTTTTCCTTAGTTACCGTGCCACTTCACTTGGTGCCAAGTGAAGTGGGACGGAGGGAGTATTCTATACTAACTACTTCAAAATCTTCTGCCATTTTTCTTAAATCTGTGTTATTGAGCCAGTACTATTTGAATCTACTGCATTTAAATAATACTCCTTCTGTCTATCTAAATGAATATCGAAAAAAGTTTCAAATTTGCTCTTGGTTAAGAGCAAATTTGAAACTTTTTTCGACATTAATTTAGGAACGGAGGGGGTTAAGAGCAAATTTGAAACTTTTTTCGACATTAATTTAGGAACGGAGGGAGTATAAAATTAGGAATGGTAAAGGGTGTATAAGGTATCATATGCTGTACATTTTTGAACTGGCTAGTGAGGAAATTGGAGGTTCAGTCCATCTAAATATTCTTGATGGTCGAGGCAGGCACATTGATCCGGCACTTTTGTGACATGGTGTTGGAGCAGATGGACGACTTTGCTTTATGGGATACTAAATTTGAGGATCTTAAATGGATTTAGGGCTTTCTGACAGTACCTTTAGTCTCTCACTCTCTCCTTTTTTTTTTTCAGATGTGGCAAGCTGGTGATTAAAAGGATTTGCTTGCTGCTCATGATCTCTCTATGGTTAGAAGTGTTGATCTCTTGCTGATTAATGGGTGGTGCTGCTGTTATGTAGGTACTCTCTCTCTCTCTCTCTACTTCATCCTGTCTTTATAGTCCGGTGATTACCGAAAGTAATGGCTTTGCTATACTTGCTATCTCTTAGAGAAGTTTCCTCAACAATTAAGTAATTCAGGAGCAGAAAACGTTTAGTAATCAATTTTCATATATAATATGATAGGAAAATTAGATGCATTTTGTTGTAGCAACCGCGCTTTTCGAATTTGTCATTGATTTGGATCAAAGTCATGTTTTTTCAAGTCAAACTATGGAGGTTATGTCTAAGCATTCAAGTTTATCGATTTTATTTTATTTTTCTGTTTTTCACACCTATATACATGACATAAACATATTTTGATTTTATTTTACTAGTAATAAGATACTGACACTTCTTTTAAGGTTGACCTAAGCGTAAAACAATTAACATTGTGGTCAAGAGAATTTTTATTTATATAATAAATCGGTTATAAGATGTTAATAATACGGCTAAGCATATTCTTGTTAATACACCCTCCGTCCCACTCGACTTAGGAATTTGGTCAAATTGAGTCAACTTTGATCAAGTAATTTAAATAAAAAATAATTATTATGATAAAAACCTAAAAATTGTTATTGAGAGTATTATTAATCGTGATATAATAACAATTTTTAAATTTTTATTAGGATGATTATTTTTTATTTAAATTACTTGGTCAAGTGTTATCAAGTTTACCAAAATTCTAAGTCGAGCGGATGGATGAAGTATACTCCCTCCGTCCCATTAAGCTTAAGAAGATTCCATTTTGTGCGGGAATTAAGGAATATTATTATAGTATTAGGAGAGAGAATGAGTGGAAGAAGTGTTGTGAGTGTGAAAAATTAAATAGGAGAGAGAATGAGTGGAGGGAATAGTAAATTATAATGTGTTGTGAGTATTAAAATAATGTAGGAGAGAGAATGAGTGGAGAGAATAGTGATTTAAGGTTTCCTTTTTGGGATTTCTTAAGACTTATGGGACGCCCAAAATGGAAAGTTTTCTTAAGACTTATGGGACAGAGGGAGTATATTTTAAAGAATGTCTTGTCATTAGATGTATTAGATGTGTTAATTGATAGATATTGTGGTTGTTCAATAATATCTTTTTGTTGCTAAAAAAATTATTGAATAGGAAGTTGTCACACTAATGTCTCATTGATCATAATCTTGTTTTTGCCCACCAAATATCATAATCTTGTTTTTGGCCACCAATAAAAAATAAAAAAAAGAAAATTATTTTGGAATGGAGTGAGTACAAAAGTGTATTATTTTGGGAATAATTACGAACTTATTCAATTTATTTTATCCTAGTTTGCAAATAATGCAATATATTTGTTAATGACAGCTAGACAACATACTTTTACATTCGTAATTAAATATTGTAACAATTTTTTTTCTTTTTTTACCTGTGACGTTTGTCACGCCTATCCGCGTCAATGACACCACATCATTAACGGTGATTCTGATGATGACATGACATTGATGTGACATTGCCACTCCAACTCTGCTAGTTATTTGACGTCGCAAGTAAACAAAATAAAAGTTGTTGAATTATTTAATGATAACTAATGTAAAAATATGCATAACCCATATGGTACTAATGAGGTTATACTAAAGTTACAAAAAAAGGTCATATAATTTGGTTTATAAAATAATGTATCATAATTATGTTGATATTTTTAATTATAGTGTAACGGGTCTACAATTGATATAACCAATAAAATATGGTCTTCGTTAGTGTTTACTAACTAACGAGTATGTTGTGTTTTATGAAAAAATTGTGGAATTATGTTGCATATGTGTTGTATGCGATTGATTTATAAAATACTACTTGTGTAATTATACATATTTTAATATACGGTAACAACTTTTAAAGAGAACGCAGAATCAGAAAATAGCGCGCGACTCTCGAGCACCACCTGAGATCGCCACTGTTACCCGCGTCGCCACTCGTCGGTAACCTAGCCGCCTGCCGTCCAACGCGCCTCACGGTCACAGGTCAACGGTAACTAATTTTTCTCTTTCAAAATAATTTAGGTCTCAATCAATTTAGGTCTTTTTAAAATTGATTTGTCTTCTTTTATTAATTTTATAGTTCACATGATTGATTGTAAGTATTAAATTTCGGGTTTCAATTTAACAATTAAATATTAAATTCTACTTAGGGTTTCACACTATTTAGTTTTTGAAATTGGTGAATTTTGACTACTAATAAAATATTATGCAACTTTATTTCTATTATTGAAGTAATTCGATTTTAGCTTTTGTAATACTAGCCACAATGGTACATATAGTGTGTTCATTTAACATAATTTTGATTCCCAAATATAATTCTATGAAATTAAATTAAATTGGTAAGGATAAATAGATGATTAATTAATATTTAAGGGGGTGATTCGGTTACTTTTTGCTGGTTCCAACACTGTGTGTGCATAGAGAGTTACGAGAATGATTTATAGTATCTTCCTTATACAATATCGATATGATGCTTACTTTGTGCTTTGTGAAAGTATCTGAACTTGTTTGATTATATAAATTGTTTTCATTTTGTAGTTTTTTTCTTTATTCTAAATATACATAAAAAATTCCAAAACTGATTAGCAAACATTTGGATGCTCAATCCTTAATATCCCAGAGAATATTAAAGATTACACTATTCCATTATACGAGATTTTCTAGTTGGTTTCTTTTGATTCTTTAGAAATTTGACTTTGATTATGACATTACTATTTCTCAAGGCTTTCACAGATTTACTTGTAAGCTTTGAGCATCTGATTTTGTTTGTAATGTCGGCGGCGTCCATTCTATTTTGCCCCTCGTGTTTCATATCACAGATAAACATAGTTCTTTTCTGGTGCTATTATCTGATGACAACCTAATATTCTGTATGTTTATGAAATACATATATGATTTCACACATTCTACCATAAACGTTAAAAAGCGGAAAAAGGTATGCAACATTATGAAAAGGGCAAGAAATTTGGACTATGCATCAGACCAAGTAATATCTATCTCCCCCCAGTTATCTTCAGGTACACTTAAGGCTTTCCATACACCTACCGAGGCTTCAACAATGTTGTTACCACATGGAGGCTGATAGTCATTGTCTACATTACATCCCGTTGTTGAGTCACACACATCTATTGCTTTGGCATATACGCTTCGTCCGTTAGCCCTTATAGTGATATTTTGCGGACATCTTTTTCCTCCAGTTGTACCATCCACTTGAAAGTGCCACAATTGGATCATTGCTCTGTGGTATTCTCCATCGCACGATGTTGAAATATCCACTGTCGCTTGGAAAGTCGCTTAGTGTGAGTATTGCCTTTGTACTATTAGACACGAGGGGTGAACATTTGTAAACTATGATGCTCGGACTCTTCGGTTTACCCCGCCGGACCCTTGTCAACAAGACTAAAGTAGGAGTGTCCGACACGTGTACGGTAGGGTAAACCAAAGAGTCTGAGCATCAGAGTTTGTAAACAGGATAAAGCTTTCCTGGGAGACAACACTTGGATCCATCCTCGTTGTCACATGGAGGGAGGTTTTCACCCCTTATAACTCCACTAGGCTTGCAAACTTGAGCTATGACTTCAGAAGAATGTGAAATAACGAGAATACTTAGTATAAGAAGTAATGCCGCTGACATGAAGCTCTTCATATTTCCAATTTTCTTTTTTCCTGAGTGTTGGATGTTGGATACAAGTAAATATAAGAGATTATATATATATATAAAAGGTTTTCCTTACAGAGTTCCAAGCTTTCGGTCAAAAACAGAACTGTACCGTTGCTTTAATGATGACTGCTCTGTTGTGCTATGTGAGAAGATTTGGTTGTAATTTAACTGCAGTCAGATTTAACCTATTCCATCATCTTGTTCTTTTAGAGTGAGGATAGTTAAGACAAAGGAATGGCTTCTACGAGCATTGATTGATGTCACCGTCAAGTCTATTTCTTCTGCCAGCATTGGTTGTAAAATTAGAGGACATGGATAATTAAATTTTTTTTTTTTTTTTTTTGGGGGGAGAGTATAACATTCTCGGATATTCTGGAAAATGGAGTATGACTACTGTGCACTTGGAGTTTCAATTTGGCATATTCATCAATAAAATGAGTATTTATTTTTTATATTCTCTTTCCATATGATTGCAAATTTTTAATATTAAATATGTGCAGTTTATAATACTTCATGAAAAGTGTGTGAAAGTCCGAATTAGCGGTAAACCATAATTGGATTTATATAGGTTCCTTATGCTGTACATGTAACATTACAGCTTGCTCTCTGTTATTCCGCTAGATGAGGATGTTGGACGCAGAAGATGAATGAGTTAAAAATAGGTTCCTTATGCTGTACACGTAACATTACACTTTTCTAATAGTCATTGATGAAGTAAAAGGCAGATCTGTAGTCTGAGGGCATCTCAGAAATGGTAATCCTTAACCAGGGCCCTCCGTAATTGTTCTAGTATGTAAGAAAAGCCTTTTTCCTTCTTCATTTACCAATCTAGTTTTTATGGCATGTTTTTGTCAGACATGGTTCATTTTTCTGAACAATACTTAGGATCATTTCCTGTGGTTGATTTGACTCACTAAAGGTGAATTATAAGCAAGCCTTCTAACAAAAAAAATTAGTAGTTCAATTTTTTTTTTTTTTTATTTTTTTTTTAGGCTTGCCCACCTCCAGGCAAGCCTTTTTTTTAAGTCAATTCACATCTAAGTCCATTAATTCTCTGAAAATTCCCTTAAAACTCCCCCCTCCCCCCCAGAAGCGCCTAATATTAATTAGGGAGGGATAATCATCCCTCTAACTCCTGGGAGGAGTCGAACCCAGGACCTCCGTGTTGGTTTCCCAGTGCAGTGCTCTGGCCATGTTTACATCAAAGTGAGACTTGCCCACTTAGGGAATATATATACAACTTTACTATGTGACTTGCCAATGAGTATCTCGGTTCATCTAAATTGTCATGGTTATGCCTTGCAAGAACCTATTGAACCTTAACTTTGTTCAACTCATCTGGATTTTGTCTGAATGTTTTGGAGGTAGTCAATAGTCATGTTTAGGTAGGTGTTATATTATTTTAATCACACCACATTCTTGGTTAAGTTTGAATCTTAAATATGACTAATGTAAAAGGGATTTGTATTAAGCGTCTGTCTTTGTCATTTTCTTTAAGTTACACTTTTTCCCGATTGCTTGAAAAGCAACTGCCCTTGGATAAGATGAGGTGTGGATGCAGTAATGTTGCTTTCTGGTCTGTTATTTCTCAAGAAGAAGGTTTTGGATAAGTTCAACACATACTTAAGAGAGATAATTATTGCTGTGTGACTCATTTAGTAACTTGTTAAATTGACTACAAGAATTCAAGTGTCGTATATGATGGGTGAACAAAAGTCTTCTTGCAATGTCAAAACAATAAATAGTTCACCAAGACCTAAAGGGATGAGTTCAATCCCTGCAGACACATCCTTCAAACACATATTTTTTTCTTCAGTAGTTCATGTTCATATCGAAGTGAGGCTTGCCCTCTTCTGGAATATATTCAACTTTACGATGCGTCTTGCCGATGACTATACACTGTTCGTGTCAATTTTGATGTTCTGCCTTGCAAGAACCCGTTGAACTTTAACTTTTATTGAAATCATCTGGATTTAGTCATATTCTTTGATGACTGAATTAACCTATATATGTAGTTGCATATTTACATGTATAAAGAGACTTTCATTTACTATATATATTCTTGAGTACGAAAATTACAGATTATACATTAGGGAACAATTTGAACTAGTATATTCCTAAGTCTCGGACCAAGTAATGTCCAAGTCACCCCAGTTATCTTCAGTCACACCTAAAGCTTTCCATACTGCTTTGGAAGCATCAACAATATTATTGGGGCATGGTGGCTGATAGTCATGATCTTTGTCACTTCCCATAGTAGAGTCACATTCATCTACAACCATGGCCTTAACACTTTGTCCATTACCATTTATTGTGATGAAGTCGTGGCACCTGTCCCCTCCCTTATACCAGCCAGTTGATAGTGCAACAACCGCTGTTTCATCCGAGTGATAGTGACCGCCACACTCAGATCCACCATCGCCTCCCTTTTGGAAACTGTTTAGTGTGAGAGTTGCCTTGGTATTACTTGTGACCTGTGGTGAACATGTGTAAGTTGTGTAAGGCTTTCCTTGGACACAACAATCAGAATCATTTTCTCTGTTGCACTGTCCAGGAGGGGCCTTTTACCCTTAATTGTTCCACTTGCCTTGCATGTTTGAACATCGACATCTATTGAGTGTGTTACTAGAAGAATGAGCATTACAACAAGAGATGCTCCTATGCTGAAGTTCTTCATTTTCTTCTCTCTCTCTCTCTCTGCCTCTCTTCAGATTATTTTTATTTTAATACAATATAGATTGAAAGAGCTTGGTATATATAGGAGTTGCTCAATAAAATGCCGAAGTTTTGTTCAAAATAATCACTTTTCTGTTATAAGAGTAATTTTGATGTAGTCATATTGTCGTCGGACACTGGAAAATTATGGCCGAAACCCTAAGTTTGGAAGCTTAAATTGAGGCAAATTGACCGAATTCCCTGCAATGGAACCAAATTGATTGAGCCAAAATTGTATTCGGGTCAATATAGCCTTAATTAACTGATTGGATATCTGGATTTGCCTCAATTAAGCCTGAAACAGATGAACAAACAATAAAACTAACTCGGAGCTTCACCGGCAAAGGCCCTCTGGCGTGAGAGTAAGAATATGTTGTAGAGAATAATAAAGAGTAAGAGAATTAAGAAAAAGTGTAAGTGGTGCAAGTGTTGTGAGTAGGAAAAATGAGGTAGGAAAGTGAACGAGTGAGATGAATAGTAAGTTGATTTGTGTTGTGAGTATAAAAGTAAAGTAGGAGAGAGAATGAGTGGGATGAATAGTAAAGATTCTTTGCCATTTTAGAAAAGAGAAATGGTATGTGGGACGTCCAAAACGGACAAAGAGAAATGGTATGCGAGACGGAGGGAGTATAATAGTGTATCAATAACAAGTTTTAAATTTTCACCAGAATAGTTAAATTAACCTAAATTTACTGCTCAAAGTACATTCGCGATAACACCAAGAAAAATAGGAAGATCATTCCGTGATGGAGGGAGTATATAATTAAATCCACATTCCACGAAATTTCCTACTTAATAAGGATAATATAGCTCCACTTGTACTTTTTTTTTTTTTGATGTCTGATTAAGTCACTGGGTTGCCAGTTCATTGTACTAGATGTATGATTAAGAAAGTGATCTTCTTAAGTAAAGAAACATTTGTTTATTTTCTTATTTACGATTGCTCCATTTGTATAACACCAGTTGCATTTTAATTTATGTTATCGAAAATGTCATAATCCAAGTTCCTATCTTCCTTACTTTAAATTCAAAATTAGTGTTGTTATTCAATTTGCACCTTCATCTTCATAGTACAAATTGAATCTTAGGAAACGCATCTTAGATAGCGCTTTTAAAAAACGCTATCTAAGGTTTAAACTTATATAGCGCATCCACATTTTTAAATTTAATAACCAAGGCAAAATAAAAATAAAAATTAACTAACATAGCGCATATTAGAAAAACGCTATCTTAGTGGAAGCTTACATAGCGCTTAATAGAAACGCTATCTTACTAAACGCTTCATAAGGTTCTATCTATACTCCCTCCTCCAGGCGTAACCTAGTTTCCGCCTTCCTCATCGCCGTTCTCTCTCTCTCTCTCACACGCACAGTCCACTCCACCCGCCTTCCCCACCTCCGCTCCGATCATTCCTTTTCCGTTCCGATCGTATCCTCTCTTTCCCCTCAAAAGATTCTCGCACTAAATATAATAGTGCCGGGGCAGAACCCTCCGTCCTAACATATTCTTAAAAATGGTGACGGTCACCTCCCGAGATGTTGAGGAAATTGTCTCAGAGAACTCTTCCGATAAAACCAAAGCTTGAGAGGTAAGTTCTCATCGCTCACTCCTCCCTTTCGATTTCTCCGATGATGAAAGGAAAAATTAAGAGGAATAAAAGCACGCTTTCTTCGGTTAGGTATATTTTTTGTTGCTTGTGAACTTTGAACTAAACTAAGAAATTTCACTAGAACAAGAATAAGCAAAGACAGTGCTGATTTTTCAATTTTGGATGCTAATTTGAATTAGGGTTTATTTCGGTCTTATTAAATTACTTTGAATCAGGGTTTATTTTACTTTTATGAAATTAGGATGAAATTGAACTAATTCTTAGTTCAATTTAATCATTACAATGAGATTTCTCTTTGACCAATCTGCAATTTGTTTAGACTTGTGCTTGAATTAGGGTTTATTTTCATTTTATGAAATTAGGGTTTGTTTGTTTTCATTGTATGAAACTAGTAGTTTTGTACTCAATCAACTTAGCTTAATATTTCTTCTAGTTGGTGTTTCAAGAAAACCATACCATCTTTAAAACTCCAGAGGATCGTCTTTATATGTCCATTTACAATAATGATACAATATAGTTTCTTTAGTTCTTTATTTTGCAAGCATTGAAGTATGTGAATTCATGTATTTCGTGAAACAATATAAGTTAGCATTCATGTTACTTATCACTTGAATTCATATATAGCTACGTACTTGTGAATACTACTACTCCTTTGAAATGTATTTCAGTTCCAGCTGCTACTGTAGAAGATGTTGTTGTACAAGCTGCTCGTAGCACTTGAAGTTCCCTTTGGGTGTGATTAGCAGAATTGGTATATTTCGATGCATTAGTTTACTTCTTTTTGTAATTTTCTGAAAGAATGTTGTGTAACCATTCAGTTTTGAATTTCATTTATAAGATTCTTTTCCTTTTTCAATCAGATTAAATAAAAATATTTGCTCAACTATCTTGAAGTTCTTGGATGCCAGAACCTTAGCATTATTTTGTTCATTATTTGGCAAGTACCGAAAAGGAGTTATTGTATAGTGCATTATGATTATGTGGATGAGTTATCTTGTTTTATTTTCGTGCTAATTTCATTTTTTGATAACTTTCTCTTACATAATAGTCACATACTCCCATGATTTATTCATTGTTAAGCATGCGGTATTTCATTTCAATTATATTATTCTGTACTTGATCGCTTTGTATGGAGCATTGCTCACCTTTGATAATACAAATGGGTCAGGATTTTCATTATAAATGACCGAGTCTCCTACTGTTGTGTTTTCACTTGGTGATTGTGTTGGTCCTTTTCCAAAGCTTATGTATAAAAATTCTTAAATATGCATTAAAAGTTTTCTCCAACGGAGTTCAATTGTTTCACAAGGATGCCAATCAAACAAAGTTAATTAGCATAATGTCTTAAATTTTCGTTGCTCAAGTAGGATTGAAAATTTGTAGGTCATCCCACCTTAATTGGCTACTATTAACCCCTTTTTATTTACTTAAATAGTCGATGGCCCCATGTTCTGCATTTTGATTAGGCTTTCCACTATTTAGCTTGCATCGTTGATTTAAGCTGCTGCTGCCCAAAAGAAACTTCTAATACTTCCCTTAATTCTTGCTGCCCAGAGTTGGGAAAAGACGGTCGACTGCCACAGCCCTGGACAAGGGTTGATGCCAGCAAGCTTTAAAGTAAGGAATATACCTCTTGATGGAAAACCGGGGGAGTTTGAGGATGTTCTGGATCCTGATTTTGGTGAATCTGCAATTGGACGTGTTGCACCTGTTGATTCTGGTATGGAGGCCAATTTTAGATAGCTTTCACATATGTTATTTTTCTCACCTAGGTTTCGTTTTGCTGCTTTCTCCCTGTTTATCCACTAAGCAGGGTGTTGACTTTGGAGCAGGGTTGTGGTGGATTATTTTGCTTAGATCTTATGGAAAGATCACAGGCGACTATTCTTTGCAAGAGCGAGTAGATGTTTAGATAGGCATAAGACTGATACTCAATTTGTGCTTAACGGATGGGTTTGACATGTTTCCCACTCTGTTGGTCACTGATGGCTCTTGCATGATAGATAGAAGGTTGGGTATTCATGGCCACCCTCTTGAAATCCAAGTAAGTTACACTCGATACTCTATGGCAGTTACTTTATGTATATTTGGCTTAAGGTCAACTATTTCCTTGAATTTAGACCACTATCCTGTTCAAAAGTTGCAATTATTGCCCATGTTTCACCAGCACATTAATTTGTATTTCATATGTGCTGTATTGGGCTTGAATGTTCTGGTACTAGTCATTTAGAAGTAAAGAACTTTTGCTTCAAGTTCTCATTCGAGCAAACATTGTACATATGGAATTAAAACTGATGCAAGAAACATATATACGAAACTGGTAAGGGAAAAAATAACTCCGTTGCAGCTACTAGGCGTGTCAACCTGTAAGATCAATCATATAAGAGCTGCGATGAATGTTTTAGCATCTTAATTGGAGCTTAGTTGTTACGAACTAAAGATGTCTAAACATTGCTAGTTCTTAGGATTAAGGATAAAACTCATCTCATAGTTGCATTTTAGTCCCAGTTTAATCTCTCTGAATCAGGCATAATTATAATTGGTGCATAATTGTCCATCTCTCTCGAGTTTCAAATTAAAATGTCTTTATATTGCACAGTTCATATATTTGAGGATAAGACTTTTCATTATTTCCTTAAATTATAGCCCCACTCTGTAGTATTTATTCCACTTCTATAAGGCTTAGTTGCACTACAATAGCTTGCACCGTAAACAGGTTGACAGCGACTTTCTAAAAGATTTCTAGTAATTTCTAATAGCCTGAGCACTCGACTTGGTAATATGAGCAGAAATTGTGCTTGACCATTTCACATTAGTTACTGATTTTGAGGTTATAAATTATAATGATGCGAGTGCCTCGTTTTTACAATGACTGCCACTATCAAGGCGAGACTCACCTTGTAGTAATTTTATATATGCAGATGTCTCGACTAGATAGTTGTGGCTGTAGTTTGTCCCTTGCGAAGGTGCTCACTTCTGCTATCAGTTATTCTAAATGTTTGGGGTTCATGAGAATGATCGTGAATTCATGATAAACTGGTCCCAGTAGTACTTTATGGAATGAAAGTCCAGATTAATTTTGGTGAAGCTCACATAATTATTAAACTCATACGGTAAAAGTCATGTATCTAAATTGGATTCCTTTTTTTTGGGGGGGGGGTGCTACAACAAAGGTTCGCCTCCCCCTCCCTCCACCGCAACAACAAATAAAATACCCTAACACAAATGAAGAGAGTTGATAAAGGATAAAACAAACACTACAACTGGCTTTTCTTGCATGTGTCATATATGGCTTGTATTTACACCTATCCCACGTTCTTCTCCAATTTGCTTTTCATTGTTTGCTTGACATATTTGGCATATTGCAGGCTTTATTTTACTCGGCTTTACGCTGCTCCAGAGAGATGCTCACTGTTAATGATGCTACCAAGAATTTGGTAGCAGCTGTCAATAACCGACTTAGTGCGCTATCATTTCATATTAGAGAGTACTATTGGGTGGACATAACGAAGATTAATGAGATACTCCCTCCGTCCCATGTCAATGGACACCAACTTTATGGGTGTGGGAATTAAGGAAAAGTAGGAGAGAGAAATAGGTGGAGGAGGTGTTTGTGAGTATGAAGAATTAAATAGGAGAGAGAATGAGTGGGAGGAATAGTTAGGAGAGAGAATGTTGTGAGTGTAAAAGTGAAGTAGGAGAGAGAATGAGTGGAGGGAATAGTGAATATTCTTTTCCATTTTGGGCAGGGTCCATTCACGTGGGACGTCCCAAAAAGGAAATAAGTGTCCATTCACGTGGGAGGAGGGAGTATATCGTTACAAGACAGAGGAATACTCTACTGATTCCATCAACAAGTTCAATATTTATCCGAAACAAAAATTTTTGGTTCTAACTAGTGTTGATTGTAATAATATTAATGGTATTATTGATGATCTAGAGAACAAGTATCTTTAACTCTTGTTAGTTTATAACTCTTTTGGATGATTTGTAAGAATTATTGTTGAATGGAATGATTGTTAGTTTCTATTATTTTTATTTTTATATAATTTAAAATAGGTGCAGCAGGAAAACAATTGAAAATTAGCCCTTAATAAAAGGTACTGGACTTGACCCGTTATGAGATTTATGTCATGGTCAAATGTCATAATTAAATCTCATATAGTTATATCATTGATATCCTTTGACCTGAGATTATCATCGTCTTCCACTCGATGAATATTGTGTTTGATATAGTTTAACGTTATCTTTAACCGGATAACAATAAGGGCTATTATTGGCATGATAGGATTCTTGTTGGGAAGAATGATAAGTCAAGATGGAATTTTGTCCCTCGTAAATTAAAGAGAGATGTTTGCTAGGACACTCGTAAGTAAGATTGATGATGTACATGGCCTTGTCCGAATGAATTAATGTGATTAATAACATTCGATTGATCAATTTACTTGATAACGAGAAAGCGTTGAACAAAATGAGTTGACGTGGACCATGGCTCATGTTCAATATAACATCGTGTGACAATATGATTGTGATATGTTCTATGTAGGAAATCGAACTTGATATTATATTATTTGGGTAGACATGATGGCTTGCTAGAGTCCGCTCATGTCTTATGAGGATCGATGTGATCGAACTCATTACCAATATAATATAGTCCTATGGGGTCACACACATCGAACGAATTGTCAAAAATGGAAAATATGGACTTTTTGTACTGAGGGGACGACTAGTCCCTTGGCCAGAACCAACTATTCCCTTGGCCTGGGACGAGTGCATCCGAGGTGTTGTCCTGAGGGACGACTCGTCCCATATGGGACGACTCGTGCTCATAATGACGACTCGTGCCCAAGATTTGTACTAACTATTCCCTTAAGTGGGACGACTGTATCTGGAGCATTGTGAAAGGGGACGACTCGTGCCCTATGGGACGAGTCGTCCCGTCGGCGCTGGCAGATACGTAACGGGCTTGGAATTAGGGTTTTCTGAATAGGAAAAAGGTATTTATAGAGTATAAATACTGCCTCCCTTTTAACCTAGCTGTAAGTCACGAAAATTGGGTTTAGAGAAACACAATTGTGAGTTTTTCAATTGAGAATTGAAAATCAAAACACACCAATTCCATATTTCTTCATAGATTGAAAGAGGTTTCAATCAAAGGATCTAGCAATCCACCTAGAATCGTTCTAGGGTTCGTTCAACGTGTGGATACACATAGAGGATCTTCGCAATTCAAGATCTTAAGTTCGTGATTCAAGGTTCGTTCATCAAGGATTCACAAGATCATCAAACCTGGAGTTGGAACTTGTTTATCAAAGACAAAGGGCATCAAGGTTGGTATTTCTATTTCATCCTATTTAATTAATCATCTAGAACGGATCCATGGCTCCGGATTTTTCGTGTTAATTTGCTTTCTTCCGCTGCGCATGGACCCACGAAACCCAACACTTAGCTGCAAAGTGCCCCTGGTCCGCACGTTCTATCCTGGGAGACAAGCGTCCCAACAAAGCTCAAGCACACTCGGTAAGGAAACGAATATGTGTTAAGGAGACAGTGATTTTCATTGGGCTCGTGCATCAACATCAACGACTATCCTTTTTGTATTTTTAGTTTATTAAATTTATGTATTTTACATTTTTTTGTAATTTCCCTCTGAATAGTTTGCAACACGATACGCATTATTCTCAATGTCTCATCTATCCTCCCTTCTAGTCAAACCACACCCCTCATCCCCTCGAACAGTCCTCCTTTACAAACTTCAGCCTAACTCCCATACTACCACCACCATCACCAAACTAACACAATAAAAACCATCTATTTAACAACAAAACTTTAACAATGTCAATAACCATGTCGATAGTGATATTAAGTATATATCGAGTGTGATTAGGTAAAACAGAAATATGAGGCAAGCCGCTTATTGCAAAATCACTACAAAAATATGCCTTTTCCCGGCACTTTTAAATCGTCACTTTACTTTGTGCTGCTAATTTCCGACATTTCAACTAAAGTGCTGCTAAATTTCCGGCATTTTTTGGAAAATGCCGCAAATTCCCGGCACTTTATTAAAAGTGCCGCTAATTTTCGACATTTCAATGAAAGTGCCGCAAAATTTCCGACGCTTTTTGGAAAATGTCGCGAATTTCCGGCACTTTATTAAAAGTGCCGGGAAATTTTCGACACTTCAGGAAAAGTGCTGAGAATTCCCGGCAGTTTGATATAAGTGCCGCTAAATTTCCGGCAATTACTGAAAAGTGTCGCTAAATTCCGGCATTTATTGAAAAGTGCCGCTAATCACTAGTACAGATTGGATCTTAGGAAACGCACCTTAGTTGACGCTTTATAAAAGCGCCATCTATGGTGTAAACTTAAATAGCGCATTCAGATCTTTAAATTTAATAAACAAGGCAAAACAAATTTAAAAAAAAAAATTAACTAACATAGCGCATATTAGAGAAACGCTATCTTAGGAAAATCTTACGTAACACGCTTAATAATAGAATAAAACACCTAATCATAAGCTTTATTTACGTTGGTTTCGTCTTCCGGTTAAAACAAACGGGTCAATTGCAATTTCGTGACCTAAGTTTTACACATAGTTGCAATACCCGCAGCCAAGAGTGCAATTTAGTCAATCAATGCCCAAAGTTTGCAATTTTTAGCAAATTGGTATAAAAACTAACGAAATCGTTAATTTTTTGACGGGACGACGGACGAGGAGGCCGATTGAGAGGGAGAGGATTAATGGGACCAATTTGGCACCTTGGACGGCTGCCGGCACCGATACTAAATTGTCGTTTTTGGATGAGAAGAGGGGAAATCGGGAGGTGGGTTTGTTGTGGGAGGGGATTGAAGAGGGGGAATTTGTGGGTTTATTGAGGAGAGAGAAATGGGAAGAAGATGATCAGAGGAGAGGAGGCGGGAGTCGGTGGGTTTAGAGAGGAGTTGGGAAGGGGGGCGTGATCGGAGGTGTAAGGAGAATCGGCAGGAAGGGGAAAGGGTGGTCGGAGATTGGAGAGCGAAGCTCTCCATTGTTAATGATGACGAGGATGGGGTGGTGGGGGGAAGGGGGAACGAGATAGGGTCTGGACCGGAGAAGAAGTAGGTTTCTTGTTTTTTTATTATTTTTTCCTTTTTTTTTGCCTTTTATTTCTCATTGTCTTTCTTAATATTTTTTTCTCTATGTTCTAAACATATACAAAATAATAATAATAATAATAATAATAATTTTATTATTATTATTATTATTTATTATTATTATTATTATTATTTTATTATTATTATTATTATTTATTATTATTATTATTATTTTATTATTATTATTTTTTTATTATTTTTTTTTATATTATTACTTTTATTATTATTATTATTATTATTATTATTATTAATATTATTATTATTATTATTACTCCCTCCGTCCCTAAATGTTTGTCCCATTTGACTTTTCAAACATTTTAATTTAGTGATTTTGAAGCTTTAATTTTGGTTATTTTTACGAACGCTTTGAAAATTATTGATAATATACACCGCCGTTATGTAATACTCAGTCCCTAAATGTTACAAGTTTTGAAAATTTAGTGATTTTGAAGCTTTAATTTTGGAAATGAGACTAACTTTTTGGGACAAAGGAAAAGGAGAAATGGGACAAACATTTAGGGACGGAGGGAGTATTATTTATTATTATTATTATTATTATTATTTTATTTTTATTAATATTATTATTATTATTATTATTATTATTATTAAATTACGGATTACCCCCTTACATACTCACGTGAAAGGCTTATGAATTCATCCCGTAAAAAAATTAACGATTTCATTAGTTTTTATACTAATTTGCTAAAAATTGCAAACTTAGGGTATTAATTGATTAAATTGCACTCTTGACTGCGGTATTACAACTATATGGATAAAACTTAGGTCACCAAATTGCAATCGGCCCTAAAACTAAAACAAACAAAAAAAACAAACAAAAGAAAAGAAAAAAAAAGCGTAGAGAGAGAGAAAGAAAACAAAGAAAGAAACGAAAAAGAAAACCGAGTAGAGAGAGAAAGAAAAGAACGGTAAGAAAGAGAGAAACCAGTAATCGCCATTCCCAAATCCAGCATTCCCAATCGACCGCCACCGGCCATCGCCATCGCCACCACCACCACACACCACACACCACACACCACCGACGGCAGATTCCAGAACATTAAACCGACGACCACCCATACATAGCGGCAACACCCCCAACGTTGCCTTCACTTTTAGTAGGTCCGTCTCTCTCTCTGTGTTCGTGTTCTTGACCGTGTGGGTGTGTTCGTGTGTGGAGAGAAGAGAAGAAAAGCACCGTTCACCAACTCTCGGTGACCTCTGCGGATTCGAATCCACCTCCACCTCCGGCTTTCAATCACTCCAGCTGCTGCTTCAGGTAAGTTTGAATCTTTTGGATTTCAATTTGAGATTTCAATTTAGGGTTTTATTGTTGATTAATTTGGGGTTTTTGATTTAGTGTTCAAATAAGATTTCAATTTCTGATTTAGGGTTTATAATATCGATTAATTTGGGGTTTCAGATTTAGGGTTTTCAAATGAAATATCAATTTTTTGATTTAGGGATTATATTATTTATTAATTTGCGTGAACACTACCTAATTAATTGCATTTCACACGTTATCTTTATTGTTGTAATCCATCTGACTCATTCACTAGCCTTCTAATTGTCTACTATTCAGGCTACTACGCAGTTCACTCAATCTATTGATTTTAACCAGCTGCATTATGAGAGAACCAAGCTTCACTCCTATGTACTACCAAGAGGGCTTCTTTGGCAGGTCAATCCATTTTTTTTATTTGTCATGTATTATTTATATGAAGTCAAGCAAGATGAACAATTCAGGGCAAGATAAAGAATCAGCTGCATTACCCAACTATTAGTTTGACTAGGTGGATCTATTGTGATATGTTAATGAAATCTACTCCAGTTTTTAGTAAGTCAAAACTAGTACCTTTTTCAATATCTGCATTTACTCAAGGTCTATGTTTTTGTTTTGTCAAGTGTAGCTGAATCCTATGATGAACATTAAAAGTGATGTTCAATTTTGTGCCAGCCCAGGGCTTCTTGCCATACTGAGAACCACTATGTAGATACATTTGAACAATATAAATTGGGGAATGCCTCATTAGCAGTTGATTCTCTCATGAATATCGCCCGGTATCTCTTATAGGTTTCATATTTCTCAATTTTTCCCAATCTAATCTTTTTTGGGTTTGATTCTCCGATACTTTTCTTTTTCATGCATCTCCATGAACTCTTAATGAACTATACATTGACTGACATTCAGAAACAAGTTTATGAAAGTTTATTCAGCAACTCATAAGGCATTGCAGATATTCCAGACAGGCATACATCCAAGCCATATGAGTATCTGTAGAGTCCAATGTTTTTCCCCTCTATACTTGGGTACTAAAAAAATTGATTTGCAGGTTTTCTGTCTTAGGCTTGATGGATAATATCTGCAGATTGAATTTGATTTTCAGGTCAGATTTTTTTCTTTCTTCACTATCAGTAGGGTGCTAAAAGTTTTGATCTGCAGGTTTTCTGTCTTTGGCACTATGGACAAGGTCTTCTGATTGAATTTTATTTTTAAGTCTGCATTACCCGTAGATTTCTGTTTAATCATTTGTCTCACTTTCAGTGTGTAACATCAATGGCAGGCACTTGCTAATGTAGTTGCTAGAAGTTAATACCCATAATGTACTTAAGCTTTTCACTTTACTTAATTGTGTATCAAAATAAATTCTTATTAAATACTACCTTCTGATACATCCATTTCAGACGTTATCGTCTCCTTGGTGGAAGTATTAATCATTCGACCCGAGGTGTGACCCTTTAAAGGTTTGGTACCACCTGTGCACTTGTCTCTGTCATTGAAATAGTACAGCTAGTTACTGCTTTACATTACTCCTTTAAAAAGTGTGAAATTATTTCTTTGTAGCACTGCTATAGCACGGTAACTTGTTTTGCAGATTCTGGTTTGCACTCACTTGACTGATATATTTGTGGATATTCATTTTCTTTAGGTATCCCATCATACAAGGACTATTTGAATGTCGACTTCTCTGCATGCCAATGGAGATATTTATTTATGTTTTTTGACAATCTCCAGTGTCAGGTAAAATCCATGAGCATATTAAGACCAGATGGCAACTCTACAAATGTTCCAAGATATCATCTTTTCTATAGGTTGGTGTTACTTTAAGCTCCCATGGCTTCCAATTGTTTATCCATTATTTGGGGAACTGTTATAAATACTATCTCGAAATCAAAAAAGTAAAAACAAAGGTCTCACTTACACTTTTGGTTTGACCCAAAATAATACTCTATTTAAGGATGTTTGATTTACCTACATGTAAGTCTTCTCCGATCCATGATATATTTGTACATCTGTGCTCTTGTAGTCATAGCCACAAATGACAAGACTTAGTTATTAACACTGCTTCTGATCTGCTTTGGACGAGTGTTATACAGTTGAGATATATGTGTGCGCTATCTTATGACAACACGTCCTACATTAGGAGACGTCCATGTATATTTACTTCTATCATTCTGATAACATCATGGGCATTCCTTCCCCCTTATCTTCACATACATTACTCGTTCTTTTAACTAAGGCTCTGTCTTTGTAGATTTAGCCTCACTGAACCATCATTTCTCAAGTGATAAGTGTTCCAGAATCGTCCATTATACTTTCTGCTTGAGGCTCATATACTTCTACGCACATACATTTTATCTTTATTTGGTTTTTCATTGTTTATTTAATGTATTTGGGTGAAAAGTGCACAATATGTTAAGCCCAATACCCTGACATTTTCATACTCTTATTTTTTGGTATTTGCACAATATGAAGGGGACCTGGTAGCGAAGTGCTACTTTGCGAAGCACAAGCTTGTGTGGGAAGTTCTAGATGGTGGTCTTAAAAATAAGATTGAAATTCAATGGTCTGACATTATAGCCTTGAAGGCGAATTACCCTGATGATGGGCCTGGGATGTTGGATATAGTGGTAATTTCCTTTTCATGATTCATATTGAAGCTGCCATGCACAAGGATTATGAGATGTTGATTATAAATGGTGATGTTTTATTGGTGCAACTAACGAGACAACCTCTCTTTTTCAGAGAGACCAATCCCCAGCCTTGGAAGCATACCTTATGGCAGGCAACATCAGATTTTACTGGTGGGCAGGCTAGCCTACACAGGTACACTACTCATCATCTTGGTCTTGTATCATCATCATCACTTTTCTATTTTTCGTGTTCTCATATATGTGTAACTCATATTTGTATATGGAATTATCTTCAATATCTAAGTAAATCAGAGACCATAGAGATTAAATAGACATTTAATGATGTATAAGTTCATATTTCTCACCCATCCACTCCACCACAGGTAGTGTAATTTCTGCAAAAGCTGCAGATAATATAAGGATCTCCAGTGCAGTAGCATGCTTCAGAAGCTGTTGTTATACTGGGAATGGACAAGGCAAGTTTGTTCTGAGGCTCACTCTCCAAACATGTCGAATGAGAAGTGTCCAATGCCTGCAACTTCTTATTGTGGTTCATGGTTCTAGGGAAACAGCATGGCTCTCATTATGAACATAGATTGTGTCTTGTTAAAATTCATGATTAATAAGTTTGTAGATGTCAATGCTTTCCGTACCTTCCTTTTGAACTAGTACTTTTTGGGTTGTGTAATGCATACTAAATGTTCAATTTATGGCAATGGACCAAGCTTTATATTTTATAAGTTAATTCTTATTCATCGCTAATTGTTGAAATTTGTGTATGTTATTGATTTCAATAGCACAATAAATTAGAGAAGCCAAAATTTTCTAGGGAAAAATACCAAAAACCCCCCTCGTTAAAACTTTCCTATCCAAAAAACCCATGAAATAATTTGCATATCCAAAAAACCCATAAATCACAATTTTCACACAAAAATGGACATTCTGTCATCGAAATCATAACATCCTTAAAAAAATAATGTATTTTGACAGAATTGACCTTTGCTTTTGTAAAACTCATTAATTTATTAAATTTTCAGTGACTAATCTATCCTTGCAATTCAATACAAAACCTATTACGATCAAGATTCCAAATTTATTTTTGATCAAAAGTAAATTTGGATATTGATTTTGGGATGAAATAATTACACACGTCTTATGTAGTTTAATTTAATCCACTCACCCTCCCGCGCAACACAGAACATAAAGCTTGAAACAGATGATCATGATCATGATCATGTAATAATTTTGAGAATCAATATAACTTTGGGAATCTATTCAAAGAAGTTCTTATATAAAATTACATCATAATGTTCTGAAGAACAAACATATAAATAGAAAAAGAAAAAAATAACTGATTGATCTAATCTAACTACCACCAAATAACTGCTACAACGTAACTGCATAAGGTCAAAAAATGAATACACTTGACACCCTTCGATTGTCATCAGCTTAACACATTAACCCTTCATTCCACCATTCTCATCATCCCCCCTCAAGTTGGAAGGGGTAAAGATATTTAGCACTTGCAACTTGGAAAGTAAAAATGCCAAATCTTTAGAAGTATGACCTTTGGTGAATAAATCTGCTAGTTGGTGAGAAGAAGAAATATGAAACGTAGAAATCATGCCTTGATTAAGTTTCCCCTTGACAGTGACAATCCATTTCAATATGTTTTGTGCGTTCATGGTAGACTGGATTAGCGACTATATCTGAAATTTGCTTGATTGTCACGGTGAAGAGGAATTGGTTTAGGAATGAGAATAGATAATTCCTGAAAAATGGAAAGAAGCCACGTCAACTCACAACATGTATTCGCCGTTGCCACTGTATTCGGCCTCATGAAGATCTAGAAACAGTATTTTGTTTCTTGCATTTCCAAGAAACAAGAGAAGTGCCCAAAAAAAAAAATACAAAAGCCAGTGATTGATTTTCTTGTGGTGGGGCAAGCACCCCAATCAGCATCACAATAGGCAGAGATAGTGAGTGGAGATGTTGAAGGAAAGAATAGACCTTGACCTGGATCTTTCTTTAAGCATCGAACCAATTTTAGGGCTGCTGTCCAATGTGACTTCCTTGGAGATGTAACAAACTGACTAAGGATGTGAACTGGATAAGATAAATCAGGCCTTGTAATAGTAAGGTATATTAATTTTCCAACCAATTGTCTGTAAGAATGACTATCGGTTAAAAGAGGACTGTTAATAGTTGCAAGGCCATGATGCATAGCAATAGGGATTTCAGATGGTTTGGCTCCAGACAATCCTGTGCTTTGTAGCAGATCGAGGACATACTTTCTTTGATGTAAGCATATCCGAGATTTGTTTCTGGCTATTTCCAAGCCTAGAAAGTACTTGAGGGGACCAAGGTCCTTGATGTTAAAGGAAGAATGTAAATGAGATTTAAGGGAGTCAATTACAGCAGAGTTTGATCCTGTGATTAATAAGTCATCAACATAGACCAAAACCAATGTTAAGTCATCCTTGCCTTTGAGAATAAAAAGGGAATGATCACTTGATGCTTGATGAAAACCAAAAGAAATGAGACTGGTGGAGAATTTTTTATACCATTGTCGTGGTGCTTGCTTTAAACCATATAGAGACTTTCGTAACTTGCAAACAACCTTGAATCCAACATTAGTTTTTGGAACATTACTGGGATGATAACCAAGGGGGAGATCCATAAAAACATCTTCATTAAGGTCTCCATGAAGAAATGCATTTGAGACATCCATGTGGTGAAGATGCCAACCTTTTGAGGAAGCTAAGGCCAAGAGAACTCGGACCGTAGTCATTTTGGCTACAGGTGCAAAAGTGTCAAAGTAGTCAACTCCTTCTTTTTGTGTGAACCCCTTTGCGACTAACCTCGCTTTGTATTTGTCAAGACTGCCATCTTGATTGTACTTGATCCTGAAAATCCATTTACATCCTACACTCTTGACATTAATAGGTAAGATCTGTAATATCCAAGTATTATTTTTCTCTAATGCATGCAGTTCAGCAGTCATAGCCTCACACCATTGGGGATACTTGATAGCTTGATAATAAGATTGAGGTTCAAAGGCAGATGTAATGTTACATACAAAATGTTTGTAATGAGAAGAAAGATGAGTATAAGATATATAATTACAAAGATGGTACCTTGTCGAAGAGTTGATCTGAGGATTCTGCAGAATTGATGGAAGTCCTGAGTAATCTTTGAATTTTGATGGAAGTGTTCGATGTCTAACAGGTCTAGAGAGGATATTTAGACGATTGGAAGGAACTGGAGAAATATTATTGGATGGAGTGTGAGGATGATCAGAGGGCGCGGAAGAGGGAAGTGTGGAGTTAAGTTGGAAATTGGACTCAAGATTATTTTGAGATGTGGAGTGTGTCACGGCTTGTTTACGTATCAATGATGTTAGCGGTATCAATATGTGGGTAAGAGACAGAAATATGGAGTCAGAAGTCATACTATTTGTTTCAGACACAATCAATTCAGAATATGGAAAAATTGTTTCATAGAATTTAACATCTCTTGAATAAAAAACTTTATGAGAGGCTAAATTATAGACTTTATAAGCCTTTTTCCATGAGAGTATCCTAAGAATAGACATTTGGTTGCCCTAGGACTGAATTTGTCGGAATTGTAAGGATGAGTAGATGCATAACATAAACAACCAAATACTTTAAGTTGATTGTAATCTGGATGTTTGCCAAGAAGTGTGTGAAAAGGTGTTTGAAACTTTAATACTGATGAAGGCATTCTATTTATTAAATAGGTTGCGGTCAATATGCATTCACCCCAAAATCTTATAGGTAAATGAGCCTGGAATCGTAAAGCCCTAGCTAATTCTAAGAGATGACGATGTTTCCTCTCCACTCTCCCATTTTGTTGCGGGGTACCTTTGCAAGAACTTTGTGGTATTATCCCAAGAGATGCAAGAAGATTGTTCATGTCTGAATTAAAGAATTCGGAACCATTATCCGATCTTATTTCTTTAATGGTTGTATTAAATTGATTTTGTACCATTTTAAAAAACTTATAGAAGTAATCACAAACATGTTCTTTAGATTTTAAAAGATATGTCCAAGTGGCTCTACTAAAATCATCTACAATGGTTAGAAAGGAAACTCCATAATCACGTCGAATATCATTAATGATCTCTCTAGCACGATACGCAGGTGTATCTTTTAACTTATCTTGCACAAGACTTGCAACTAGTTTCTTGCTTGCTTGAGGATGAGTTTTCTTACCAATCCCGGGATCACAACAATGATTTTTCTCAAAAGTTTGTACACGAAATACATTAGTTTTTTCAACCCTTGATGCATGAATTCTCCAGTTACAAACTTCTTCCTTGCATTTTGCTGTAACTCTACTCTTCTCATTCTTGATAAACGTGTACGCAAAATGATAAGTGATTGCGTATTTTCTTAATGCTTTTCTGAATTCGTCGGCTCCTTCAAACAATTGTCCAATGCCAGTTATAGCATCTCTCCATAGTGAAAGCAACTTTGGCGCATTCTCTACGTAGTCAGTACTATTTGTTTCATTTGATTGAGAAGTTGTAACCCTGTATAAGTATAAAACCATCATCTAGAGATTTTTTTCTATGATTAAAACTACCCTAAAAATTATAAGAATCAAGAATATAGAAATTACCTATTATGAGTGGTATATCCGCTTTGTTTCATAACATATATTTCCGCAGATATTGATTCTTTGTGCATTCTAACAAAATTTCTTATATCAACATCATCTTTTAGAGAAATTAGAATGCTTTTATCTCCTGGAACGTAATACTTCAATGAAAGTGTGGATTCCTCCGAGTTTAAAGCACATTTTCTCACCACTTCAGACATAAAGGAATCAATTTGCGTTGTCTCATCCACTTCAAAGGCATATGCTTCACCTCCAACATAGATGCTTTCACCCTCAGTCTCACGAAAATCACCACCAAATCGACATACAACGATAAGCTTGACAACCATCGTCTTTCTTACAATAACATAACATCTTTATAACTACAGTCATCTATAGTATAAATGGAAACCCCGCTTTGAACAGTGGAATGAACAGTTCCACGCGGGGAATTTCCCATTTTGCCCTCATACATGTGTCCCTTTCCCATTTTGCCCTTAAATTTTTTTTTTTTTTTTTTTTTTAATTTAAAAAAAAAAATTTTAAAAATTTACGTGGCCTTGGACACGGGCAAGTACTAGTATATATATATATATATATATATATATATATATATATATATATATATATATATATATATATATATATATATATAGAGAGAGAGAGAGAGAGAGAGAGAGAGAGAGAGAGAGAATTAATAATAAACATTATTGATCAAAAGCAACTTCACAAACAACAAAAACTAATATCATTAAATATTAATTTATAACAGAATGAAGTCAAATTGAATACCTTATTAAATAAGAGAAGAGCTTTGTTGTTGAAAGCTTCTTCTCAATCAATGGCGGCTATATGATCACACTAAGTAATCTTACTCTTAAACCAAGGATATTTTTGTCAAATCATTCACTTCTTTTAACTTCTGCTAATGGAACAGACGACAATTTTTCAATTTGGGTTTTTTGGTATTGAATTTTATTTTTTTTGGATCTTTTTGATAGCAAATTTATTTCATGGGTTTTTTGGTTAGGAAAGTTTTAATGAGGGGTTTTTTGGTATTTTTCCCAATTTTCTAGGCCAGATATATTTTTAAGAAGGAACCAGCAATTTTAAATGCACCGCTAATATTGGAGAATATTAAAAGTGCCACTAATTTTCGGCACTTTAAAAAAAGTGTCGCTATTTTTTTGGCATTTTAGACATGCCGGTATATTTGGCACTTTATGAAAGTGCCGAAAGCGGCGGGAAAATTAGCGGCACTTTTAAAGTGCCGGAAATTAGCGGCACTTTTTTAAAGTGCCGAAAATTAGCGGCACTTTTAAAAGTGCCGAAAAATTTGCGGCACTTTTAAAAGTGCAGGAAAATTACGACACTTACAAAAGTGCCGAAAAACAGCGGCACTTACAAAAGTGCCGAAAATTAGCTGCACTTTATAGGTGTCGGGAATTTTTCGGCACTTTAAAAGTGCCGGAAAGTATTGCCGACACCACTTTTTTCGGCACTTTAAGAAGTGCCGGAATAAGCTTTTCCGGCACTTTTTTAACATTTTCGGCATTTTTAAAGTGCCGGGAAAAGCCATATTTGTTGTAGTGAATCAAAGACGGGGAAGGCAAAATGATGCAAAAGGACACACATTCATGCATTGCTCAAGCCGGTGGTTAAAGATGTAGTTAAAAGAATTGCTCTCGAGCCGCCCATTGAAAACATGGGTTGTACATCCACCTTGGTGGCAACAAAAAAGATGTCGGGTGGGGAAGGTGTGGACGAGGAAGAAGGGTGGGGGTTATTTTGAACAAAAAAAAGTTGGTGCATTATAAAAGGTGGGATGGTATTAAGAAAGGAGAGTGTACTTAGAATTTTGGAGGTGTGAAAACCCACTTATAAAATAAGTTTAATGGCTAATTTGGACAATCTCTCTATATATAACAACAAAATGGTGAGGTGTGTTTTTCATCTTGAAAACATTACTTTCAATAGGGGTAAAAATGCCATTTACTTGGTGAAGTCTTTAATTACAAGATTTTTAGGGGCAATTAGTCAATTAAAATTCTAATATTTTTTGTCCCTCTCAGCCATAAACTTCGTTCCATCTACATCTCCTTAGGTTTAGGCTATGACACGTGTTCCATTATGTTTGTTTAACAAGGACACATGTTGTTGGGATAGTAATGACACGATTTGATTAATTAACTGTTGGCGAATAGGAAATAGTAAATTTAAAAAGTGTTGTGAGTGTAATAGTGTTTTAGGAGAGAGAATGAGTGAAGGAAATAGTTAGTGGGATAATAGAATATTAATAAAACTTTTCTATTTTAGAAAAGATGATGCTTCAAACGGGACGCCATTTTGGGTAAAAAGCGACGGATTTCCTGGGACGGAGGGAGTATATATATACTCACTCTGTCCCGGAAAACCTTACCCACTTTGCCATTTATGGCGTCCCATTGGTAAGTCACACTTTCTAAAAAGAAAATTTTATAACACTTCTTTATTAATGGAACCCACTTGTCATACTCACAACAACTATCCATTTACTATTCTCTATCCCCACTTTCTCTCTCATACCCACTCACAACTCCTACTTTAACAACATTATTCATTATTTTTCGTGCGTAACAGTAAATGGGTAACATTCTCCGGGACGGAGGGAGTATTGAATACAAATTAGAAGAATTGCAAAGGCAAAACTACAAAATTAATTTAAAAAATCTCTTTTTTATTTTTTAATCTTCAACAGTGAGTTGTTCAAAAGTAATCTTTAAAATATAGAATTTTTTGTTTACACGAAGATGGTTAGTGGAAAAACTGTAATTTTTTACATTCGATTAAAGCACATTTAGACATTTAAGTAATTAAAGTTAATAGAAATTGACGTCGCTTTTCCACCACTCATTTTTTAAACGCAAAGTATCAAATTGTTAGATTTTTAAACTTTAGTCTTACAAATATTTTAGGAAAATGTATTTATTGTGTTGGATATCACCATTTATTTATGTAAAGTAGATTTAAGTTTCAAATTGCCTATTTTTTTAGTATTCAAACTTCAAGTGTGTTCAATTATTTGTATTTCTTCCTCCTTATTTCATTCAATTACAATTTTTCCATTTTTTCTATGTATATTCGGCATTTTATGGACTAATAAATATTTACTTTAATTTTCTAAGATCACGAGGAATATATTATATCACTTTGCATATTAATGTTGTAATTATCATTCCAATTTAACAATGAATCAAATAATGTAACTTTCTAATTTATTTTGATCACTATTATACACAATTAAATTATTCATATTCATTTAATTATTTTAAAATTGGATGCAGTGACTAATTGCATAAATGACAAATAGTTGAAGGAGATTTTCCTTAGTTATCCATATGAGATATAGCCTTATATCTTTTTCTTTCTCTTTATTTTTTTAAATATATATTTTTTAAATATTTAAATCATTTTGTTTTTGTGTAAATTCTTCTTTCATTGCGTATTTTTTTAAAAATTAATTTAAAAATAAATAATTAATTTTGCATACTCGTCGTGTATCGCTTGGGTGTACTGTTAATTGCCATAAAAATTAAAAGATGCGACATTTTCAAAATTTCACGAAAATACCTCAGACATTTTAAATACTAGTTTACCCTTGACAATTGAATGATACACACATGTGACAACTTTTTTTTTTTTTTTTTTTAACAAATATAGTATGTTCTTATAAACTCAGCTAAATATGACAGCTCAAATATAAAACTCATTTATTACGCTTATTCACATTTTTTAAAAAGACAAAACCAAAAAAAGGCTAATATTTTATTGAAATCTATAGTATAAATTAGAGTGGTGTTGAACAGTTGAATGAATAGTGCCATTGGCCGAAATTCCCATTTTGCCCTCACTATTTTGCCTCTTTCCCATTTTGGTCTTAAATTTTTTTTTTAAAATTAAATTTTGCCCTTAATTTTTTTTTTAAATTAAAAAAAAAAATGTGTCCTCGAACACGGGCTTAATTAAAAAAAATGAAAAAAAAATAACTAGTCCTCGAAAACGGGCTTATTCTATTCAAGTTGACTTTCATAATTTAACTATTAAACTAAGGCTTTGTTTGTTTGGGGGAAAATATTTTTTGAAAAACATTTTCCTCATTTTTCGGTGTTTGTTTTACACCAGAAAATGGGAAAAACTTCATTTTTATCGTATTTTTCGAAAAACATTTTCATTTTTCGAAAAACATTTTGCCAAAAATCATTTTCCGAAAAATATTTTACGCTAAACAAACGGAGCTTAATTTTAGTTCTACTGGTCATCATAATAATAAGGTCTTTTCCGGAATATCCGGGTTGAATTGCGTTCAGACCAGCCACTACGGTGACCCTCACTTGAGGGTCATCAGATAGGACAAAGAAGAAATGAAAAAAAAAAATGTAAAGTCACGGAAATTGGTGACTTCGGGCAATTTCTTGCCCTGCGGTTGGCCCCGGTTTGCATCTTTTCTTTTTTTTTTTTGATCAAATTATTTTGATTTTGTATTTATATAAATATATTTTTAAAATTAATATATTTTATATATTAATTTTATTTTTAAAAGGTTGGGTTGGATTGGGTTGGGTCGAGGTCACTGATGGGAGTATAAATTATATAAGGTTGGATTGGATTGGATGAGAGAAATTAATATTTTATTTGAGGTTGGGTTGGGTCAGAGTCACTGTCACTGATGGGGATGGTTTCAAAGAAGGGTTTAGGTTCATCTCTCTACAATAACCTAAATCGGAGATCAGAAGAAGAGCTGCCGGCGCAGATAGACCGCCATGTCGAAGAAGAACAACTTATCTCTCAGAAAGAAACAACACGAATTCGAGCTCCGAAGTATTCTTTCTCAATCCCCATCTCTTTTTATCTCTTTTAAGTTCTCGTTTGTTACCCAATAATCATTGTTTTGGTCAAATTTCAACAATTAGATTTATAAGAAGGGAAAAGTGACTAAAGTGATATGAATCTAGGTACAATGATCATCGTATTAGATAGAAATAGGCACAAGTGGTTTGTTGACTAGGGAAAGCCCTTGAACAACTTGTTCGCCGGCACAAAACCCCGGGAGGATGTGGCTCCTACCTTCACCAAAAGTTTACTAAGAATTCACTGATGATTACAAAGCTAAGAGCATATGAAAAGGGAGCTTAGGCTAGTGTCGTACGTGTGTGTGAATTTACAGTGTATGTTCCCCTTTTTATACCTCAAGAAATAAACTAAATAACAATAAGGGCCTTAAAACTCGGAGAAATGGTTGATCTTGAGAGACATATCCGCACTTGTTGTTGATGAAGAGATAATGACGAGATTTCTTTGGAGAAACGTGGTGGAACCGGTCTTCGGCATGTTCCCTAAAAAATAGGGAAACGTTATGCGACCCAACTGCGAGAGGTCCAAGTTGTAAAATAGAACAACTCAAGTTGTTAGTACCAAGTTGTTAAGTACAAGTTGTAATCACATTGACTGAAAAAATGTAGGGCCCAACAATTGCCCCCAAACTTTTTGAAAAAATGAGGAATAGGAAGAGACAAAAGAATTCAAAAAGTTTGCCCAAACAAGAAGGAAAAGAATGACGGTTTTTTTTTTTTTTTTTTTTTTTTTTTTTTTTAAAATGGGGACCGATGGATGCGACGGTTAAGGAAAAGGTTTTACCTTTTAAGAAGGTCTCAACCACTTTCTTTTTCATTAAATAAAAAACTCTTGCTCCAACTCTCCCTTTCAACAAACGTAGCTTTCAGAAAGATTTTACGGGAAGAAGAAGGAGAACCAGTGAAGGCGATTTTCGGAGAGAATCAAGTAAAAATTAGTGGTGAGTTTCTTTGCTTCCTTTTCAGTTTCACTTTCGATTTCTTGTTTTTCGCTTTGTAAAAAATGGGGAAAAGGAAGGCGGTGACTTTATTTGAAAGTGGAGAGGGTTTGCACTGAGGGTTTTTGACCCAAAGTATGTTAAAGAATCTGAAAAGGAAAAGTGCACCATCCCAGTAGTTAATTTAGAAATTATCAAGAAAAACCATGCAATGGCCTTTGAAACCGAAATCTTTACCCACCCTAACCTAACTCCCGAGTGTTTCTCCCCCGATTGGGTGTGCTTTCCTGAATACCCGTTCATTATTGGCCTGAGGTTTCCTTTCCCAACTTTAATTACTCAATTCTTCGTATCTACCAAACTTAACTACGCCCAACTTACGCCTCAAGGTTGGAGGAATCTTCAAACCCTAGTGAGACTAAACGCGAAACGAGTTAGCCATCGGTCTAGAGGAATTTGCTTTTACGAATGAGTTTAGGAGTTTCGGTTTAGGGAGGTATGGTTTTAGGGTTAGGGTTGGTAGGAAGCCTTTTGTGATCGACAATGTTGACAACGCTGATAGAGGGTGGAAGAACAATTTCTTTTTTGCCAAGAAGAGCACCCTGGTGAAGGACGTGGGTGCCAACTTCAAATGGAGGTCCCAAGGTAGTAGGCAGTTTTTCTATTTTCTAAGGATGACTTTCAACAATGTACTAACTATTTCTCCAACTTTCTTTTTGGCCTAGTTGCAAAATTGGATGTACTCTTTCCCTTTAAGGAAGACACAGAAGAAAGAGTGAGCAAGATCTACGACTTGGAACCTCTATTGAGACCTTTTAAGGCACTACCAGTTCTATTTGTTGCAGATCCTAACGAAGAAGTTGGCCCAGAAGAAGCCCAAGAGGCAAACCTTGAAGAAACTTTGTCTGAGCCTGCTCCAATGTCTACAGGTTAATCAAATGTTTTAAATTTTTGCCTATCTCCAAGTTGTCCTATTCTCTTTAACTTGTTATAACTCTTTATCCTTTTTTTGTAGCCACTCGCTCCAAGGGGACTGTTAGTGCTGCTTCTCTTCTTGCCCAGGCCAGAGCAAAGAGTACGGCCAAGCAGGATGGAAAACCCCCTACCCCAGTAATGCCGTAGTAGCTAGTTCTCAAGTGGTGCATCCAAAAGAAGGGGATACAAAGAAAAGGAAGCTGGTGGAAGTGGAAGCCACGGATGAAAATAGTGAAATGGACCTGGAGAAGTTGGGAGAAAAATTTAAAGCTATGGCTGAGAAGGTAAGGACGAAGGAGCTTTTAATTTTATCAACTAACTTGGATAATCTATTGACATCTTTTTGGTGCAGGAACTTATGGCTCCGATTGTGGCTTATGTTGATGTTCTAAAGATCAAAGCAGCGAGATTTAGCCACGAAGCTGCGGAATCAAAAAAGGAGGCTAACAAAAGTGCAAAGGAAGTGGAGAAGGCTGAAAAAGAGGCAAACAAGCATGCCAACGAAATGGAAGGTTTGAGGAGTGACTTCGAACGTTTAGGAAAAGAGGTAGAGACCATTCGTGCGAGAATAAGGCTCACATGAAGGAGGCTGGAGGTTGCGAGAGGGGACTTTACTTTTAACGCCACCAAAACTCTGCTGGAGACCCGCATTCAAATGATTGAAGAGTATGAAAAAGGACGAGGCCTCGGCTTGGAACTTGGAGTATGAAAGGAAAGTCTTGGCGGACCACATTGGGGAGCCGGCGGATGAAGGAGAGGTGAATTCCGCGACTCTGGAAGCTACGGTAGATGATGCTCACAAGGAACTAAACATCATAGTGGCTACTCCAGCGATCAAGTGGAAGGTGTAACACCGGCGGCGAGCGGGAGGTTTAAAAATACTTTAAAACTTTAAGTATTTTGGATGGGAAAAACAATTTTTGCTTTGTGTACCTCTGTTGGTACAACAAATGAGGGGAGTGTCCCTTTAAAACAATGTTTTTGGTTTGTAATGGTTCATAAGAACCGAGACAATTTCTTTTGGGGGTACTAGGTTGGTCTAGTACTCCAAGTTTTAGGTTTTTAGGGACTTGTTTGGCCTAACCAACTTGTCCTTTAATTACGAAAAGATCTTTTGGAAAACACTTAAGCTGTTTTTAGCAAAGTAGTCTGTGTCTCCAAGAGACGCTTGTTTGTTCTTTAGATAACATGTAAATGTTATAACCGGTAGGTAACATGAAAATGTTACAACCAAAAGTTCACAACTTGGAAAAAGTGTGAAAACGTGCGCCCGGGCGAAGGTGTCAAAACCTTAATTCGTAAGAAAAGATGAAAATCTTTTAACCATAAGTACCTTGATCGGAGGTAAATCGTTTGAAGGGATAGAACAAGTATCGGCCGTCTGGCGTGTCAACAAGTTCTATACCTCTCCGGCTAGAATTCCAACATGTATCGGCCCGTCTTGGCGTGTCAACATGTTGAAATTTTCTTCTTCGGGTTCAAACACGTATCGGCCCGTGCGGCGTGTCAACATGTTTGACACTGCTCCTGCTTGAGCCTCAACAAGTATCGGCCGTGCTTGGCGTGTCAACATGTTGAGGCTGTTTCGTTTGCCCAAGTTGCACCTTGCAAAAGCAGTTACGTTAGGGTTGGGCGTTAGCGTAGCTAACGCCTCCACGCTCAAGTCGATAAGGATTCGATAAGAGTAAAAATTGAAACGTGTAATTGAACTTGACATAAATTCTAAACCGTACTGAGGGTCTAGTTATAAACAACTAGACTCACATGAAATAGAGTTTCAAGTGGATTGCGTTCCAACTTCTAGGGATTACGTCTCCACTTGGGGTTGACAACCGGTATGCACCTTTGCCGGCTTCGGCATCGATGAGATACGGGCCTTCCCATTTGGGAGCTAGTTTACTGCATTCGGTTCTCTTGTATTTTGAAAAACTTTTCTCAAAACTAAATCACCAACCTGGAATCTTCTTATTCGACATTCTTGTTGTAAGACACAGCGATTCGCTGGCGATAGTGCCATCCTTATCTTGGCTAAATCCACGATCTCATCAATTGTATCTAAATCTTGAGTTAGCAAGAGGTTATTTTCATCTTGAGTCAATAAGCCATACCTTGCTTTGTGGGGATTGTCACTTCAAGCTGGAATTACGGCTTGACTCCGTACACTAAAGAATAGGGGTTCTACCTGTTGCTCCTTTAGAAGTGGTTCTATACGCCCAAAGCACAAGTGGTAGTTCTTCAACCCACTTGCCCTTCTTTTGATCCAGGCAGCTTCTTCAAGTTGTTGATAATCAACTTGTTACTAGATTCAGCTTGGCCATTAGCTTGAGGATGGACGGGCGTTGACATGATTAACTTGATGCCCCGGCGAGCACAAAAATCTCTAGTCTTCTTACTTATGAATTGTGACCCGTTGTCACATATAATTTCGACGGCACACCAAACTGCTAATGATATTTTTCTTTAAAAACGATATTACCTCTTTGTCTCGACTTGTACATAAGCACGCCTCGATCCACTTTGAGAAATAATCGGTTAGAGCCAACATGAACACTTTGCCTCAGGGAGCTTTGGGCAACTTGCCTACAATATCCATGCCCCACTTTGCATGAAAGGCCAAGATGAGACTATAGGATGTAGAGGTTCGGCGGAGTTGGTGCAAGATGTTCTTTGTGTCTTTGGCGGGCATCACACTTCATGCATAATCCATGGCATCTTGACGCATGGTTGGCCAATAATATCCCGTCTTGAGAGCCTTTGATGCTAACGCCTTTCCTCAGAATGATTCCCACATACTCCTTCATGGATTTCTTTGAGCACAAGTTCAACTTGCTCACTGTCTACACATCTCGAGTAATGCCACATAAAGATTTCTTGAACGGCACATTATCTATTAACACGAAAGTTGAAGTTCGAATTTTAAATGATCTAATATTTTTAACATCGGGAGGAATAGTTCCAAGTTGAAGGAACTCGATGACGGGTTGGGTCCAAGAAGGCTTAGCATCTTGTGCCCCGGTAGGTGGAAGAACCACTTGAGTTTCTTCAACTTGGTCTATCACTGGTACTTAACATAAATAATGGGGATATTAGTATGTAACATTGATTTGCAAGTTGAACCCAAGTTGGCCAAGGCGTCTGCCTCCGCATTCTCTTCTCTAGGGATCTGTTCCAAAGAGAATGATAAAAATTTCGAAGCTAGTGCTTTAACATGTTGGAGGTACAGAGTCATCTTGGAATGCTTTGCCATATAAGCTGCCATTAAAGCGGTTAGCTAGTAATTGAGAGTCAACAAATACATTTAAATGTGTTATATTCAAACTTAAAGCTGTAGTTAAACCCATGATTAGGGCTTCATACTCAGCTTCATTATTCGTTGCATTAAATTCACAAGATACAGCTTGTGGTATGATATCACCTTGAGGGGATTTTAGGACTATTCCCAAGCCAATTCCCTTGGAATTTGAGGCTCCATCTGTAAATAGTGTCCAAAATCTAGGAATAGTTTTACCTTCAAGTTGCTTTGCACTTCCGGTTCTACCTCGAGTACGCAAACTTGGGTGAAGTCGGCTACGAAATCGGCTAGGGCTGCGATTTGATGGGTGTTCTTGGCTCGTATGATATGTCATACGTGCTCAACTTGACGGACCACTTGGCCAATCTACGACATCTCTGGAGTTCTCAACACATTTCTCATAGGATAGTTAGTCCTAACGGTTATGGAATGTGTTTCAAAATAATGACGCAATTTGGTAGCGGATAGTTAAGGCTAATATTAATTTTTCTAGATGAGAGTACCTTGTTTCGGCATCTAACAAAGACTTACTTACATAGTAAACGGGATGTTGTTCTCCTTGGATCTCTTTCACCAATCTTTGCACTAACGGCGTTTTCGAGATCTGACTAAATATAAATAAAGATGCTCACCATGTTCGGGTTTAGCAAGTAGGGGTGACGTCATCAAATATTCTTTAAGTTGTTTGAAAGCTGCCTCATGTTGGTCGGTCCATTGAAAGAGCTTATTTTTTCTTAACACTTCATAGAATAACCTGCACTTATCAGATGATTTGGATATAAATCTATTCAAAGCGGCCACTCTACTGTTAACCTTTGCACGTCCTTGATGTTTTTAGGGGACTCCAAGTTGAGAATCGCTTTGATTTGCTCGGGACTTGCTTCGATTCCCCTCTTGGTTACCATATATCCCAAGAATTTACCTGCTCTGACACCAAAGTTGCACTTTGCCGGATTGAGCTTCATGTTGAAGGCTTTCAAGATGTTGAACGCCTCGTGAGGTGTTGCATGATCTTCAATATGTTTGGACTTTACTACCATGTCATCTATGTAAACCTCCATTGTCTTGCCAAGTTGATCTTTGAACATCTTGTTCACCAATCTACAGTAGGTTGCCCTGCATTTTTAAGACCAAATGGCATAGCAATATAACAATATATACCTTACGGAGTCATGAATCTTTGTATCCTCTTGGTCAGAAGGCTCCATTTGAATCTGGCGATATCAGGAAGATGCATCCATGAATGTCAAGATGTCGTGGCCAGTTGTCTCGTCAACTAGAGAGTCAATGTGAGGGAGAGGGAATGGGTCCTTCGGACAGGCCTTGTTCAAGTCGGTGAAGTCCACGCATACCCGCCACTTGCCATTCTTCTTCTCCACCACTACAACGTTAGCCAACCATCTCGGAGTGCTTGAACTTCTCGATCATCTTGGACTTGGCTGACCTCTCAACTTCAGCCCTTATGATCGATTCCTTTCTTGGGCAAACTTCCTCCTTTTCGATGGACGGGACGGATGGTTGGGTCAATGTTCAATTTGTGAGTAATAATATCCTTGCTTATCCCTGTCATGTCTTCATGCTTCCAAGCAAAGCAAAGCATTTCGACTTTTCGGGAACTCAATCAGCTCCTCCTCAATCTCGGAGGGTAGGTCTACCCCAACTTGTACTTGGGCCTCGGGATTCGAAGCATCAACGGGAACGCTCTTCGTATCATGCTCCACATTGCTTCGAGAACATCCGGGGCCTTTTTCTTTAATTGCTATGCTTGCCGAGGGACTGAACTCGCTTTCATGTTGACCTTGTAACATTCCTTAGAGACTTCTTTGGTTCCCCTTCAACTTGGCAACACCCCAAGGTGTTGGAAACTTGACGCATTGATGGTAAGTTGATGGTACGGCCTTCATGTTGTGGATCCAAGGTCTTCCCAATATAACGTTGTACGAGGAAAGACATTCAATCACACAAAACCTTTCCATGGAATTCATACCCTCTAGATAGATGGGCAACTTGATCTCTCCCACCGTCTGTTTCACCTCACCAGAACCACTACCGGTACGGATGAGTTTTTCACAACTTCGGACAAAGGAATACCCGTATCTTCAAGAGCATGAGTAAAGATAATGTTGGCCCGAGCTACCACCGTCGATCGGGATTCGCTTGACTACACAGGTTGGCAATCTGCATCGAACAACTAGACCATCATGATGAGGGTCCAAGGTGTTATCTTTATCTTCATCTTCAAATGAGATGATGTGACCATCTGTGAAGTCACGGTGCCTCGCGAGCAATTCGATTGGTCTTCTTTAGAGCTCTTGGCATGACGCTTGGCGGAGAGTAAGTCGTGCCACAAATATGGGACCCACCGAAATGACATTCACCACCTTTGTGGGTGGAGGGTGCAACTTTTTCGGGCCTAGGCTGCTCTTGAACCCGGTTCTTTGGACTCACTCGACCCTCTTCTTGCCCAACAAATCCTTGAGAAGACCCTTGGACAACAAATGAGCAATCTCCTTCCTCAAAGCGAAACTTGAGTTCTCGGTGGTATGCCCGAAATCTTCATGAAATGCGCACCACTTGGACTTGTCCTTCCAAGTTGTTATTTGGTCATTCTTCTTGGGCCATCTCGCTTTATCTCCAAGATTTCCCATGGCGCATAAGATTCCTGCAATGTCCACAGAAAAGCAATATTCGTAAATCATGGATAATCATTATCATCTCCTTCTTGATCATCATCTACAACATGAATTCTAGAAGGTTCGGTTTTAACGGGGTTTGCCTGTTGGACTTATAGTGATGGGAATCCGATCGTGCATCGAAGGTTCAAATAGAGGAGTAGGAGTCCTCCCGGTTGATTTCCCTATTGCCAAGCTATCTTCCTCCAATCGGATGTAAGGCAAGGCCACAGTTCTGATTTCTTCAAGTTGTTTCGCGAGGGTCATCACCAACTCGTTGTAAAACAATGAGCTCTTCTTCAAGCCTATGCGGAATGCCTCGTTCTTTGTGGACACGTCCAAGTTGGGTATGGTCACTGCCTCCTTATTGAACCTGTGCAAATATTCTTTGAGACTTTCATTAGGCATTTGCACAATTCTATAAAGATCATTTGGTCAACTTGTCGAATGCCCTATTGCATGAAAATTGGTTAATGAACATGTTAACAAGTTGAGCATAAGAGGAAATAGAGTTTAGAGGAAGTCCTGTTAGCCATTTTAAGGCTGGTCCTGACAAGGTTGAGCCAAAGCCCCTGCAAAAACATGCTTCTCTGAACATAGGGGAATACTTATGACATCCATTGACTCTCGATATAATAACACATGCTCTGCTGGATCGGTACTCCCATCATACTTCTTCACATGAGGTACTGAGAATTTCTTCGGGATCTCCACATGGCTATCGCCGGTACAAAACGAGACTCATTGTAGCAAGTTGGGAGACACTGGTGATATGGCAAGTTGACTCCGGGCACGCTTCGGAGCAACTCCTTAATGGTTTGCATCTCCTAACAAGTTGGTTCTCTCTGCAAAAAAGAGGAGCATTACTAACCGGAGGTGCGAAAGTGTCAAAAGTATTGAAGAAACTCCCGGTTTGCCCCAGTGGGGGAGTAGCATAGGTGTAGCAAGATGACAGCACAGGTTGGCTAGCTGGTCGGCTGAACCTCAGTTGCTCGATTGGAATAGATGTCACAATTGTGCTCTCCGTGGGGTGTTGGACATAGGAATATCTCCAACATGGCTTGGTCACATACTGCACCAAACAAAGATCTAGGAAGTAAAGGTGAAAACGGAGTGGATACTTGAGGCTCAACTTGCTTCCCTTTACGCAGACTATCAATGGCGTTGAATATCATGGCATTAGTATGCTCTGGGCATTTAACCGGTCATTTACTTTTTCAACATATCGGCCATGCTTTGGTCATCAAGTCCAGATTGACGACTTCTGCATTCGAGGACGGATTGCTTGGGAGCTGGAAACGAGGGTCGGCCGAAGTCGATCGCCGGATGAAGGATTGGCCATTTCTATACGGATAATCAAAGTTTCCCACGGACGGCGCCAAATTGTTTTGGTCAAATTTCAACAATTAGATTTATAAGAGAGGGAAAAGTGACTAAAGTGATATGAATCTAGGTACAATGATCATCGTATTAGATAGAAATAGGCACAAGTGGTTTGTTGACTAGGAAAGCCCTTGAACAACTTGTTCGCCGGCACAAAACCCCGGAGGATGTGGCTCCTACCTTCACCAAAAGTTTACTAAGAATTCACTGATGATTACAAAGCTAAGAGCATATGAAAAGGGAGCTTAGGCTAGTGTCGTACGTGTGTGTGAATTTACAGTGTATGTTCCCCTTTTTATACCTCAAGAAATAAACTAAATAACAATAAGGGCCTTAAAACTCGGAGAAATGGTTGATCTTGAGAGACATATCCGCACTTGTTGTTGATGAAGAGATAATGACGAGATTTGCTGGAGAAACGTGGTGGAACCAGTCTTCGGCATGTTCCCTAAAAAATAGGGAAACGTTATGCGACCCAACCTGCAGAGGTCCAAGTTGTAAAATAGAACAACTCAAGTTGTTAGTACCAAGTTGTTAAGTACAAGTTGTAATCACATTGACTGAAAAAATGTAGGGCCCAACAATCATGATTCTTATTTCCAATGAAATTTATACTTGATTGGGGTGGAATGGGATGGAATTGCAATGGGTTGTGAAATTACTTATTGGGTATATTGTTCTTGGGCTCATATGCTTATTTTCTCTGGGAAATCAGGAGAGCAACGGGAGAAAGAAAAGAAGTCAAAAAGAAGCTTAATGCCAAGAAGAACAAGATGAAAGTAAATTTTCTTTCTACCATCTCATCCGTTTTTAGTTTTTGGGGTTTAGGGTTTTTGGTCATTGATTATGAATTGTTTGTCAAACTACTTGATGCAAGCAAGATTTGAGGATTGTTGCATTTTATGTCGAAAAATTGCATCTTTTTGACTAACGATTTATGTGCTCTCGTTAGGATTAAAATTGATATCTAAAAAAGTAGGATTAAAATTGAAATCTAAAGTTCATGTGGAATGGAGAAAAGCACTATAAGTTTGTTCCAATAATTATGCTCTGGTTTCTGTTTGTGTTTTAAGTTGAAAACTGAGGCTACTTAGAGGCGGGAAAGCAGAGTGTTTTTTTTTTTGGTTCGTGTAGTGTTTCTAATCATGCTTTGTTACGCTTTATATATATATATATATATATATATATATATATATATATATATATATATATATATATATATATATATATATATATATCAGGTAGACGGTGGGGCAAAGAAAAAGAAAGGTAGCGGTTTCACGGTGGGGAAGAAGAAGTTGAATACCAAAATGACTCCCTTGGCTAAGGCTAAAGCTGCCCAGGCTATGGAAGTTGACCAATGAGCTTGTAGTTGAGTTGAAACGAAGTCTAGATGTACTAGAACACATAACTGATGCCAATCTTTATTCTGAGTTTATGCAGTTATTTGTCCTTAGTATTGTTTATTTCAGTGAAAGGAAATCCTCTATTGTCTATCATTTTTTTTATAGGTTACCCGTTACTGAGGATTTTTTCAACTTGAGCAGATTATCATTTATTTATTTATTTATTTATTTATTTATTTCCATTATAGCAACAGCCAATCTGCCATTGGTAAATGCCTACACTGGTTATAAGTAGATCAAAAGAAAGAATCTATAGTTTTGATGTCCCGTGAATTGATTGGATATGCGTTGTATAACCATTCTTGCATGTCGAAGTTCTTAAGCTATCTCATCTGTATGCAGTTGTATCTTTCGTCCTAATTGAAACGTGGCTCATCTGCTGACAGTCTGCATGATTCCCAGAAGGTAACAGCAAAGATTACGGATGTGGATTTTCCTGTCTATATTACATATTCTATACTAACTACTTCAAAATCTTCTGCCATTTTTCTTAAATCTGTGTTATTGAGCCAGTACTATTCAATCTACTGCATTTAAATAATACTCCTTCTGTCTATCTAAATGAATGTCGAAAAAAGTTTCAAATTTGCTCTTGGTTTAAGAGCAAATTTGAAACTTTTTTCGACATTCATTTAGGGACGGGGAGGGAGTATAAAATTAGGAATGGTAAAGGGTGTATAAGGTATCATAGGCTATACATTTTTGAACTGGGTAGTGAGAAAATTGGAGGTCCAGTCCATCTAAATATTCTTGATGGTTGAGGCAGGCACATTGATATGGCACTTTTGTGACATGGTGTTGGAGCAGATGGATGACTTTGCTTTATGGGATACTAAATTTGAGGATCTTAAATGGATTTAGGGCTTTCTGACAGTACCTTTAGTCTCTCTCTCTCTCTCTCTCTCTCTTTTTTAGATGTGGCAAGCTGGTGATGAAAAGGATTTGCTTGCTGCTCATGATCTCTCTATGGTTAGAAGTGTTGATCTCTTGCTGATTAATGGGTGGTGCTGCTGTTATGTAGGTACTCTCTCTCTCTCTCTACTTCATCCTGTCTTTATAGTCCGGTGATTACCGAAAGTAATGGCTTTGCTATACTTGCTATCTCTTAGAGAAGTTTCCTCAACAATTAAGTAATTCAGGAGCAGAAAACATTTAGTAATCAATGTGCATATATAATATGATAGGAAATCAGATGCATTTTGTTGTAACAACCGCGCTTTTCGAATTTGTCATCGATTTGGATCAGTCATGTTTTTTCAAGTCAAACTTATGGAGTTTATGTCTAAGCATTCAAGTTTATCGATTTTATTTTATTTTTCACTTCTGTATACATGGCATAAACATATTTTGATTTTATTTTATTGGTAATAAGATACTGACACTTTATGCATCGGACCAAGTAATATCCATCTGACACCAATCATTTTCAGGCACATCCAAAGCTTTCCACACAGCTTGCGACGCATCAACAATGTTACTACCACAAGGAGGCCTAAAGTAATGTTCTTTATCACATCCTACGCCAGAGTCACACAAGTCAACCACCATAGCCTTAACACTCCGCCCGTTCTTAGCACTTATTACTATCCCGTTGAGGCACCTCTCCCCTCCATTATACCATCCACTCGATAGTGCCACGACCGGTGTATCGTCAGAGAGTGGTAACGTCCGTCGCATTTTGACGGGCTGTAAAGGGGCCCACCTCGTTCAAAACTGTTTAGAGTGAGAAGTGCCTTGGTAGTATTGGATACGGGTGGTGAGCATTTGTATGTTGTGTATATCTTCCCTTGAACACAACGTTGGTAGTCTTGGACGTCGAGGTTGCACTCGTCTGGTGGCGGCTTTAGGCCTTTGACTCTATCGCTTGGCTTACAAGGTTGTCGAGCTGCATTGACTTTTGGAGGGGGAGAAACATTGTGGAAAATAAGGATTATGAGAATTAGTGTCGCTATGAACCCGAGTTTTATCATATTTCACTCTGTTTATATGAATATATAGCAGGTTGAAGAGAGCACTTCTTATAAGGTTGGCCGAAGCGTAAAACAATCAAGATTGTGGTCAAGAGAATTGTTATTGAAAGTATTATTAATCGTGATACAATAACAATTTTTAAATTTTTATTAGGATTATTATATTTTAAACAATGTCTTGTCATTGGATGTGTTAATTGATAGATATTGTGTTTGTTTGATATCTTTTTCTTGCTAAAAAAAAAAGTCTTGAATAGGAAGTTGTCACACTAATGTTTCATTGATCATAATCTTGTTTTTGTTTTTGGCCACCAAATAAAAAATAAAAAAGGAAAATTATTTTTGAATTGAGTGAGTACAAAACTGTATTATTTTTGGGAATAATTACCAAATAAAAAAGTCTTGAATAGGAAGTTGTCACACTAATGTTGCATTACTTAATGATAACTAATGTAAAAATATATGTAACCCATATGGTACTAATGAGGTTATGCTAAATTTACAAAAAAAAAAAGTCATATAATTTGTTTTATAAAATAATGTATCATAATTATGTTGATACTTTCAATACTTTTAAGAAAAAGTGTAAGTGGTGCAAGTGTTGTGATTATAAAAAGTGAGGTAGGAGAGAGAATAAGTGAGATAAATAGTAAGTTAATTTGTATTGTGAGTATAAAAGTAACGTAAGAGAGAAAATGACTGAGATGAATAGTAAATATTATTTGCCATTTTAGAAAAGAGAAATGGTATGTGGGTCGTGCAAAACGGATAAAGAGAAATGGTATGCGGGACGGAGGGAGTATAATGTTGTATCAATAACAAATTTTAAATTTTCATTATAATAATTAAATTAATCTAAATTTACTGCTAAAATTACATTCGCGATAATATCAAGAAAAATAGGAAGATAATTCCGGGACGGAGGTAGTATATAATTAAATCCACATTCCACGAAATTTCCTGCTTGCTTAAGTAAAGAAGCATTTGTTTATTTTCTTATTTACTATTGCTCCATTTGTATAACACCAGTTGTATTTTATTTATGTTATTGAAAATGTCATAATCCAAGTTCCTATCTTCCTTCCTTAAATTCAAAATTAGTGTTGTTTTAGTTAAAGTTGCATAACTTTAAAACCAACCTTGTAAAGTATGGGTTTGCTTGATTAATTTGTTGGAACTTGTGTATGGCTTCTTTAAGACTTAACAGAAAAAACTGACGAGAAAAGTAACGGAGATTGAAAGAACAAAAGAAATCAAGTCGAGTCTTGTATTTGATACAATCTCCGTAAGAGTTATTTGTCCCGCACAGGTGCTTACGGTTGAATGACAAAACTCTCGTAAGATAAAACGACCTTTTTATTAGTTATAAAGAGCACTCCAATATAACTAATCTAACGAACAACACAATGTTTTGAACTTTGGACTTGAACGGATTGAATGCAACAATATGCAATGATTTGGGTATGATAATCTATCTCACTAGAGGGTATTAAGGGTAGAAATACAGTATGAGTGAATTGAAATTCGGAGGGGGAAGTATTTAAAGGGAGTCAAAAGGTTTAGTGTCTTTTCTCATGAAAAGGTGCAACAGTTCGAAACAGCACAGAGGGCACGACTCGTGCTCCTTGGCACGAGTCGTGACCACGACTCGTTCTTGGGCATCCCACTCGTTCTGATCAGTTTTGAGCCAAGGTCCATTAAGGTCCATTCGTGCTCACGACTCGTGCTCAGAGTCCCCACTCGTTCTGATCAGTTTGAGCCAAAAACTCATAACCCAAAAACACTGTTCAAACCCAATTTGATCCACACAATCAAATTGACCCTTTTAACCAACTTTGTTAAGTTACAAAAGATATTTGTCATTAATTCTCATTCACCCTAAATGGTTTTGAGATATTCAATGATTTTAGTAATCTACAACAAATGTAGAATACAATTTGTAACTAGTTCCGTTAACACATAACGAACTTCCGTTAGAAACTAGATCAACGTTAAGTTAAACTTAACTTTCCGTTATACATTTCCAACAATCCCCCACATGAATGACAATTAATGCATGTATGCAATTTCGTCCAAAGTTCCGACGAACTATTATTACATCGGGATAGATAGCTTGTGGCCTTGAATCTTCCCTAGTGAAATATTATCGGATATACTAGCCATTTGGTAGCGAGTCGCTTTGAACCAGTGACTGTCGGATGTATACCAAGACAGTAATACTCACATAATAATAGCTCTAACAATTGTTGTTCTCACGTTTTTGTCCATTTTGGCCCTGGACCGTATCTCATTCATAAGCGTTCATTTAGAGGCGGCCTTATTACGTCTCGCTTATATAGATGATTCTTTCTATAAGAAGTATCATGCACTACTCCACCCGTAGGTATAGAAATCATTAAAAGTTTTCTCAACTTATCCTTACCACTGCTGCATGTGCTTGTACTTGGATGTTCTGGGAATGAGTATTCAACATCTCCAGGTTAATAAACCGAGTTGTTGTTTCCAAGTAACTCTACTAGAACTTATAACTTGGTTGTCTCATTGAACCAAGGGCCTGGGATCTCCATTTCTCAAGGTTGAGTGTCCGCTATAAGTTCTTTTGTTGTGGGTTTTAAACCCATTCCCCATAATAGTTTATACAGTTGATCTCGATTTATACCTTTGGTAAACGGATCCGCTAAGTTATCACATGACTTTACATAATCAATAGTGATAACGCCATTCTTGATCAACTGTCTAATGGTATTGTGTCTACGACGAATATGTCTAGACTTACCATTATACATACTATTATGTGCCCTTCCTATTGCTGATTGACTATCACAATGTATCATAACAAGCACGGGTTTACTCCAACAAGGAATATCCTCCAGAAGTTCTTAAGCCATTCTGCTTCTTCCCCAGCTTTATCCAAAGCTATAAACTCAGATTCCATCGTGGATCTGGCTATACACGTTTGTTTGGAGGATTTCCATGACACTGCTCCTCCACCTATTGTGAATACATATCCACTTGTGGACTTAGAGTCTTTCGTGTCCGATATCCAATTGGCATCACAGTATCCTTCTAATACTGCTGGATATTTATTGTAAAGTATCCCATGGTTTAATGTATACTTTAAATATCTTAGTACTCTCATTAGTGCTTTCCAATGATCAGTACTAGGATTGCTTGTGAACCTACTTAGTTTGCTCACTGAATATGCAATGTCTGGACAAGTACAATTCGTTAAGTACATCAGACTGCCAATTATTCTTGCATATTCCAGTTGAGAAACTGGTTCCCCTTTGTTCTTGACTAAATGTAGAGCCAAGTCTACGGGTGTTTTAGCCGGAGGGTCATCAAAGACATTGAATCTCCGAAGAACATTCTCTAGGTAATGGGATTGTGAAAGAACTAATCCTTCAGATGTTCTAGAGATCTTTATCCCTAATATTACATCAGCTAATCCCATGTCTTTCATGTCAAAGTTCTTCTTTAACGCACGCGGGGTCTTAGCCTGATGGTTAAAGTTCATGGTTTCCAACCTGAAGGTCATGGGTTCGATTCCCCCACCAGTGGTTAGAGGGAATGACATTGCCCTCCCTAGCATAGCTAGGCGCCTCTGTGAAGTGCATAAGGGGGAACGGTGAAATGTGTTGATCCCCTTCTTAAATAAAAAAATAATAATAAAAAAATAAATAAAAAAAAATAAAAAAAAAATAAAAAAAAATAAAAAAATAATAAAAAAAAAAGTTCTTCTTTAACATGCCTTTGGTATTCATGATCAAATCATGATTACTTCCCATTATGAGCATGTCGTCTACATAAAGACAAACGATAACGAATGATTCAGATGTTCCTTTAATGTAGACACATTTGTCACATTCATTAATCTTGAATCCATTCGATAACATGGTTCTATCGAACTTCTCATGCCACTGTTTAGGTGCTTGTTTTAGTCCATACAAGGACTTTACAAGTTTACACACCTTTCGTTCTTTACCAGGAACCACGAACCCTTCGGGTTGTTTCATGTAAATTTCTTCATCAAGTTCTCCATTTAGGAAAGCAGTCTTCACATCCATTTGGTGTATCTCAAGATTATGCACTGCTGCAATAGCTATGAGAACACGAATTGATGTGATCCTTGTGACTGGGGAGTATGTATCGAAGAAATCATATCCCTCTTTCTGTCTAAAGCCTTTGGCAACTAGCCTAGCTTTGTACTTTTCGATTGATCCATCCGCCTTATACTTTCGTTTAAGGATCCATTTGCAACCTAAGGGTTTGCAACCTGGAGGGAGATTAACCAATTCCCAAGTATTGTTGAGCATTATGGATTCAATTTCGTTGTTAATAGCTTCTTTCCAGAACGAACTATCCGGACCGGATAAAGCTTCTTTAACAGTTGATGGTTCGTTTTCTAACATGTAAGATAGAAAATCAGGACCAAGAGACTTTTCCACTCTTGTCCTTTTGCTACGTCTCGGTTCTTCATCTTCTATTTGAGAAGGACCGGTTGTAGACTCATGTGTTCTCTTATTAGAACCTACATCTTTCCTATCCTTAGCCGAAAAAATGTTTTCAAAGAATACCGCATTCCTTGATTCTATAGTAGTTCCTACATGCATATCAGGAATGTCCGATTTGTGCACTATAAACCGATAGGCACTACTATTATTGGCATATCCAATAAAAACACAGTCAATGATCTTTGGACCAATCTTGACTTGTTTAGGCTTAGGTACTTCAACCTTGGCCAAACACCCCCACACTTTAAGGTATTTAAAACATGGCCTATGATTATGCCACAATTCATAGGGCGTTTTATCAATACCTTTCTTGGGTATTTTATTAAGAACATAATTAGAAGTGAGTATTGCTTCCCCCCATAAGTTGTCGGGTAAGCCTGAACTGATCAAAAGCGCGTTCATCATCTCTTTGAGAGTACGATTTTTGCGTTCAGCAACTCCATTAGATTGAGGGGTATATGGAGCCGTTGTTTGATGAATTATGCCGGATTCCCAACATAATCCTTCAAACGGTGCTTCATATTCTCCACCTCTATCGCTTATAATTTTCTTAATTTTCAAGTTAAGTTGATTCTCAACTTCTTTCGTATAAGTCTCAAAAGCCCCTAAGTCTTCATCCTTACTTCTTAAGAGATAGACATAGCAATACTTAGTGCAATCATCTATAAATGTAATGAAGTACTTTTTACCTCCTCGAGTTTGCACTAGTTTTAAATCACATATGTCGGTGTGAATTAACTCGAGAGGAGTTGTGTCTCTTTGTATGGCATTAAATGGCGACTTTGTCATTTTTCCTCAACACAAACTTCACACCTATTAGTCGAGTCAGATTTAGTCATTTGGATTAAATCTTGTCTCGCTAATTTCTTAATGGTGTCAAGGTTTACATGTCCTAATCTATCATGCCATAAATTAGAACTTTCCGACAAGTAAACATAAGGAACACAACTTTTATTCATCGCACCTTGGCGGATCACAGTCATTACATTCATTTTAAAAAGGCCCTCCTCGAGGTAACCCTTTCCAAGAAACAAACCATTCTTGGTTAGTACAAATTTGTCGGATTCAAATACTAGTCTAAAACCGGCCTTACTAAGCAAAGGGCCGAACACCAAATTTTTACGGATGTCTGGAACATGCAGCACATCCAACAAGGTTACTTCTTTACCGGAAGTCATTTTCAAAATCACGTTTCCAATGCCTTGAACATTGGAGGTCGCAGAATTTCCCATGTAAAGCTTTCTTCCGGAGATGGGAGTATAGGAGGAGAAACTTTCCTTGTTACCACAAATATGGCGGGTAGCACCGGTATCTATCCACCAAGCCTTTGGATTCTCCTCCAAGTTTGCAACGTTGGCCTCGAAGACAACCGCTGCAAAGTCTAGGTCCATGTGGTCAACATTGTTCGCCTCTTTCTTCGGGAGACGACAATCCCTTGACAAGTGGCCCGGTTTGCCACAATTATAGCAAGACCCCTTGAACTTCTTAGAGCCCTTCTTCTTTCCTTTCTTAGCATTCCCGGCATTTTCGGAATGCTTTCTCTTTGTGCCACTTGTGCTAGCCTCGGTGAGATTGACCTTTGCCTCCATCTTGCCTTTAGCAACTTTGGCCTCATTCATTCTAGTGTTCTCTTCAATTTGGAGACGAACAACAATGTCTTCCAAGGACATCTCTTTGCGTTTATGCTTGAGATAGTTCTTGAAATCCTTCCATGAAGGAGGCAACTTTTCAATGATAGAAGCCACCTTAAATGGATCATTCATGATCATTCCCTCGGCATCAAGCCCATGTAGAATGATTTGGAATTCATCTACTTGAGTAGTTACCGATTTGGAATCGATCATCATAAAGTCAAGATACTTACCGACGACAAATTTCTTTGACCCGGCATCTTCGATCTTGTACTTCCTTTCCAAGGTGTCCCATAACGCCTTGGCTAACTCGACGGTACTATACACATTGTATAGTGCATCGTCAAGTCCATTTAAAATGTAATTCTTACGTAAAAAATTACCGTGAGCCCAAGCCTTCTTTGCCATTTGCCTTTGGGGGTCCGGATCACCATTTTCCACCGCCGGAGGATCTTCCTTCAAGAAGCGGTGCAAGCTTAGGGTGGTCAAGTAGGAGAGCATCTTCTGTTGCCATCTCTTGAAATCCACACAAGTGAATTTTGCGGGTTTCTCACCATGACCGATGTGATGAGTTGTAGGAGCGGGAGCAACATGGTTGAATGTAGTATCACCTTGCGATGGAGGCGTCACATTCCCTTGACTTGATTCGGTGGAGTCTTTCTCGTTTGCCATCTTGATGATCTTTGAAGAAGCGTAAAATAACTCTTACGATTGTTGGAACTTGTGTATGGCTTCTTTAAGACTTAACAGAAAAAACTGACAAGAAAAGTAACGGAGATTGAAAGAACAAAAGAAATCAAGTCGAGTCTTGTATTTGATACAATCTCCGTAAGAGTTATTTGTCCCGCACAGATGCTTACGGTTTAATGATAAAACTCTCGTAAGATAAAACGACTTTTTATTAGTTATAAGGAGCACTCCAATATAACTAATCTAACGAACAACACAATGTTTTGAACTTTGGACTTGAACGGATTGAATGCAACAATATGCAATGATTTGGGTATGATAATCTATCTCACTAGAGGGTAGGAAGGGTAGAAATACAGTATGAGTGAATTGAAATTCGGAGGGGGAAGTATTTAAAGGGAGTCAAAAGGTTTAGTGCCTTTTCTCATGAAAAGGTGCAACAGTTCGAAACAGCACAGAGGGCACGACTCGTGCTCCTTGGCACGAGTCGTGATCACGACTAGTTCTTGGGCATCCCACTCGTTCTGATCAGTTTTGAGCCAAGGTCCATTAAGGTCCATTCGTGCTCACGACTCGTGCTCAGAGTCCCCACTCGTTCTGATCAGTTTGAGCCAAAAACTCATCACCCAAAAACACAGTTCAAACCCAATTTGATCCACACAATCAAATTGACCCTTTTAACCAACTTTGTTAAGTTACAAAAGATATTTGTCATTAATTCTCATTCACCCTAAATGGTTTTGAGATATTCAATGATTTTAGTAATCTACAACAAATGTAGAATACAATTTGTAACTAGTTCCGTTAACACATAACGAACTTCCGTTAGAAACTAGATCAACGTTAAGTTAAACTTAACTTTCCGTTATACATTTCCAACATAATATCCCCCACCAATAAACTTATGTTTTTTTTTTAACATAGATTACTCGTTTGGCACCCAAAATGTTCATTTAGTATAAAGTTACTTCCTCCGTAGTTCAAATAGGAGGGGAAAGGTCACGATTCTCATGTACCAAATGACATCTTTATGATTATTCATTTTGCACCCAAAATGGATATTTATGTTTTTTCGAATGGGGCGGAGGGAGTACATAATATTAAGGATATTATAATACTACTTGTACATTACTTTCTATTATTTGAAGGATGATTAGGTCTCCAGGTTGCCCATTTCTTTGTCCAAGATGCATGATTAGGACGACTCTTTATAATAAGGAACCATTCATTGTCTTATTTAATGTTACCCCTACTTGTATTTATTTTTGCATTTTTTCTTAACACTAGTTGTATTTTAATTTATGTCATTGAAAGTGTATTCCAAATCCCCAACTTCTTTACAAGTTCCTAGCTTCCTTCCCTTCAAACTAACATAAACGCAGTCCTGGTTTCACAAAAATAAAAAACCATTAGCGCAATTCTAGTTAAAATTGTATAACTAAAGAATCAGTCTCGTTATGTACGGTTTTCTTGATTTTGATTATACACTAAATAAATCTAATTAAATTTTAGCACTAATAAAGTTATGCCTTAAAGATTATTTGCTCACTAAATTCCACATAACTAATATATTAAAGAAATAGAGTAATTGTTACTGCAATAGAAAATATATTTCTTAAACACCAGTTGTGTTTTAATTTATGTTATTGAAAGTCGTATTCCAAGTGCCCAACTTCATGGCAAGTTCCTAATTTCCTTCCCTTAAATTTAACATTAGTGTAGATGTAGTCAAAATTGCAGAAGAACCAATGAATGATCTTGTAAGGTTTGGGCTTTATTGATTTTGATTATGTTGGTGATTTTAGTGTCATCAACTATTTTATTGTAATGGTGATTTACTAAGAGATCAATGTGATTCGTATTAGACTCGGATAACGAGTAAGGGAAAGTGTGGAGTACACACTCGTTTGAGCTAAAACGAAGTCAACCTCGATAAAGAAGTAAAAGTTTAAGGGTAGCACATTTTGCTGATGTGCTCGGCCGAGCAGAGTCTTGACTCGGCCGAGCAAAGCATATCAGATTGGCCAAGTTTCTGGAGAGTCTTGCTCGGCCGAGGCATGTGCCTTGCTCGGCCGAGCAGTACGAACAACACGGCCGTGCAGTTCAAATGACACGGCCGTGCAGCTTGGCAGAAATTCACTAGACATGTGTGCTCGGCCGAGCGAGTCCCTTGACTCGGTCGAGCAGTTCCTGAACAGGTGCCTTTTCAAAATGAAAAGACACATTGCTTGGCTAAAGTCATGTCTTTTGATTGTACCCTTTAACTAATACCTCTCCATCTGTATATATACAGGGATTGATCTCAGTTGTATATACATGAAAAACACAAGTGATACAACAATAACGAAAGCAAAACAATTCTCAAGTTTTAGATTTGTTCTCTTTGCCTAGAAACAAATTGCGTGATTGTCTTATCCCAATAAAGATTTTGTGTAATCCAGGCATTAAGGGTCGAAATACTTTATTCGAAAAGTGGATTATACACAATTCAATCACATATCCGGCCTTAGTATCAAAGATCAAGACTCTATATTTCCCCTACAAACGAATAAAGTATTTGGTGATACTCATGGCTGGTGGAAGTACTTTGAAGGAGATGACGACTAAGTTTGGAAAGCTAGACAAATTTGAAGGACAAGATTTCAGGCGTTGGCAAAAGAAGATGCACTTCCTTTTAACTACGTTAAAAGTGGTGTATGTTCTATCTACTCCAATTCCAGAATTGCTGGAAGATGATAACTTGGAAGCCATCAGACGTAGATCGAAGTGAGAGAACGATGACTACATCTGCAGAGGACACATATTAAACGGTATGTCTGATTCTCTATTTGACATCTATCAAAATGAGGAATCTGCTAAAGAGTTATGGGATTCTCTTGAATCCAAGTACATAACAGATGATGCTTCTAGTATGAAGTTCCTTGTGAGTAATTTTAATAATTACAAGATGGTCGATTCAAGACCTGTCATGGAACAATTCAATGAACTCCTTAGAATCCTTGGACAATATACACAACATGGGTTGAAGATGGATGAGTCAATATCGGTTTCAAGTGTGATTGATAAGTTGCCTCCCTCCTGGAAGGATTTCAAACACACTTTGAAACATGGTAAAGACGATCTATCTTTGGTTCAACTTGGTAGTCACTTGCGCATAGAGGAATCTCTTAGGGCGCAAGAGGATGACAAAGGCAAAGGAAAGGAAGTTGCTAGACCCTCGGTCAATATGATTGATGAGGGTGGAAACAATAAAAACAAAGGAAAGAAACGTAGTTTCAAAGACAATGGTTCTGGTCCCAACAAGAAGCCTAAATTGGCATGTTGGAAGTGTGGCAAAACTGGTCACTTTAAGAAGGATTGTCGTGTTGGAAACAACAAGAATGGCGCAAGCACAAGTGGTTCGGGAAAAGGGTCTAAGGACCATTCTCAAAACCAAGGTCAGATTTTAATACATAGTTGGAACAGATTTATTAAAAATTTTGTTTCACTAATTTCTGAGGCATTTTATGTGCAGGATGATGCTATTGCGTGGTGGATTGATTTCGGTGCCACAACTCATGTTTGTAAGGATCGTTGTTGGTTTAAGACATACGAACCAATGGAAGACGGATCTGTCCTTTACATGGGTGATGACCATTCCGCTCCTATTCAAGGAAGAGGAAGTGTGGTGTTGGAATTCAGTTCGGGAAAAACTATTTCTTTGTTTAATGTTTTATATGTACCTAAACTTCATAAGAATTTAATTTCTGGTCCTGTCTTGAACAAGTGTGGTTATAAACAAGTTTATGAATCCGATAAGTATATCTTATCAAAGTCGGGTGTATTTGTAGGGTTTGGTTATTATAACAATGGGATGTTTATGTTGAATTTAAATAAAATTCCTGTTAACTCTAGTTCTGTTTATATGAATTCCTCTGTTGTTATCAATTCCTCATTATGGCATGCTCGGTTAGGACATGTGCACTATAAAAGAATGCTTGAAATGTCCAAAGATGGTTTGATTCCTGTTATTGATAATAATACGGAAAAGTGTAATACTTGCATGTTGACAAAAATCACTAGAAAACCTTTTAAAAGTGTTACAAGGAATTTTGTAAAACTTGAATTGATTCATAGTGATTTATGTGATTTTCATGCAACTCCATCTTTAGGCAATAAAAAGTATATTGTCACTTTTATAGATGATGCTTCTAGGTTTTGCTATATTTATTTGTTGCATGCAAAAGATGAAGCCCTAGATAAATTCAAAATTTATAAAACCGAAGTTGAACTTCAACTAAATGGCTTGATTAAAACCTTACGTACGGATAGAGGTGGTGAATATTATGATCCTAAATATTTCCAATCCCTAGGGATAATTCATGAGACTACGGCTCCTTATGTACCACAACAAAATGGTGTGGCTGAAAGGAAAAATAGAACTCTTGAAGAAATGGTTAATGCCATGTTGTCTTACTCGGGCTTGAGTGACGGGTTTTGGGGAGAAGCCATGTTAACGGCTTGTCATTTATTGAATAGAGTTCCTAATAAAAGGAACAAGATTACCCCATATGAGCTTTGGTATAAGAAACGACCAAACATGACATTTTTGCGAGTTTGGGGATGTGGGGCCGTGGTTAGGCTTCCGGATCCTAAAAGGAAAAAGTTGGGAGAAAAAGGTATTGACTGCATCTTTGTTGGATATGCTGAGCATTCCAAGGCATATAGGTTTTATGTTATAGAACCTAATGAATTCATTTCTATTAACACAATTATAGAATCGAGAGATGCAATCTTTGATGAGAATCGTTTCTCTTCAATACCTAGACCAAAGGACATTATACCAATGTCGGATGAATCTCAAATGGATGATCATTCAGTTGAGACACCAAATGAGATACCCGAACCTCGTAAAAGTAAAAGAGTAAGGAAAGCTAAATCATATGGTTCTGATTTTCAACTATATTTAGTTATGGGATCAAGAGATCAAATTGAATCTCAATACTCTTACTGTTATAGTATAGAGGAGGATCCAAGAACCTATGATGAAGCAATAAAATCTCGAGATGTTGGTTTTTGGAAAGAAGCAATCGATGATGAGATTAGTTCTATTATGGAAAATAATACATGGGTCTTGTCTGATTTACCACCAAGCTGTAAACCTTTGGGGTGCAAATGGATCTTCAAAAAGAAGATAAAAGTCGATGGAACTATTGACAAGTTTAAAGCTCGATTGGTAATCCAAGGCTTTAGACAAAAGGAAGGGATCGATTACTTCGATACCTATGCACCGGTTGCTCGTATCACTATTATTAGATTTCTGATAGCTTTGGCAGCTATTCAGAATCTATTGATCCATCAAATGGATGTCAAAACAGCATTCTTAAATGGTGATTTGGAAGAAGAAGTGTATATGAAACAACCTGAAGGATTTGTTATGCCAGGTAATGAGCATAAGGTATGTAAGTTAATTAAGTCATTGTATGGGCTAAAGCAAGCACCTAAGCAGTGGCATCAAAAGTTTGATGAGGTTGTTTTGTCGAATGGTTTTGTATTAAATCAATCCGACAAATGTGTATATAGCAGATTTGATGAATCCGGTAAAGGTGTAATCGTCTGCCTATATGTAGATGACATGTTGATTTTTGGCACAGACCAAAATGTAGTTGATAAAACTAAAAGGTTTTTGTCATCAAAGTTTTCTATGAAGGACATGGGAGAAGCCGACGTAATTCTTGGCATAAAGATTAAACGGATGAACAAGGGAATTGCAATTTCACAATCTCATTATATTGAGAAAATTCTCAAGAGGTTTAATTGTGATGATTGTTCTAAAGTTACTACTCCCATGGATCCTACTGAGAAACTTGTGTCAAACACTGGTAAACCTGTGTCACAGCTCGAATACTCAAAAGCCATAGGCAGTTTGATGTATGCTATGACGGGCACTCGACCTGATATTGCTTATGCAGTTGGAAGATTGAGCAGGTTCACTAGTAATCCTAGTAGACAGCATTGGCATGCTATAACCAGGGTGTTCAAGTACTTAAAAGGTACTATGGACTATGGTTTGTATTATAGTGGACATCCTTCTATATTAGAAGGCTACACAGATGCTAGTTGGATCAACCAAGAAGATTCATCTTCTACTAGTGGTTGGGTGTTCTTGCTTGGAGGAGGTGCCATTTCTTGGGCTTCCAAAAAGCAGACATGTATTACGCATTCTACAATGGAATCTGAGTTTGTAGCATTGGTCGCCGCCGGTAAAGAAGCAGAATGGCTTCGAAACTTGGTATATGAGATTCCATTATGGCCAAAACCGATATCACCAATATCTATCCATTGTGATAGTGCAGCTACATTGGCTAGGGCTTATAGTCAAATGTATAATGGCAAGTCTAGACACTTGGGTGTCAGACAAAGTATGATTCGGGAGTTAATCATGAATGGGGTGATATCAGTTGAGTTTGTTCGGTCGCAACAAAATTTGGCTGACCACTTGACGAAGGGGTTAGCTAGAGACTTGGTAAATAAGTCTGCAATGGGAATGGGATTAAAGTCCATTTAATCCTCTAATTGTGAGATACCCAATTCCCTTCTAATACAACGTTAGAAGCTTAAATTCAATGTGGAAAGCTCGCAGTTGGAGATTGGAACACATGTTATTATCTTTCCCAAGGTATGTGTTCAGACCTGCAAGTAAAGGTTAGGTTGAAGAATATCTTCTTAATAGTTCCTTTGAAAAATTGCAAATGCAGGTGCAAGATTAAAAGGAACTACCTATGTGGACATGAAGTTTTGCCGCTTCAAGAAGCTAGGACTTGGCTTCCTATATGTTCACTATTGGATATGGACACATGTCTTGTAATAGTGTCAAGATTAAACAAAGAGAATTGTATGAAACTTATATGTATAGTATCTTCAAGTATTCATATGAGTTGACGGATTCAATCGTTAGGACACCCCGATTCTCGAGTATTTGAAATGTGTATTATACTAAGATGAAAATTCAATCGCAAGACATTTTCATTTATGCATTCGTTTGTTTCGTTATTTATAAAGATTAGTAAATCAAAGGATTACACTAAAATGGAGGGGATTTGTTGGTGATTTTAGTGTCATAAACTATTTTATTGTAATGGTGATTTACTAAGAGATCAATGTGATTCGTATTAGACTCGGATAACGAGTAAGGGAAAGTGTGGAGTACACACTCGTTTGAGCTAAAACGAAGTCAACCTCGATAAAAAAGTAAAAGTTTAAGGGTAGCACATTTTGCTGATGTGCTCGGCCGAGCAGAGCATATCAGATTGGCCAAGTTTCTGGAGAGTCTTGCTCGGCCGAGGCATGTGCCTTGCTCGGCCGAGCAGTATGAACAACACGGCCGTGCAGTTCAAATGACACGGCCGTGCAGCTTGGCAGAAATTCACTAGACATGTGTGCTCGACCGAGCGAGTCCCTTGACTCGGCCGAGCAGTTCCTGAACAGGTGCCTTTTCAAAATGAAAAGACACATTGCTTGGTTAAAGTCATGTCTTTTGATTGTACCCTTTAACTAATACCTCTCCATCTGTATATATACATGGATTGATCTCAGTTGTATATACATGAAAAAAACAAGTGATACAACAATAACGAAAGCAAAACAATTCTCAAGTTTTAGATTTGTACTCTTTGCCTAGAAACAAATTGCGTGATTGTCTTATCACAATAAAGATTTTGTGTAACCCAGGCATTAAGGGTCGAAATACTTTATTCGGAAAGTGGATTATACACGATTCAATCACATATCCGGTCTTAGTATCAAAGATCAAGACCCTATATTTCCCCTACAGATTATAAACTAAATCAATTTAAATATCAATTGCTCCCACCGATAAAGTTAAAAGCAACGAAAATGGTTATAGCATTTAAATGAAAGAGAAGGCTATCTACTTAATCCCATGTGTGCCCGACCCGGCCTTCCCTAAACCACACGCATAGTGGGAGCCCCTATAGCCCCAGGTTAACCTTTTTTAGTATTGCAGTTGTATTGGATAGCGGCATTTGCTTGCTGATTTACCCTCGTCTAAGTCCAAGAGTAAGGAAATGACTTTTACTAACATTTTGGTGAATGAAACTATTATAGTAAAATCAGTTGCCGTGTGACATTGAAGTTACGGGTTCAAATCCTATAAACAGCCTCTTACATTTATGCAAGGTAAGATTTGCATAAATGTAAACACATGTATGATAATGATTACAAGTTCTTCATTTAAATTACTATGTTAATGCTCTCTCTCCAACGCAAGAAACTTTTGACCCTTTACACACTGCTTTGGAGGCATCAGAGAGTGATAGTGGTTATCACACTCAGATGGGCCCCCACCATTACCACCCTTTTGTAAAAGTAGCCTTGGAAACTATTATTATTTCAAAGCAATTCCTTCTATGATTGCTTTTACCCTTCACCCTCTTATCTAAACAAAGCATCTCCCTTTCTTTTCACCTCTCTCTCTCTCTCCACCTTACTTCTGAATATTTCTCATCCTTGATTGCTTCTCTTCTTCCTTCTCATCTTCTTATAATGGCTGAAATGTTTGTCTCACCGTTAGTGTCGTTGCTGATTGAGAACTTGGCCCATTTAGCTTTGTCCTTCATTCCCTCTGGCAGAATGCATCGCAAGCTCAAGAAATGGACTAATATGCTGCTGACGATTCAGGCGGTGCTGGAGGATGCGGAAGAAAGGCAGTTAAATGACAAGCATATTCAACTGTGGCTGAAAGATGTTCAGAAGCTGGCTTTTGAAATCGAAGACGTCGTAGATGATTTGCTCACTGAAGCTGGGCGTCGCCAGATGATAGCAACACCTGAATCAAGCCGATCCGGTAAGATGCGTAAGTTTTTCTCTGGATTCAAACATAAAGCTAAAGCTATTAGCTTCAATTATGATTTGGATAGCAAGATTGGTGAGATCTCTGATAGTTTGAAAGAACTTGAAGAACGAAAGAATATTATGAAGCTGCAAAAGTGCGTTGGTGGAAAATCTGAAAAGCCAGGAGATCAGAAGCTTCCGTCAACGTCCTTCGTGGATACAACTCGTGTTTATGGCAGAGATGAAGAAAGCAGGGAAATCCTCACATTGTTGCTCGAGGACAAAGCAAGTGATCACGATGGCCAAGTTCGCGTCATCTCCATAGTGGGAATGGGCGGTATTGGTAAAACCACTTTTGCTCAGTCTCTCTACAATAATGAGGGAGTGAAAGACTCCTTTCATAATAGAGCCTGGGTATGTGTTACTGAAGATTTCGATGTTCTCAAGATAAGCAAGATAATTTATGAGGAGGTGTCTGATGAGACTTGCTCGTTCAATGAGTTAAATAAGGTTCAAGAGAAGCTAAGGGAGAAGCTTTCCAATAAAAAGTTTTTTCTTGTTTTAGATGATGTATGGAATCAAGACTATCAAAAATGGGATAGTTTATGTGCTCTTTTTTATGGTGGTGCCCCCGGCAGCACGATCATAGTCACTACTCGCAGTCGCGATGTTGCAAAAATCATGGGTTCTAACTCTAACGAACTTTGTGAGTTGAAGGTGTTATCAGATGGGGATTGTCTCTCTCTTTTAGCTCAACATGCCTTGGGAAGACCAAATTTCAATGCGCGTCCTGATTTTAAAGAAGTTGCAGAGATCATAGCAAAGAGATGCAAAGGCTTGCCTTTGGCAGCAAAGTCACTGGGTGGCCTCCTCCGTACTAAAGGAAGCCTAGAGCAGTGGGAAAAAGTTTCAATTAGCAAGATATGGGAGCTACCAAGCAATAACATTATCCCTGCTCTAAGGTTAAGCTATCATCATCTTCCTCCGTATTTGAAGCCTTTGTTTGTATACTGCTCATTGTTTCCAAAGGGATACGAGTTCAACAAGCAGGAGCTAATTATGTTATGGATGTCGCAAGGTTTCTTGAAGCAGTCATCAGGAGAGCAGGAGCAGATGGAAGAGTTGGGTTCTGAGTATTTTGATGAGCTGCTATCCAGGTCATTTTTCCAGCTTTCAACTGGAAATAAATCAAGGTATCTGATGCATGATCTCAACAATGACCTAGCTCAGTTTGTTGCTGGCCAAACATATCTTTGTTTGGATGATAAAATGGTGAGTAATGAGCAGTACAAGGTTTCTGAAGAGGCACGACACGTATCATTCATTTCCCATCACTATGCTGATTTCAAAACATTCAAGGCTCTTAATGCAGCTCGGGGTCTTCGCACCATCTTAATGCAGCGCGTGGTTTTCCAAGACTTTCCAAAGTTACCGTACTTACGAGCACTGTCTTTTAATGGGTATTTCAGAAGTGAGGTTTCAAAATCAATAGGTGATCTTAATCACCTCCGATATCTTGATTTTTCAATGACTGACATCACAGACTTGCCGGAATCTGTTTGTGACCTCTATAACTTGCAAACACTATTATTACATGGCTGCCGTAAGCTTGTTCAGTTGCCCTCAAACATTCGTAGGTTGATCAATCTACGACATCTTGATTTTTCAAAGACTGACATCACAGACTTGCCGGAATCTATTTGTGACCTCTATAACTTGCAAACACTATTATTTCATGGCTGCCATAAGCTTGTTCAGTTGCCCTCAAACATTCGTAGGTTGATCAATCTACGACATCTTGATTTTTCAAAGACTGACATCACAGACTTGCCGGAATCTATTTGTGACCTCTATAACTTGCAAACACTATTATTTCATGGCTGCCATAAGCTTGTTCAGTTGCCCTCAAACATTCGTAGGTTGATCAATCTACGACATCTAGACATTGTTGATACACCGAGCTTAACAGAGATGCCATTGGGGATTGGTTCGCTGACTCACCTTCGCACACTGTCAAAGTTTATTATTGGCAAGGGCGACGGGCAGAAAATAACAGAGTTGAAGGGACTACACCATCTCCAAGGAACGATTTCAATAATTGGCATTGAGAAGGTGATGAACGTGCAAGATGCTATGGAGGCAAATTTATTGTTCAAGGAGGGTCTTCATGGATTGAAGATGAAATGGAGTAAACACTTTGGTGGTACTCGAGAAGGACGACTTGAGCTCGAAGTACTTGAAGCGTTAAAGCCTCAAACAGGATTGGCAAGTCTGAAAATTAAATTCTATGGTGGTCAGAAATTTACTAGTTGGGTTGGGGATCACTCGTTCTGTGATATGGTGAAGGTGAGACTGAATGGTTGCAAAAATTGCACATATTTACCGCCACTAGGACAATTAACTTCACTCAAGGAGTTGTGCATTGAAGGCATGGATGGGGTGAAAGTAGTGGGTCCGGAGTTTCTGGGAAGTTGCTCTCATAATGTTGCTTTCCAGTCACTCATAGATCTAAGCTTTAGAGATATGAAAGGTTGGGAGGAATGGTGTGTTGATGAAAATTTAGGAGCATTCCCAAGCCTACAAAAGCTGGAAATGAGAGGGTGTATGGAACTTAAAAAGGTTTCACTTCCAAAGATTCCATCACTTGTAACATTAGAATTGGGTTTTTGTGGGGAGATGATTCTAAGGAGTATGGTTGGGGTTGGCTCTGTTAAGAAGTTGAAGATTGTTTATATATCAGGGCTCAGTAAAATAGATGAAGGGATTATTGAGTGTTTGGGAGGAGTTGATGAGCTACGAGTTTATAAATGTCAACAACTGAGATATTTGTGGGAAGAAGAAGTTGCATGTCAGATACTAAGGAAATTGAAATCGCTTAATGTATGGGATTGTGAAGAACTAGAATTGTTGGGAGATGAAGAGCAACTGCTACCTCACAATCTTGAGAGTTTGTATTTATGGGATTGTGATAAGCTTGAGAAGATGCCGAATTGGCAAAACAATCTCACGTCTCTGAGGCAATTGACCATCCGTAGGTGTGAGAAGCTGAAAGATAGCTTGGTATCAACAACATATTTGGAGCATAAAATTGAAAAGTAGGGGGAAAGCAGTAGGAGCTACAGAAGACTCGGAGAATATGAATTCTCTAATCTCGAGATTGTTGAAATTGATTGATGTCCAAGTCTTAAATGGTTTGCCATGGGCAAGAAGCTACCCACAACTCTCAGGCATCTCTCTGTCACAATTAGGGTTCCTGCTGATTTGGGGATGACAGTTGGAATTGGAAGATGGTTGCAGTGTTGTCGTTTTGGGTTAAGGGAATAAGTTGTTAGGAAGCGTCGGGTTATTTAGTTTTTGTTGTGCGTTTTCTCTTTTAAAGAAAACGCTGTCGTTTCGTCTGCGTAGAAGGAAGGGTTATCCATTTGCGTCGTCGTTTTGTTCTGTTAAGGGCGTAGCCTTTTTTCCGTTGTAACCCACGCGTCTTATAGCTGAGCATGGTGAGGGGAACGAAACGGAAATGATAACAATATTTTTCCTGAATCTTCTTTTCTCTCTCTCACCTATTCTCTCTCTAATTTCATCTGTTTCTTCTCCCCCAATTCATAATTCACTCCTAAATTGATAATTCAATTCTAATTAATTGGATTATTTCTATCTCTTAAACCCAACCCATAACACTCTCAATTGGAGTAAAGTACCTTTTTGATCCTTAAACTTTTTAATTTTTTACCTTTTCGTCCGCCAACTTTTTTTTCTTACCTTTTCGTCCTTGAACTTAGCCATAATAGGACTAGTTGATCCTTCCGTCAATGAGCCGTTTGTATTACTGTTAAGTCTTGCTGATTTGGAATTTTATGTGCTGACTAGGAATAATACATGGCACACTTGGCTTTTCCAGATGTGACACACAGTGATGAGAACCCTAATAATGTTGAAGGAGACAACTTTAATGACACTGATAAATGGTGGGTTGACAATGAGTATTTGTTTGATAACCTTGTTAGTTAGCCATATGGTGGAAATGATAATGGAAAGGATTAATGGAGATGAAAGTGATGATAGTTTGGGGGATGTAGAGGCTATGACAGATGATGAAGAGGTAGATAGCAATGCAGCAGAGACTGGAAATTTGACTAATTAACAGCTTGAATCTCTGCAAATTTGGCTAATGAACAATTTGAAAATGACATGCAGTACAATCAATCAATTTATTTTGAGGCAAATGAAATCGGAGATGACTTCAATCAGTGGAAAAGTGATGAGGATGATGAATCCGGTTCTGATTTTGTTGCTAAGAGATGATTGGATGAAATCTGATAGGGTGGATAAAGCACCTGAAGAAGTGAAATTTAATCCAAGATATCAAACAGTTAAGGAGTTTTTTGCTTTACAGATTGTTGGTGTTTATTTCAAGATGTTTTTGTTCACGATGATTAAAGAATTAAGGATGTTTTGGTTCATTGTAGATGTGTTTAACAGTGGTGTTTGTTTAAGCATTTTATGGTGTTTGTTTAAGCATTGTTATGACAAATTGTTACTGATAGTAATGTTTTGTCGTACTCCCTCCGTCTCAAAATGAATTTTCTACTTTTTTTTTTGTCGTACTACCTCGGTCCCAAAATAATTTTTCTACTTTTGTTGCCTTTTCCCTCCGTCCCAAAATGATTTTTCTACTTTTTTGTCGTTTCCCTCCGTCCCAAAATGACTTTTCTACTTTTTTGTTGTTTAATCTTCCTAACTTTTTTTTCTAAACATTGAAAAATAATTATAGATTGATTTAATGATAAAAAAAAGTTAGAAAAGTCATTTTGGGACGGAGGGTGTATTGCACAAATGGTAAGCGATTTGTTGTAATGTCCTAATCAACAACCAATATGCCAACTCAGCAAGACTTAACGTGAATAGGAACGGTCATTGACAGAAGGACCAACTAGTCCTATTTTGGCCAAGTTCAAGGATGAAAAGGTAAGAAAAAAAAGTTAGCGGACGAAAAGGTAAAAAATTAAAAAGTTTAAGGATCAAAAAGGTACTTTACTCCTCTCAATTGGTAATTGAGAGAATTTAAACCCAACCCATAACACTCCTAAATTGATAATTCAATTCTAATTAAATTGATAATTCAATTCTAATTAAGTTGGATTATTTGCTCTTGCTTGATTTTGTTCCCCTTCCGTCTCTGGTTTTCATTGGCTGGAGTCCATTAGCATTAAGATACCTATAGATGGCTTCCAAAGCTGCCTCGCAGTTGGCCGGAGATCACTGCTGTAGTGAGTTGACTCATCAAGAACATGGTACCGTCAAGACAGACTCGGATATGAACCTTCGTAGAAAACTTATCTTTATCTTTCTTCTTCTTCTCTTCCACTTCGGTAGCATTTGATTTAAGGAGGTTAAACCTTTTGGAGTGAACAATACAATCGCCAGCACGGCGATCAACGGTGCTTAGTGGTATAATAACTTTTCCGAAGAGTGTGGTTTGACCAACTTTTGACCAATAATTCCATTGGGTTCCATTTTAGAAAAATGGAAATTGATTGCATATTAATAATCTACATTTGGAGTAGATTAATTTGATATATTTACTTTCTCAAAACCAATTAGTGGTGAATGAGAAATTAATGCTCAAAGTATGCAAAATGAAATGGGTTTATGAAGAGTTTATGGGATATGGAATAGTTACCCCACATTGCTTAAAGATGTAAAGCAATGATAGTTTATAAATGGATCCATCCAAGGAAGGAGACATCAAGTTGATCTCATTGGGCCAACCTAGTTGGACCATTGGGCCAACCATGCATTCAAGTGGGCTATTGAGCTAGTTTTGTTCTAGCTCAAAATGGACCCACAACCCGCGAAGCGCGGAATGGGCGGTTTAGGGCGCACTTCGCACGACCGCATCGTCGCTAGGAGCTAAGGAGCCTTAAACTTTTGACAAAAGTTGGCTCGGTTCATGGTTCGATTCGGTCCAAGGCGGGTTCGGCTTAGGAGGTTCGGTTCTGGGTCATGGTAATTGGGCTAGGTCCGTTTAGGCGAGTGGGCCATTTGGGGGTGGATGGTCCGTTTGGGCGAGTGGGCTGCTTGGGGGTGGATTGGGCCGAGGCCCAGCCGGGTTCAAGCAAAGGGAGGGCTGGATTGGAGGAGTTTTGGGTTGTGACTATTCTTGAAAAGGTGGGTGTGACCCATGCCTTTTCAAATAGGCGGGTCAAGGCTGTTGGGCCGACCCAGCAGATCTCCTCCCTCCATTCAGATCAGATCCAAGGGTCCAGATTCCACCAGACACCATTTGTGGCTATTACCAATAGACACCTCAACTCTTCATATACTATATAAACCCCCACCAGTTTGTCAATTCAATCACTCATTCATCAAATCACTTCTCTCTTTCACAAATTCACTCTCTATTCTCACTAGAAGTAGAGAATCAATTATCTAACGGAGTTAACTAACTCAGTTAGATAATTAACTGAATTATGGAATTCAGTCACAGAATTCAACGGAATTCTTATCATCATCTGTTAGAAGATAGAGCATCTCGTTGCATAATTCTTCTTCAATGTCTGGAAGTGTCAAACACGAATTTTGTTCGCCGAAGCATTAATTTGGAGTGCTCCTATTAATGACTGTAAAGTCGTTTTATCTTGAGAGAAGATTGCCGCAGACCGTTAGCACCAGTGCGGGGCAATATCTTCTTGCGGAAATTGTGTCCAACACAAGACTCGACTTCTTTAATTACTCGGTTTGATTTATTTTCCGTATTCTATTTTATCTTTATTACCTGCCCCGTTAATTATGTTATGGTTCTTTATATTATTTGTCATTTCGTTAAATTCAAGAAAGCCTTATTTATTGTCAAATAGACAATTTTCCCAACAATCGCAAGAAGATATTAACGTTTTCTTGTTTTGATGACAAATATGAGCCAATGATGATGGACAACCGAAGGACATTATCGTTAGAGACTTAACGAGAAAAATAACGGTTTCCAAGAAAGGATAACTAGAAGAGCATTGGAAGTTAACTAGAAGATAACGAGAAGGTCAACAATAATCCCGGAAGTGATTCAAAGAATTGTTGACAACATGGAGCGGACTTATAACCGAAGAGAAAGAGGATGATGATCCAGATTTGCCAAGGCAGATAACCGAAAAGGAGGATGATGATGATCCAGATCCAAAAAGACAGATAGCCAATCCGCGAAGACAAATAGCCGCAGAAGAATGGGATCATGAAAATCTCATATGTAGGACGTACATACTGAGTGGACCAAATGATGCCCGTTCAAAGAACACTGTCTCGTTGGGACAACCAAAGAGTTATAGAACTCTTTGGAACGGACTATAAGGTTCAAGGAACCAGCTCCAAGATTTGTTACAAGATGTGGTAAGACCAATCACGTAGCAAAAAGTTTGTCGTATTCCAAGAAGGGAAATGGACAACATGAATCAAAGCCAACATCAACGAAAGGTTGAATAGGCTTGATTGAGAATTAATGGGGTTTGAAGCCAACTTAGTAAGTTGAAGGTCAACCCATGAGAATCGTGGATAGACACTGGAGCTGAAACTAACCACCATAGATATGCTGATAAAGAGAGCTTTTCATCTACACTCCTTTCAATGGAAGGAAGGTGTAAATGAGAAACTCTACTACTTCCAAAGTCGTGGGACTTGGAAGGGTTGTGCTGAAGATGACTTCAGACAAAGAACTGTCTCTCGTGAATATGCTGCATGTCCCAGACATTCGCAATGTTGAGCAAGTCTGGATTTAGACAAATGTTTTGAGTCAGATAAAACTATATTGACCAAGAAAAATTTATTTCTTGGTAAAGGGTACCTTGCCTAGAGGCAAAGAGCATCGGTGTTTCTTATGTTTACCTTTTGGAAGGTTCTAATTTATGGCATGATAAATTAGGTTACTTGAATTTCAACATAATTAAGACGTTAGTGAGTCGAGAATTAATTCTTATGAATAAATTCGATTCAACTGACAAGTGTGAAATTTGCGTGGAAGATAAAATGACTATGTCATAATTTTCTTCAGTAATAAGAAACACGACACCTCTTGAGTTAGCTCACACAAATAATTGTGATCTAAAGTTAGTGCAAACTCGAGGTGGGAAAAAGTATTTAATTATTTTATAAATGGTTGCACAAGACATTCTTTTGATAAGGAAGGATGAAGCCTTGGAGACTTTCCAAACTTATAAGAATGAAGTTGACGAATCAACTTAATATAAAGAAGATTCGAAAAGCTAGAATGAGGGGAATATGCGGCGCCGTTTGAGGATATTTGTGAGGTTTCCGGCAGTATTCATCAAACGATCGCAACATATTCAACTCAGTCTAATGCATGAGCAAAATGCAAGAATCATACTCTTAAGGAGATGATAAATGCAATAAGCTCTGGTTTAACCAAATTTGTGGGGGAAGCTGTACTGTCATTTTAATGAGATACCCAAGAAAAGATTTGATAAAACTAATTACAGATTATGGCATAATCGTAAGACGTTTTTTATTAAATACCTTAAGTGTGGGGGTACACCTCAATTGCGGGGATACACCTCAAGTGTGGGGGTACACCTCAAGTGTGGGGGTACGAGCTAAAGTAAAAGTACTTAAGCCAAAAACAAGGAATTTGGTATTCCTTGAAATCATATTTCCTTGAAGTAAAAAGGAAATCATATAAGTTTAAGAAGAGAACTTATAAAACTGTAAAAGATTTATCTTAAGAGTAAGATGAACTAAGACACAGTTTGTGGACAAAAGAAGCTAGTCTTTTGGTCCTAATTTTCTATGGTAGAAAATTAAACGGAAATAAAGTTGTTAACATTTAAATGAATAGTTCATCATACATTTGGAAGTTGGTTGATCTTCTTCCATAATATGAACCGTTGAGTTGCAAATATGTCCTTAAAAGGAAATATTTGAAAGATGAATCTATAAGACGGAAAGCTCTTGAAAGATAAGACTTTCAAGAAGTATAGTCAAGAGAGTTAGAATTTCAAAAGATAGATTTCTAAAGGGAAAACAATCTTGAGAAATTAACTCTATTGAGACTGATTATTAATCTGAAAAGGCAGATTATTGATCTCGAAAGTGAGACTCTTTAGATATAGAATCTGAAGAGAAAAGATTCTTTAAAGTAATAGACTCTTTCTCCAAGATAGACTCTAGAATAAGCTAAATTCTTGAGAAGTAACATCTATGAGGTAGAATCTTGAGAGGTAATCTCTGTAAGGTAGATTCCTGAAAGGTAGACTCTAAGGAGGTCAAAACACTTAGAGATACCGAATACTTGGGAAGTCGGACCGGTACAGAGATAATAACCACTCGAAGAAACTGACCGATAGAAGAATTTGATCACTCGAAAAGATTGATCATTCTATAGATTGTAATAAATCACTAAGTATAGTCAAAGTACTTGGAGTACTTAAAGATATTCTTGTGATTACAGATTACAATAAATAAGATATTCAATAGTATGAAAAGGATATACTGATTGGATATCAGACACAAATAAACTCCAAGGTGAAAAATGTGTTCACAATAAATGGAGCAGCGGTGTCAAACTTCCAAGACAACATGAACAACTCGATTCAATAAGGAATCTGAGTCGATAGCATTAGATAAAGATAAAAGCTGAATGGTCTTGGAAGATATTCCTTTGTGGAATAAGTTTGTGTCTACATGACCTAAGGCATTGTGACGACAATGAGAAATAGGAAAAGGTGTAGAACATCGTGGTAAGTCAAGACACAATGGTCATTGACATATTACCATAAGACAATTGATCTCAAATGAGACTGTCACAACTGGCCATGTGAAGTCAAAAATGGATCCGTATACCAAAGGGTATGAATAGGAGATCAAATTGTTTGGTAAGGGGAATGAGGTTCAAAACCCACACAAACAAAGAAATCCATAGTGGACACTCAACCTTGAGAATTGGAGATCCCATGCCCTTGGTTCAATGAGACAACTAAATTATGGAAATTCTAGTATGTGCGCTTAGAACTCATTATAACTCATTCTCAGAAGCCATCTAAGTGCTAAAACACCTGATGATGTGTGGTGAGGGTAAGCTTAAAGCTTTTAATGATTCCTATACCTAAGTGGTGGAGTATAGCAGGATACTCTTTATGGGAGATCACCTATATAAGTGAAAAGTAGTAAGGCCGCTTCTAAATTGAAACACTTATGAATCAAGAACGGTCCAGGGCCAAAATGGACAAAACGTGAGAACAAAACGTGTTAGAGTTGTTATTGTGTGAGTACTATTGTCTTGGTATACACTATACAGTCACTGGTTCAAAGCGTCTCGCTACCAAATGGCTAGTATATCCGATAGTATTTCACTAGGAAAGGTTCAAGGCCATAAGCTACCTATCTCGATGCAATAATAGTTCGCCGAAACTTCCAGACGAGTCTGCATTCATGCATGCATTAATTTGTCATTCATGTGGGGGATTGTTGGAATTTGGTTTTGTAAAAGTGTGGTTTGACCAACTTTTGACCAATAATTCCATTGGGTTCCATTGTAGAAAAATGGAAATTGATTGCATATTAATAATCTACATTTGGAGTAGATTAATTTGATATATTTACTTTCTCAAAACCAATTGGTGGTGAATGAGAAATTAATGCTCAAAGTATGCAAAATGAAATGGGTTTATGAAGAGTTTATGGGATATGAAATAGTTATCCCACATTGCTTAAAGATGTAAAGCAATGATAGTTTATAAATGGATCCATCCAAGGAAGGAGACATCAAGTTGATCTCCTTGGGCCAACCTAGTTGGACCATTGGGCCAACCATGCATCCAAGTGGGCTATTGAGCTAGTTTTGTTCTAGCTCAAAATGGACCCACAACCCGCGATGCGCGCGAAGGGCGGAATGGGCGGTTTAGGGCGCACTTCGCACGACCGCATCGTCGGTAGGAGCTAAGGAGCCTTAAACTTTTGACAAAAGTTGGCTCGGTTCATGGTTCAATTCGGTCCAAGGCGGGTTCGGCTTAGGAGGTTCGGTTCTGGGTCATGGTAATTGGGCTAGGTCCGTTTAGGCGAGTGGGCCATTTGGGGGTGGATGGTCCGTTTGGGCGAGTGGGCCGCTTGGGGGTGGATTGGGCCGAGGCCCAGCCGGGTTCAAGCAAAGGGAGGGCCGGATTGGAGGAGTTTTGGGTTGTGACTATTCTTGAAAAGGTGGGTGTGACCCATGCCTTTTCAAATAGGCGGGTCAAGGCTGTTGGGCCGACCCAGCAGATCTCCTCCCTCCATTCAAATCAGATCCAAGGGTCCAGATTCCACCAGACACCTTTTGTGGCTATTACCAATAGACACCTCAACTCTTCATATACTATATAAACCTGTTAGTACCCGGTCCGAAAAAAGGAACTGAAGCGCAATTCGGGAAAATTCGGGACTAAACTGGCATTTGGAAGCTTTTGGACCAAATTGGAATTTATTGGAAATTTAAGGACTAAACAGGAAATATGGAAATTTGGGACGAATTTGATATATAAAAATTCCTGGGATTAAATGAAAGATAAAATCCTAAAGAGCGAATTGCAAAAGAAGTCATTAAAGCGGCCAAAATGCGACTGCAAAATAGTGGAACGAAACGAATAATTATTAAATACAAACTAGGCCATTTCTTGGTACTTTCTTGGTGCTTGGCCGAGAGTTCTAGGCTAAGGTGGCCGGCCATCCCATGCCACATCCCATGCCATTTGGGGCCAATGTGTAGCAATTAGGGCCGGCTGGGCAAAATCAGTTTGGGCCAGATTGGGCTAAGCTCAATCTTATCTTTTAAGGTTTGGCCGATCGACCATTTATCAAGCCGCCGTCAGAACTTAATTTAAGTGCCGATCGAACCTTAATTTAAGTGCCGATCGGACCTTATTTTAGGCCGATCGACCCTTTCGCTTTTCCCACATCAGTTCCGTACCTCTTCCTCCCCAATTCTTTTCACTATATAAACCTCACTCCGCCTCACACTTTAGACACGGAATTATTCTACGGAAAACTCAAGACAAAACTTGAGGTTTCCTCCATAGAAAACTTGAGACTAAACTCGAGTTTTCTAAGTCTAAATATTTTATCAAGCACGTTCTTCGAATCTTCATAGATTCGATCCAAAAGCCTTGCCATCATTAGGTAAGTCTTCTGTTTATTTTTTCTGTCTTTATTATTATTGTCTTTATTATTATGCTAGATTTATTATTTGCATGCTTAGTATTTTAATTACTTTATTTCTTGCTTATGTCATATATGCTAGATTTAGGTTGTTTTAATATATTTAAATATGCAATAGCCGAGGATGATCTAGGGTTTCGCCAAGAAAACCCAATGGATCTAGGAACTATTTCTTTCCTTCCACCTTAGTTATAATTATCCCATGATCAACAATCCCCCAAGGATGAACGTTGATTAATGCACCTTCCGAGGGCCTAACTCAAAGGTTCTAGGGTGTGATCATCAATAAATTCTTTCTCTCCCCTCCTCCTTATGCATGATCCCGCTTCTTCTATCTATTCCCGTAAACACCGCACACAACCAACACCCCACATGCTAGAAAGACCGATTCGTCGGGCAATAGGAGTGATAACGTTTCTTCTTCTGTTGTAACTTGACCCCCGAACCCAATCAAATGTTTAGCCTTTTTTCAAAGCTTTGGGCTATATCAAAGTGGCGTGGCGACTCTCAAAATTAAACTAATATTTTAATATGGTTTAAATCGAGTGTCACTAAATGAATATCCTATTTCGGTCCGACTTTATATGATTAATTATTTCAAACTTCCGAATGCGCGTTGCATCGGGACGGGGTATTCACAGTGGCGACTCCGCTGGGGACTGTTTTGAAATCTTTTCAAACTAAGTGGGTCAGACTTTCGTTTTCTTGTGTGGTGTTTTACTTCCTTTTTCTTTTTCTCCTATTTTTAACTGTTGCATTGCATGCATGCATCTCATAAAAAAAAAATCTTTCTCTTTTTTCCTTAAAAAAGAATTAGACTTTTTACCTCACACTACCACTAGAGTCCGTGTCACACTGCACAGACACCCTTTTACCCTTCGGAGAAGCCAAAGTGCGGGAAGTGTGGTGATCATGTCGCCTCCCTTCCGAGTCTCACTTGGCCATCCACTCATCAGTGCGCTTCGGCTGCACGGTGGGAGCCTAAAACCTAACCCTTGCGTCACCCACTTTTCTAGGAATACACTCCATGTGACCGGTTGGTTTGACTAGCTTTTTTATGTAGACAATTAATAAGGTCTTTATGTTAAGTCACTACGAATCAATGATAAGTCAAGATCTATAAAGGCACTAAAAATTGATTTTCCTTTTAAAGGACGTACCATGTAAAGTTTGAATGCTAGATCTTGTCTTATCATAGGTCTGTAGTACTTCCCATATATATATCATATTAAATGTCTATATGAGACGGTTAGTCGTTAGGATCCACCACTTTAGGACCTTTAGTTAGTTGCGAAAAAGGGGTATCCCTTCCAACCAAGAGTAGGTTCTATAAAAAATTAAAGGGCTTTTTTTGTAAATAAAATGCTTAACCATTCCTCATTTTTAGGACCTTCCGAGGTCCGCTCCTCATTTTTAGGACCCTTCGAGGTCCGCTCTTCATTTTTAGGACCTTCCGAGGTCCGCTCTTCATTTTTAGGACCTTCCGAGGTCCGCTCCTCATTTTTAGGACCTTCCGAGGTCCGCTCCTCATTTTTAGGACCTTCCGAGGTCCGCTCCTCATTTTTTGGACCTTCCGAGGTCCGCTCCTCATTTTTTGGACCTTCCGAGGTCCGCTCCTCATTTTTAGGACCTTCCGAGGTCCGCTCCTCATTTTTAGGACCTTCCGAGGTCCGCTCCTCATTTTTAGGACCTTCCGAGGTCCGCTCCTCATTTCTAGGACCTTCCGAGGTCCGCTCCTCATTTCTAGGACCTTCCGAGGTCCGCTCCTCATTTTTAGGACCTTCCGAGGTCCGCTCCTCATTTTTAGGACCCTTCGAGGGCCGCTCCTCATTTTTAGGACCCTTCGAGGGCCGCTCCTCATTTTTAGGACCTTCCGAGGTCCGCTCCTCATTTTTAGGACCCTCCGAGGTCCGCTCCTCATTTTTAGGACCCTCCGAGGTCCGCTCCTCATTTTTTAGGACCCTCCGAGGTCCGCTCCTCTTTTTTTGGACCGTTCGAGGTCCGCTCCTCATTTTTTGGACCTTCCGAGGTCCGCTCCTCATTTTTTGGACCTTCCGAGGTCCGCTCCTCATTTTTTGGACCTTCCGAGGTCCGCTCCTCATTTTTTGGACCTTCCGAGGTCCGCTCCTCATTTTTTGGACCTTCCGAGGTCCGCTCCTCATTTTTAGAACCTTCCGAGGTCCGCTCCTCATTTTTAGGACCTTCCGAGGTCCGCTCCTCATTTTTAGGACCCTCCGAGGTCCGCTCCTCATTTTTTGGACCTTCCGAGGTCCGCTCCTCATTTTTTGGACCTTCCGAGGTCCGCTCCTCATTTTTTGGACCTTCCGAGGTCCGCTCCTCATTTTTAGAACCTTCCGAGGTCCGCTCCTCATTTTTAGGACCCTCCGAGGTCCGCTCCTCATTTTTTGGACCTTCCGAGGTCCGCTCCTCATTTTTTGGACCTTCCGAGGTCCGCTCCTCATTTTTTAGGACCCTTCGAGGTCCGCTCCTCATTTCTAGGACCCTCCGAGGTCCGCTCCTCATTTCTAGGACCCTCCGAGGTCCGCTCCTCATTTCTAGGACCCTCCGAGGTCCGCTCCTCATTTCTAGGACCCTCCGAGGTCCACTCTCCATTTCTAGGACCCTTCGAGGTCCGCTCTTTACTTCTTGGACCCTTCAAGGTCCACACCCTCTACTGCGGACCGCTCTAGGATCAGTCTCTCTATCTTGGACCGTTCAAGGTCCACTCTTTGACCCTTCGTGGTGCTCTTCCTATACTATGTCCACTCTCCCAATCTTGGACCATTCAAAGTCCACTTCTCATATCTTGGACCGTTCAAGGTCCACTCCTCATATCTTGGGCCGTTCAAGGTCCGCTCCTCTTCTCTTGGACCCTTCAAGGTCCGCTCCTCTTCTCTTGGACCCTTCAAGGTCCACTCCTCTTCTCTTGGACCCTTTAAGGTCCACTCCTCATCTCTTGGACCCTTCAGGGTCCACACTCCTCATATCTTGGACCGTTCAAGGTCCGCTTCTTCTCTTGGACCCTTCAAGGTCCACTCCTCAATTTAAGACCTTTCGAGGTCCACTCCTCTATCTAGGACCATTAAAGGTCCACCCTTCCACCTCGAGACTCTTCGAGGTCCACCTCGTCTCTTGGACCATCCATGGTCCACTCCTCTACCTTAGACCCCCATGGTCTACAAGTTAGGACCCTTCAAAGTTCTACCTCTCATCTCTCTGAACCTTCCATAGTCTCGCTCCCTTAACCTTAAAACCATCCATAGTTTAGATCCTTTATCTCTAGCACCCTTCACCAAAGACCCACCTAGATCAAACCTCTCTCGACCCATATAGATCAAACCACCATCTAGGGCCTACCTAAGCCAACTTACCAAGTCCGATTAGCTCGTCTAGATCACCCTCACTCATATTTGACCAAGGATCGAGTCATCTTCCTCTCCTTTTTTCACCAAACGGACTCTTTCACATTCATCCTCTCTCTTTCTCTAAACTTAACCCCGGTTGTATCATCAATCGGGGCCCCTCGAACTACGGTGACTGAGACTCGTATCTTAAAAGGTAAGGGTTACGTAGGCAACTTCAAATTTCCGGCCAAACTCAAAATTGTGGAGGTCAAATATTTTCTCAAGGATGCCTTAAGATTAATTATGAATCTAATTCAACTCATTGGTTTGACTCCGCCATATGTTCTGCTGCAATTCCACATCATGTCTCTGGAGAAAAGCATTGAAGCCCTCAAAGAAGTCTCAAACATGAGGTTGGGAGTGATCAACCTCCTCAAAGACATGCATGAAATCGAGCAGCACCATTTGTCTTACATTCAGGAATACTTGAGAAGAGTTCCTCCTCCTATTCAATTCCGGGATCCCTATCATCCACATGCTTATGGTTCCCCTTATGGTCCTACACATCAGAATTTCTCATTCAGGATGCCTGCTGTGGCTACCAACCAACTAAAGGCATCAATACCCAAGAAGAAGATCAACAAGGAACATTTTGATGACTTAGGAATGCCTGTGGGTGAGTTCTTCGACATTTTGGTGGAAAAGAGTTTGATCAAGCCGCTCGAGAATTACAAGCCTATTAACCCGAGATCTAACTTGGATACATCCAAGTTTTGCAGATACCACAAGTACATTGGGCATACCATCGACAACCGTGTGAAACGCTTGATTCAAAATTTGATCAACCAAGGCCTCATTAATGAAGAAGCCCTCGTACTTCAAGGAAGGATTTAGATTCATTCAGTCTTGTAGGTTCTAGTGTGTGTTTCTTACTTCCACTTTGGGCATTGATATGTAATGTCCACTTTAGATTAGTTGCTTCAATAATAAAGAGTCTTTCTTTCTTTTCTCTCTAGACTTGAGACATAATCTCGCATTACTTTCAAGAAGATTGTTTTATTTATAATTATCATTTGATTGCTAATCTCACTGATAAACTCACCGGCTAATAAAGTAAACAATGAATGAATGCTTTGATTGGAGTAAACAACTCACCGTTCCTTCTTCATATACACCATCCCTATACACCATCTCTATACACCATCTCTATACACCATCTCCATACACCATCTCTATACACCATCTCTATACACCATCTCTATACACCATCTCCATACACCATCTCTATACACCATCTCCATACACTCTCTCCATACTCCACCATACACTTTTCATACACTCTCCCCCACTTGACCTCCTTTCCATATGGTCAAGACAAGCACAAAGACCGTTGTTGCTCATCATCAGAAAATAGCCGTCACGCCACTGCAATTTAAAGAAAATGCAAGGAGTTGTTCCTATCCTTCACAAGTGCTGCATGAATATCAACTTGGGGCTCACCAACCCCCCAATCTCGCGTCTCCTCTGATTTTCCATTCGATCGATAAGCTTCCATTGAATATGCTCACATATCTTTCTCATGGTCCGAATACATTCTGCCTTACTTAATAAGTCGGTTAAATGAGTTTGCATTTATTTTAAATACTCTTTTGAGAATGCCATCCAGTAGCGATTGAAGCTTAAACCTCTCACCATAGGAAGCCATAACCTTATCCTCACTAAATAATACCCTTTCATTTCAAGATCGACAAGTTTTGAGACCCTAAGGAAGAAGCCCATACTAGGGGCTCCCTCGACTCACAAAGGAAGTAATCACCTCCAAACCCAAGAGGGAAAAGGTAAAACAATCCTAAGGCATACACTAGGGGCTATCGCGAGCAAACAAATCCAAAGGCTTTTCTCGATAAGAGGGTGTTTAAAAAAAAAAAAAAAAAAAAAAAACTTCATCACCCCGAAGTGAACCTCCCAAAGGTTGTGAAAACGAGATATCGAGTGAAGGTACTATCATGATCAAGTTACCTGCTGAAATCACAACAAACTCGCGAGAAGAAGCAATAAAGATTCCCTCTTGGACAAATCCCATAAACCCATTCCAAAGTCCATCCTCTCACTTTTAGAGGATCCCATCACCACCCTCGACCTTGCCAAAATCAAAGTTAACCTCACTCTTAGAGGTCCCGAAGAAGCAACAACAAGAAAATCCCTTCACCTTAGAAATCCCAAACACTCAAAGAAAGGCCCAAATGACCTCTCACTTTAAGAGGCCATGTTAAGCATCACCTAATGATCGATCGCAATCCAAAGCCCAGCTACAACCGCTACCGGATGGCATTCTCAAAAGATTATTTAAAAGAAATGCATCTTCAGATTTTTGAGTCACTTGTTATCCTACGTGAGCATATTGCATATTCTCTCAAAAGTTTGGGAACTCGTCCTATTCTTGAAATTCGTTCATTCGACTCCTCAAACACTGTCTGCAAAGTCTCACCGGGCTTTGCATCCGTGCCTCTCAGCGGCACTCCGGTAAAAGCAAGGAGACACGCGCCAGGGACTACTCCCCTCGGCTTGCGAGAACAAAGGAACAAAGAATCTTCACTTGAAGGAATGAAAAAAATCTTTGGATTATAATCAGTCAATTCCCACCTTTTCTTCCACCCCAATCTTTTTTCTATTTTTCATTCTTTCCCATGAAGGAGATCAATACAACGGCAGCCCGCACCACAATTACCACCGAACAGAGCAGCAAGCAACAACGGAACATCCTTCTCCTTCTAAAGACAAGCCCAATTCCAGCTTCTAATCAAAACAGTCATTATTTGTTTACTCATATAATTGGAATTTGATAAACCAATCAGTGAGGTCCATTCACGAGCAATCAAGATGTAATTCTGAATAAAATAAATTCTTCAAATGTCTCGACAAGTCTTCTTTTTCTACATCATAGGAAAATAGAGCCAAACACTGTCTTTCTGTCAAGCAGGGGCTTCCATACACTTTTCCACACCTTGTGATGCTTATACTCTCCCAAAAGAGTCAAACCCAAAAGCGAAAGTGTCATACACGAACTCGGGATCCATTCCCACCTTCGAAAAATGCGCCCCTGCACATATACGTTTCCGAGTCTTGTCCAGCGACTGATTGACCATTGTTCGAAACGAGGGTTCGCCCCCGTGGCCGCAAGATGACTCTGTCTGCAAATAGGGATGCATTGAATCTCTCCAAGCTAGGGCTTTTGTTAAGCTGTTCTCTCAGGCTCTCTTCAGGTTTGCTCTGCATCATCAATCGGGCTTCGCCATTCCCTTCAGGTTTGCTTTGCATCATCAATCGGGGCTTCGCCATTCATCATCAATCGACTTCGCCAAGGTCACTTCATCAAACATTGGGGCTACACTCAACAAAAATGGGTCGACTATGTGCTCTAACAAAAATCGGAGCTCCAATGAAGTCATATCTAGCATGAAGGGCATCCCTTGTCATCAAGATCAGCATGTGGCAAACTCTTTGAGTTAGTTAGAAACATGATTAATCATAAGGCCTCTTTATCAAATAAACATGCTTTCAAAATACTGTCCTCCTTGGTATCTTGTTTACAAAAATCACTCTTTGGTCTCCACAAATTTTCAAACTCTTCAAATCTATCAAAAACGTATCTCTGTGACTCTCAAGATGACTCGGCCCTTATCTCTGGACATCAAACTTACCTAATCCCACCTTCTATCATCGACACTTACTCGGCCTCGCCTAGTTTAAACCAATAACCTTTCAGCTCAAACTGCCTTGTTTAGACATACCGCAAATGTAAAACCCTAGCCTCAAGCCTAGGTGACAAATACCTCTCTAAACCCTAGCCTCAAGCCTAGGTGACGAATATCTTTCTAAACCCTAGCCTCAAGCCTAGGTGACAAATACCTTTCTAAACCCTAGCCTCATGTCTAGGTGACAAATGCCTCTCTAAAACCCTAGCCTTAAGCCTAGGAGACAAGACTCCTCTCTAAGCCTTAGCAATGATTATCCCAATCTTTTAATCGCTTGGTTCTTCGGCTCGGGAAGCCATAATAATCCCAATCAATTCACACAACTATTCTTCATCAGTAAACAGTAGCCTAAGCCCTTTGGCAGCTACAGTTTCCCGCATTTTAGAGGTCTATCCTCCATTTCAAAAGGTCCGTCCCGCATCTTCAAAGGGTCCGTCCCGCATTTCAGAGGGTCTATCCTCCATTTCAAGGTCCATCCCGCATCTTCAAAGGGTCCGTCCCGCATATCAAAGGGTCCGCCCCGCATCTTCAAAGGGTCCGTATTTCGCAGGTCTATCCTCCATTTCAAAAGGTCCGTCCCGCATCTTCAAAGGGTCCGTCCCGTACTTTCAAAGGGTCCGTCCCGCATCTTCAAAGGGTCCGTCCCGCATATCAAAGGGTCCGTCCCGCATTTCAGAGATCTATCCTCCATTTCAAAGGGTCCGTCCCGCATCTTCAAAAGGGTCCGTCCCGCATCTTCAAAGGGTCCGTCCCGTATTTGAGAGATCTATCCTCCATTTCAAGGGTCCGTCCCGCATCTTCAAAGGGTCCGTCCCGCAGAAGTTAAACTCTCACAAATCTAGGGGTGACTCCCACAAAAGTCAAATATTTGGCTTTTGATTCCCACACAGTTTTTTCCCACATTGCCCCATACACTTTCTCTCAGTACGCGAATCAAGACTAAACTTGGTTTATTTGTACAACACACGGAGAAATCAAGACTACACTTGATTTGTTCCATCACACACAATTTTCAAAGAGGAAAATCAAGACTATACTTGAATTTCCTTTCCACACATTATCTCACAAATCAAGACTACACTTGATTTGTTCCATCACATACAATTTTCAAAGGAAGAGTCAAGACTACACTTCTTGAATTTCCTTCCCACATATTTTCAAACGGAAAAATCAAGACTACACTTCTTGAATTTCCTTTCCACATATTTTCATAGGAAAAATCAAGACTACACTTCTTGAATTTCCTTTCCACATATTTTCAAAGGAAAAATCAAGACTACACTTCTTGAATTTCCTTTCCACATATTTTCAAAGGAAAAATCAAGACTACACTTCTTGAATTTCCTTTCCACATATTTTCAAAGGAAAATCAAGACTACACTGCTTGAATTTCCTTTCCACATATTTCCAAAAGAAAATTTCAAGACTACACTGCTTGAATTTCCTTTCCACATTTTTTCAAAAGAAAATTTCAAGACTACACTGCTTGAATTTCCTTTCCACATTTTTTCAAAAGAAAATTTCAAGACTACACTTCTTGAATTTCCTTTCCACATATTTTCAAAGGAAAATCAAGACTACACTGCTTGAATTTCCTTTCCACATTTTTTCAAAAGAAAATTTCAAGACTACACTGCTTGAATTTCCTTTCCACATATTTCCAAAAGAAAATTTCAAGACTACACTGCTTGAATTTCCTTTCCACATTTTTTCAAAAGAAAATTTCAAGACTACACTTCTTGAATTTCCTTTCCACATATTTTCTCTCGGAGAAGGCAAGACTATACTTGACTCTCCTTTTCGAACTACGACTTGGCTTGATTCCTCTTGGGATACGTAGGTAGCCCGACGTGGGTCCAGCCGCTCGACCTACCTGGTCATCCTTTTGCGACCCAGCTCGAGTCCAAACCTCACATCCGCAAGCTCACCATTTCACCTCCTGAAATCCCTTTTTTCAGGACGGATCCTATTTTTTATCGTCGACCCTACTTGTCTTACAAGAAGCGTCGCCGAGGGGCTACTGTTAGTACCCGGTCCGAAAAAAGGAACTGAAGCGCAATTCGGGAAAATTCGGGACTAAACTGGCATTTGGAAGCTTTTGGACCAAATTGGAATTTATTGGAAATTTAAGGACTAAACAGGAAATATGGAAATTTGGGACGAATTTGATATATAAAAATTCCTGGGATTAAATGAAAGATAAAATCCTAAAGAGCGAATTGCAAAAGAAGTCATTAAAGCGGCCAAAATGCGACTGCAAAATAGTGGAACGAAACGAATAATTATTAAATACAAACTAGGCCATTTCTTGGTACTTTCTTGGTGCTTGGCCGAGAGTTCTAGGCTAAGGTGGCCGGCCATCCCATGCCACATCCCATGCCATTTGGGGCCAATGTGTAGCAATTAGGGCCGGCTGGGCAAAATCAGTTTGGGCCAGATTGGGCTAAGCTCAATCTTATCTTTTAAGGTTTGGCCGATCGACCATTTATCAAGCCGCCGTCAGAACTTAATTTAAGTGCCGATCGAACCTTAATTTAAGTGCCGATCGGACCTTATTTTTAGGGCCGATCGACCCTTTCAGTTTTCCCACATCAGTTCCGTACCTCTTCCTCCCCAATTCTTTTCACTATATAAACCTCACTCCGCCTCACACTTTAGACACGGAATTATTCTACGGAAAACTCAAGACAAAACTTGAGGTTTCCTCCATAGAAAACTTGAGACTAAACTCGAGTTTTCTAAGTCTAAATATTTTATCAAGCACGTTCTTCGAATCTTCATAGATTCGATCCAAAAGCCTTGCCATCATTAGGTAAGTCTTCTGTTTATTTTTTCTGTCTTTATTATTATTGTCTTTATTATTATGCTAGATTTATTATTTGCATGCTTAGTATTTTAATTACTTTATTTCTTGCTTATGTCATATATGCTAGATTTAGGACTGTTTTAATATATTTAAATATGCAATAGCCGAGGATGATCTAGGGTTTCGCCAAGAAAACCCAATGGATCTAGGAACTATTTCTTTCCTTCCACCTTAGTTATAATTATCCCATGATCAACAATCCCCCAAGGATGAACGTTGATTAATGCACCTTCCGAGGGCCTAACTCAAAGGTTCTAGGGTGTGATCATCAATAAATTCTTTCTCTCCCCTCCTCCTTATGCATGATCCCGCTTCTTCTATCTATTCCCGTAAACACCGCACACAACCAACACCCCACATGCTAGAAAGACCGATTCGCCGGGCAATAGGAGTGATAACGTTTCTTCTTCTGTTGTAACTTGACCCCCGAACCCAATCAAATGTTTAGCCTTTTTTCAAAGCTTTGGGCTATATCAAAGTGGCGTGGCGACTCTCAAAATTAAACTAATATTTTAATATGGTTTAAATCGAGTGTCACTAAATGAATATCCTATTTCGGTCCGACTTTATATGATTAATTATTTCAAACTTCCGAATGCGCGTTGCATCGGGACGGGGTATTCACAAAACCCCCCACCAGTTTGTCAATTCAATCACACATTCATCAAATCACTTCTCTCTTTCACAAATTCACTCTCTATTCTCACTAGAAGTAGAGAATCAATTATCTAACGGAGTTAACTAACTCAGTTAGATAATTAACTGAATTATGGAATTCAGTCACAAAATTCAATGGAATTCTTATCATCATCTGTTAGAAGATAGAGCAACTCGTTGCATAATTCTTCTTCAAAGTCTGGAAGTGTCAAACACGAATTTTGTTCGCCGAAGTCATTAATTTGGAGTGCTCCTATTAATGACTGTAAAGTCGTTTTATCTTGAGAGAAGATTGCCGCAGACCGTTAGCACCAGTGCGGGGCAATATCTTCTTGCGGAAATTGTGTCCAACACAAGACTCGACTTCTTTAATTACTCGGTTTAATTTATTTTCCGTATTCTATTTTATCTTTATTACCTGCCCCGTTAATTATGTTATGGTTCTTTATATTATTTGTCATTTTGTTAAATTCAAGAAAGCCTTATTTATTGTCAAATAGACAATTTTCCCAACAATCTTTGTTGTGCCCCACACGATCTTCCATGGAAAGGATCAGATGATCTTCAAACGATTCTGCAGCAACAAACATGAATTCCTCATTCCACAGTGCATTCAAAGTTCGTGCTTGAACAGGTCTTGTTCTGAAAACCTGGTTACTTATTTGCGCCTTTACAAATACATCTGGAAACGAGCTTTATCATCTATAACCAAATCTTGGACCTCAATCACATTAACACGAACGTACCACAATCTTGGAGAATGGTAAACTTTTGACTGGAGAAATGTGGAGGAGATGGAGCTATCGGTGATGGATGCATCGGTGCCGGACATCGGGAAAGGCTTCATCAGCTTGTGTGCCTATCCAGACTGCAAACATAAGCTCTCCCTTTGTTTTCTCCCCTTTTCTATCCTCGAGCCGATACCATTCCGGAGCCAAAGGACTATCTGGTGGGATCCGCATCGGTATATCATGAAGATTGACACGAACAAAGCCAACATAGTCATCTTTCATTATATCCTTATCCTTAAACACAAGGCTCTCTTTCGATAAGGCGAAAACTATATTCCACTTGGGGTTAGAAGTTTTCTCAAAATGACGTGTGACTCCTTTATAGTTTCCAAGTCCCACTTCGACATAAGGGTCAAGACTCCCCATGACATCTTTGGAGGGTAGGTCCCGTGCTTTCACGACTCGAACAAAAAGAAACTGCATTGGCTCAACAAGATCATACGTGCTGGCTCTCTGTTAGAAGAGGGAGAATGAATAACGAGAAAGAAATTTGAGAGAATGAACCATAATCTGCATTCTCTGTACTTGAATGTATATATACAAGGCAATATGAACATTCTAACCAACCACTAACTGTCTAACAATTTAACAACACCCTAACAACTTGTAACTGCCTAAATTATATTTACATTGACTTCCACTGTACAATTGTCTATTACACATTCATCCCTTGTATCCATGTTAGCCGTAGTCAGTACTCTGTTATCATCCCCCCTCTAGTTGACAGGCGAAAATAAATTGAGAATGGACAACTTGGAAAGTAAGTGAGCAATCTTATCCGTAGAGAGTGCCTTAGTTAACAAATCCGCAGGTTGATCATATGAAGAGTATGAACAATACCCATAGCAACCTTTTCCCTAGTAAGATGACAATCAATCTCAATGTGTTTCGTACGTTCATGGAACACAGGATTAGCCACCATCTGAAGGGCAGACTTGTTATCACAATATAAAGGAACATGAGTAAGATCATGAATACCAAGATCCTTCAATAGAGCCAATAGCCATGTGACTTCACAACATGTATTAGCAAGGGCTCTATACTCCGCCTCTGCTCTTGATTAAGACACAGTGATCTGTTTCTTACATTTCCAAGAGATCAAAGAAGAACCAAGAAGAATATAATACCCTGTGATGGACCTTCTAGTGGTAGGGCATAGAGGGCATGAACCCCAGTCAGCATCAGAAAAGGCTTGTAATGTAAGAGGGGTGAGGGACTTGAACCATAACCCTTGACCTGGAGAGCCTTTAAGATATCTAATCACCTTCCTAGCTGCAGCCAAATGAGGAGCTCTTGGATAAGACAAAAACTGACTAAGAACATGAATAGGGTAAGACAAGTCTGGCCTGGTAATGGTGAGGCAAATTAGCTTGAAATCTGAGAGCTCTAGCTATTTCTAGCAAATACCTATATTTTCTCTTTGCTCTCCCATCTTGTTGAGGAGTATCAATGCAAGTGCTCGGCTGTTCAATGCCAAGAGGAGTAAGAAGTTTGGAAATGGAGCCAATAAAGAACTCAGTCCCAATTATAGTCACTACTCGCAGTCATGATGTTGCAATAACCATGGGTTCTAAGGAAGTTTATGGTTTGGAGGGATTATCTGTTGAGGATATTAGGAATATAATATAATATCATTATATTATATTATATTCAAAGTATATATTGTTATATATTAGATTAGGAAACACAATCCTTGTATTAGATTAGGAAACACAATCTTTGTATTAGATTAGAAACCTTCTCCTTCTAGGAATTAGAAACCTTTTCCTTCTAGGAGACTACCTCCTCATTGTAACCCTATAAATATGTATCTCTAGCATCATAAACAATTGAGTCTTTCAATACAATTCCTCTCTTCCATGTTTTGATTGACTTCGTCTAACCCTCATTATTCTAATATGGTATCAGAGCATTAAGATCCATAGAAGAACTTCTCCGCCACCTTGCTTCCGCCACCAAAGCTTCCGCCAACCACCCTCTTAAATCACCATAACCCAATTGGCTCAAACCACCCTATTGATCGAAACCCTAAAACCTTTTTTGTTATTCAACCCCCTCGGCTCAAAAACCCTTTTTATCGAAACCCCAATTTTTTTTACAAAAACCCTTTGACCAACACGTGAGGGGTGAAATCCATACTTGTACAAGGTGACTCCACGTGCTTGTCTCACGCGTGAGGGGTAAAACCCCTACTTGTACAAGGTGACTCCACGTGCATAACCCCTACTTTAAAACCCCCTCGGCCTAGCCGAAACCAATTCCTCCTACTTCAAAACCCCCTCGGCAAAATCGAAAACCCAAACCCACACGTGAGGGGTGAAACCCCTACTTGTACAAGGTGACTCCACGTGCTCACGCGTGAGGGGTAACCCCTACTTGTACAAGGTGACTCCACGTGCATAACCCCTACTTCAAAACCCCCTCGGCCTAGCCAAAACCACTTCTCCCTACTTCAAAACCCCCTCGGTAAACCCGAAACCCCTCTCCTCAACCCCATCATCTCCGACATGCAAGGAACCACGTCTCATCAGAAACGACACACACGTCCGAGAACACATCTTCAACTCATCATCAAACCCGGTTCATCTCATCACTCTCCAAGATTGGACTTATCCAAAGATCGTCCATCTTGCGGGGGCATATTAGGAATATAATATAATATCATTAAATTATATTATATTCAAAGTATATATTGTTATATATTAGATTAGGAAACACAATCCTTGTATTAGATTAGGAAACACAATCTTTGTATTAGATTAGAAACCTTCTCCTTCTAGGAATTAGAAACCTTTTCCTTCTAGGAGACTACCTCCTCATTGTAACCCTATAAATATGTATCTCTAGCATCATAAACAATTGAGTCTTTCAATACAATTCCTCTCTTCCATGTTTTGATTGACTTCGTCTAACCCTCTTTATTCTAATAGAGGATTGTCTCTCTCTATTAGCTCAACATGCCTTTGAAAGACCAAACTTCGCTGGGCATCCAACTTTCGAAGAAGTTGGAAAGGTGATAGCAAAGAGATGCGAAGGCTTGCCTTTGGCAGCAAAGTCGCTAGGGGGTCTCCTCCGCACTAAAAGAAACCAAAGCAGTGGATAGAAGTTTCAATAAGCAAGATATGGGAGCTACAAAGCAATGACATTATCCCTGCTCTATAGCTAAGCTATCATCATCTTCCTCCGCACTTGAAGCCTTTGTTTGCATTTTGTTCAATATTTTCAAAGGCCCACGGGTTTGACCACCAGGATCTAATTATGTTATGGATGGCGCAAGGGTTCTTGAAAACACCAGAAAAGCATAAGCAAATGGAAGAGTTGGGTTGTGAGTATTTCATTGAGCTTCTATCAAGGTATTTTTTCCAACCTTTGATTGGCAAATCAAGGTTTATCATGCATGATCTTAATAATGACCTAGCTCAGGTTGTTGCTGGGTTGACAAGTCTTAGGTTGGATAATAAAATTGTGAGCGATGAGCAGTACACTGCAATCATTTCTCAAACTTATTTGTCCTTTCACATCACTTTGTTTTTCTTATCAGAGGTTAGTTTCATTCATTTGCTAGAGAAAAATCTAAGTAATCTGCTTCGCATGCATTTTCTAATTATTTTTTTTTTGTCTTGTTTGAATGTCGAAGCAGAGACTTGCAAGAAAAATGGGATAACGGAGGGAAGGAGCTGCCTGAGGCACCACATTGAGAGCAGACAAATACACGACATACAATCCCAAATGCATGATCCATTCTGAACATTGAGATTCTCAACAGCTATAACGAGAAAAATTGCATTGCACCATTTGTTACTAGAAAGAACAGAGTAGTATTCTTCATCAGCCGAACTAGATTTTTTCGATTATACTCATATTTTTTGGGATATTCAAAACCTTTTAAGTTTTTAATGTAATACGATAAAAGGTTATGTCGTGCGGATATTCAAAATCATTATTTGTAATGGGAGAAAAGAATCACTGACAATGTGTTTATGATGATATATATCTGAAATCAAACTAACAGGAGTCTCTGTCTGAAATTAAAATTCATTTGGCATAATCAGATATTAGTACTATGTTCAAATTTCAATCATCTCCGAAACCACTGAAGCAAATAGACCAGAAATATCACCGAAAAGGGCAGTCAAGATCTTTTGGACAGGAACCGTAGGCGTTCAAGAATTAGGTTCTTTTGATCTGAAATCTATGGCTGATCCTTTTGAAACAGAATAAAAATGTGCTAATCTATGAATATATAAGGTTTTTCCTGTGAGTGTTAGATGTTGGATACAAGGAAATATAAGATATTAGGTATATATAAGGTTTTTCTTTACAGAGTTCCAAGTTTATGGTCAAAAACAGAACTATACCGTTGCTTTAATAATGACTGCTCTGTTGTACTATGTGAGGAGATTTGGTTGTAATCTAACCGCGGTCAGATTTAACCTATTCCGTCATCTTATTCTTTTGGAGTGAGGATAGTTAAGACAAAGGAATGGCTTCTATTAGCATTGGTTGTAAAATTAGAGGACATGCATAATTAGCGTGGAGGGGAGGGGGTGGAGAAGTACCACATTCTTGCATCTATATCAGTTGTAAATGGCATATCTGTAGTCTGAGGGCATTTCAGAAATGGCTTGACGTTTCCAGTATCAGATTGAGATGTATCCTTGGTTGTATTTATGCTTGCAAGCTTACCTTATGGTTCGTAAAACATGTCTCAACTAGGGTCCATGTCAAGCATGTTATAGCAAAATACTACTATTAATTTTGAATATTGCAATTAAGTTTTTGAGGCTTTACATTCTTTCTATATTACATGTTCTTAAGTTTTTGAGGCTTTACATTCTTTCTATAATGGACATTGCTGAAATGTTTGTCTCTGCTTTAGTGTCGCTGCTGGTCGAGAACTTGGCCCCTGGAGCCTTGTCATTCATTCCCGATGCCAGAATTGATGACAAAATCAAGGAGTGGAGAAATAATTTGTTGATAATTGAGGCGGTGCTGAAGGATGCTGAAGACAGACAATTTACTGAGCCTTCTGTTTAACAGTGGCTGCATCATGTTCAGATCTGGTTTATGAAATTGAAGACTTTGTGGTCGATTGCGCTGCTGAATCTCGATATCTCCAGGTTATGGATGAGCCTGAATCTAGCCGCCCTAGTAAGTTGCGTAAGTTTATCTCCGGTCTTTTTTCTAGAAACACTCGACCCACTACTATTAGCTTCAGCCCTGCTACCAATCACAGGATTGTGAGAAATCTGAAAGACCAGGAGATCTAAGGCTTCCTTCTACATCCTCGGTGGCTCCAGTTCTTGTTTATGGCAGAGAAGAGGACACTACAGAAATACTCACATGGTTGCTCCAGGATAGTATGAATGATCATGATAGCAAAGTTCATATCATCTCCATAGTTGGAATGGGTGGTATTGGTAAAACTACTCTGGCTCAGTCTCTCTACAATAATGAGCAAGTGGAAGGCTGGTTTCATGATAGAATGTGGGCATGTGTTACCGAAGATTTTAATGTTCTTAAGATAAGCAAGATAATTTATGAATAGTTGTTCGATGAGAATTGCATGTTCAATGAGTTGAATAAGGTTCAAGTGAAGCTAATGGAGAAGTTATCCAAAAAAAAAATCTTCTTGTTTTAGACGATGTATGGAATCAAGACTATGCAAAATGGGACCTTCTGTGTGCTCCTTTTCATGGTGGGGCCCTCAGAAGCACAATTATAGTCACCACTCGTAGTCATGATGTTACATTATTCATGTGTTCTAAGGAAGTTTATGGTTTGGAGGGATTATCTGTTGAGGATTGTCTCTTTCTATTAGCTCAACATGCCTTTGAAAGACCAAACTTCGATGGGCATCCAACTTTTTTTTTTTTTGGCGAAAAGGGCAATGCCCCCTAAATTTTATTAAAATTAAAAATTCAAAAGTACAATAAATAAATAAAGACAGAAAATAAAATAAAGAAAAGGTCAATCAAATCGCCTTTTAGGATTCCAAGGCCTTTTAGGCATGATGTTTTTTGTTTTAGGCTTTTTCAGGATTTCCTCGTTTCCCTTTAACCTTTTGAAATCCATCTTCTTCATCGTAGTAGTCTTCAAAATTATTGCCGTCAGCCATTGGAGAACTCGGATCAACATGAACACCGCCAACAATACCCCCATAAGTGCGAGCATCATGATAAGCCGAAGGAGAAGTATCAGAAAGACCGCCTTCAGGTTCGGAATCACATTTTTCCCGAAGAATAAGAGCATCTTTTAGATTTTTTGGGTTTATAAATTCGGGATTAAAATATTTAGGATTTGGCATACGAGCAGTAGAGGAACGTAAGTTAGGGGCTGAGGAAGCTTGAATTTGTCTAACCTTTTCCCGAACGAGATTTAGAGCTTCGCTATCCAAAGCAGGAGCTGACAAAGGGATGGATGATGACGCTCCAACCGCAGCAGTAGTTACCAGAATTTCATTGCCCATAATAGCCTCCATATCATTTGTTGGAGCATTGTCACCAACAACATCAACATGAACAGCCACGTTATTTTCCATAGGAGCAACAGAAACATCATTTTTATTTATTATGCCATCAACCATGTCTTCTTGAACAACCACAATGTTATCATCCCTAGCCGAGCCAACACCCAAATGGTCATTTTTATTTGATTGAGTGGTAGCAGCAACCAAAACAACTTGAGGGCTAACATCTTTATGCATTCGCACTTCTTCCTCTATATTTTGAGAACCATCATTCCCCTTGACAACATCTTTTGACACCTTCTGCAGAATTTGATTAACAGCATTGGAAAGAGGCACACCACATCGATATGGTGCAGCCCCCTCCTTCGTTTTTTCTCCAGCTTGGCCGACAGTAATTTGAGCTGTAGCTACTTCTTGATTTGTTGGTGTTTGATGAGCTTGTATCTCATTACTTTGATCTTTCTTTTCTTGGTACACAATCTTATTAACAGTAGGCGCTTCCCCATTAGATTTCTCTTTAGGGACATGAGTTTTCTGCGAGTTAGCACGCTTGCAAATAGATATATCATGGCCCAAAACATAGCAATGTTTACAATATTTAGGCAGATTATCATATACAATCTTTTGATAAAAACTTGGCAGGAAGTCATCACAATCAATAAAAACCTCTGTGGGAAGCTTTTTGGTGACATCAACTTGAACTAGAACCTTGGCAACGCTTGGACGGGAGAGATCAGAAGTAGCTTTGTCCAACGACAAAGGCGTTCCAATTGCTCGAGCCAAAGAAAATAGAATCGACTTGTGGAAGAGATGAATTGGAATACCTGGGAGGCCAACCCAAACCGGCACAATAGGAGATTCTTGCTCAGGACGCCAAGATGGAGACCACGCCAATGTCCGCATAGGGAATTTCATGACGTACCACACATCTTTCATCCATAGACGTTGGTAATCCGCCTCATTAGATAACTGAATCAATAGATGTTTGGAATCAAGGTGCCCCAACTTATAAGTTATTTTCAACAGGAATTTAGCAAAAGCAATACGCGTATCTTCCATTGAAGGGCGCCCATGAGAAAATTTGCCAATCAATGTCCAGGCAAATGGCTTTGTGAGTCTTTCGATCGCCTCTTTTGAGAGTTTTATAGAAGGGGTTCCTTTATGGGTCGCCAATGGCACAACGGGGATTGCATTAGATTGCTGGGAAGAGAATAGATCTGCAAAGGATTTAGATTGTGGAGTTGATGTCAACACATCATTATGGATAGGCTTCGAAGGTTGTGAGAAAAGATCAGCAAAGGATTTGGAAGGAACATTCAATGGCTGAGAAAAGGGTTCGGGAGGAACCTTCTGCAGTAAAGACGATGACGGCGCTGTTTGGAGAAAATGACGCCGGAAAAGTCATATCCGGCGCCCCAAGGGCAACCCAAGAGACGGGACAACAGGAACCCTAGAGAGAGAAAATTCTAGAGAGAGATGAATTGTTCTTGATGGGCATCCAACTTTCGAAGAAGTTGGAAAGGTGATAGCAAAGAGATGCGAAGGCTTGCCTTTGGCAGCAAAGTCGCTAGGGGGTCTCCTCCGCACTAATTAAAAGAAACCCAAAGCAGTGGATTAAGTTTCAATAAGCAAGATATGGGAGCTACAAAGCAATGGCATTATCCCTGCTCTAAGGCTAAGCTATCATCATCTTCCTCAGCACTTGAAGCCTTTGTTTACATTTTGTTCTATATTTCCAAAGGCCCACGAGTTTGACCACTAGGAGCTAATTATGTTATGGATGGCGCAAGGGTTCTTGAAAACACCAGAAAAGCATAAGCAAATGGAAGAGTTGGGTTGTGAGTATTTAATTGAGCTTCTATCAAGGTCTTTTTTCCAACCTTTGATTGGCAAATCAAGGTTTATCATGCATGATCTTAATAATGACCTAGCTCAGGTTGTTTCTGGGTTGACAAGTCTTAGGCTGGACAATAAAATTGTGAGCGATGAGCAGTACAACATCTGCAAAGAGGCGCGACATGTATCATTCATTTCCCACGAATATGATGATTTTAAAAAATTCAGCGCTTTTGGTGAGGCTCGGTGTTACCATTTTGCCAATGCATGAAAATTCTTCCGATTTTTCTTACTTAAGTAGTCTTGTTTTGAAAGACTTTCCAAGGTTACCTTGCTTACGAGCATTGTCTTTCAATGGGTATTACATAAACGAGCTACCCAAATCAATAGGTAATTTATTGTTGTTACCTATTAAGATATCTGTGGAAAGAAGAAGTAGCATGCAATCTACTTGAGAAAATGAAATCATTGAGTGTATGTTATTGTGAACAACTTGAATCGTTAGGAGATAAAGGGAAACTGCCTCTCAATCACTAGTACAGATTCGATCTTAGGAAACGCACCTTAGATAGCGCTTTTAAAAAGCGCTATCTAAGATGTCAACTTACATAGCGCATCCACGTCTTTAAATTCAATAATCAAGATAAAAAAACTAAAAAATTAAAAAAAAATTAACTAAGATAGCGCATAGTAGAAAAACGCTTTCTTAGCGGAACCTTAAACAGCGCTTAACAAAAGCGATTTCTTACTAAACGCTTCATAAGTCCCTCCTCCTCCTGGCATAAATATAATTTAGACGTCTTTTTCCCTTTTCTCTGTGGAAACTCTCTCTCTGTAATAACCCGAATATTTATTGCATTTATTTAGTAATTAATTTTTTCTCTAAATTGGTTATTAGATGGACTGGGTTAAGTGGGTTTAGTTTATTAGAATTGGGTTACCTTTTATGAGTTGGGCTGGGGTGTTGGGCTTAGGTTTAGTAAAACCCTTTTATAAATACTCTTTTTTTTTTTTTAGAAAACCCTAGCAGCCTAAATCTATTTACCGTCTTTAAGAAAATTAAAGAGAGGGAATCGGCAGAGATAGAACACGGCAGAGAGAGGAGTCGGCCAAGAAGAAAGAAAGAAGGAAAAGTAAGTTAGTTCTACTAGTTGTGATTTTTTTTAATAGAGATTTTATTAGCATAGGAAATATGGATACAATGGTTGGAGTAGGTTGTGCCATGTCATGTCAATGGACAATTCTAAAGGAAACGTGCCTTGGGTTATTTATATAAGGGATGGAGGTATCCACCGAATGCTAGTATGAATCATGGAATATTATGATAATCAATTTGTAGGATATAATAATTAACTTTTGGAATGCTACTATTAACAAAATTACTATGAGGATATACTGTAGTATGGGTATATTTAAGAGAAGTCATCCTTATTAATTTTACTGTTTTAAATCAATGGAAATAGTAAGGTTCTATTAGTAATAGTTATACTTATTGTTATTAGGTTTTGGGGAGCATCACTAGGTGCAATCATTTCCGTTCTATTGACAGTGCTAGCTTGCTACAATAAGGTAAGGGATTATACATCTTTAAGTTAATTGATTTCCGCTCCGTTTCATTATTTAGGTTTTCGCATATTTCTTGGCGATGTACGTTCATTTGATACGTAAAAGCTGACCTCGCGTCAGTATTTGTTTTGACTCTCTCGTTTACCGTTATTTGCTAATCTTTTGTTATTCGTTTGCTATATCGTCCTTTTGGTTTCGTAAATACAGAATTTTGTTGTTAATATGAAAGTTCGTATTCTGTATAAAAAAATAAGTTTTGATATGATATGATTTTGTTCCATTAATGATCACTAAGTTAGACAACCTGCTTTGGCGGGGTATATTTGATATTTTGGCCTTCGGGCAAACTTAGTTCACCGCTTCAATGTAGTTGTGGTGGAGTGTTCCGGATACACTGTTTAGGACTCTGCGGAGTCAACCTTTGTGCTCCTTGTGGGCTTTTGTTCCCTTTATGGGATTTTGGTTTGATAAGGTCAGTGGACCTCTTATGTGATCATGATGTTTGTGAATGATTTGATTATCTACAGCTGATATGGGACAGTTGTAGATAACTAGATCATTCGAGTCAACTTTGTTTAGCTTATCAGTCCTTTGAATTTCCTTATAATCCGTGAGTGGTTTAGTTAGTTAAAGCTGGTATGGGACAGTTTTAATTAAGTAAATCATTCGAGTCAATTTGAATCGATTTCGTCATCAATTGAAACTCCAAAATATTTGTCAACTCAGTTTGTGAAACCATTGAGATTTTGAAAGACGTGATTTGAGAATTTGTTAAATAATGACTTCGAATTTGTACTTCGTTATGTCTTCGATTGTTATTTGAAATTTGTATCGTTTGATATTCTTTCAGGTCAACTCCTCCTTAGTAACCGGAGGGGTTGTATATGAACTTACTGGGCATTGTTCGCTCACCCTTTCATCTTCTTTTCTTCCAGATTTCATATAGGAAGAATGTGAAACGGTTCGAGAGCACTTCATAAGGAGTTCAAGGATCGTTTTAGTTTATTCATTTCTAGACTCTTTAGTTAGTTATTTCAGTTATTTGAAAGTTTGTAAGGCTTTAAAGATTGTGTTGAGCTAGTGGATTGTACTAGCCGTTCAAATTATTACCGTTGTCCGCATTTTAGTTATTTCAAATTATGGTTTTAGTAGCCGTTGGAGGTTATTTTATTATAAATTAAGTATTATTATTGTTGTGAAAATTCGGGGTCGTTACAGTTGGTATCAGAGCTTTGGCTTTAGATCCTTGGGAGTTAGAATGTATGAGGATAAGTTTGATTTGAGTCTTTAGATCTTTGGGAGTTTAGGATTTGTGAGAATAAGTTTGATCTAAGTCTTAGATTTGACCTCAGTATTATTCTTGGAGTGTTTGGTGCAGATTGTTATGATAAGATTAGTTGCTTTACCAAATTATGAAAATTTATAATGTTTATTTCTTAGTGTTTCAAAATCTTATCTATTTGGATTTATGACTATTTTCCCTTTTGCCATTTTAGGTTAATGGCGAAAAGAAGAGTGAGTACGAGGATCCAAAACCGGAGAGGTCGACAACAGAATCAGACTAATGATGTGAGGGAAGAGGATCATGTTGAGAATGACAACCATGAGGTTTCAGCTGAGAATAGTTCTAATCATAGGGTTGAGAATACCCAAAATGCTCAGGATGGTAATCAAGCCAATGGGACCAATGGTCAGGGGGTGCAGCAACCAGTAGCGCCGGTGGCAGAATTAGTTCCCTTGTTGCAAGCACTTACAGGATTAATCCAGCAACAGCAGGTTCAGCAGCAACAGGTTGGTGGTGTCCCACCTAGGCAGAGTAGTGAATTAGCAGAATTTAAAAAGCATACTAGCGCAACCTTTAGTGGTATTGGGGGACCTATAGCAGCAGAGGATTGGGTGCAAGAGATGGAAAAGACATTTGAGGGGATGCGCTGTCGTGAGAATCAAAGTGTCGTGTGCCACCTTCATGTTGAAAGAGGGGGCCTACGATTGGTGGCTTATGGAGAAACGCAAACATCAGAATGACGAGTTCTTGTTTACTTGGGAAGATTTCAAGGTGGCCTTTTATGAGAAGTATTTCCCTAGGAGTGAGCAAATTCAGAGAGAGGATGACTTTATTAAGCTAGTTCAGAAGGACAAGACGGTGTCTGAGTATGAGGCTAAGTTTGCACGTCTTGCCAAGTTTGCCCCTACTTACGTGGCAACTGGAGAAAATCGTGTGCGTAGGTTTGAAGAGGGGTTAAAGCCTGCGATCAAGAGGGGAGTGGTACCATTTGAGCTTAAGACATATAAGGACGTGGTAAACAAGGCGTTGCTAGTGGAAAGAGGTCTTATCGAATTGCAGGCAGATTAGGATGACAAGCATAAAAAGAGAGACAGACAAAGCAGTTTTCAGGATAATAAGGATTCAGAAAGTCAGGCAAAGAAACAGGTGACACAACGTGCTGATGGTGCCAAGTGTCGTGAGTGTGGGGGTAATCATGAACCCAACGTTGTTATAGAATTTTAAAGGCGTGTTTCAACTGTGGGAAGACCGGGCATATGATTAAGGATTGCCCTGAACCACATAAAGAGAGGTTCACAATGGATCGTGAGAACAAGGACAAGGGTAAGGACAACAAGGACGACTCAAATTCAAAGCGTACAGGAAGAGTCTATACTATGAAGGCTAGAGATGATGAGGATGCAAAGTGGACAGTGACAGGTACGTTAAGTTTAGAGGACTAAACTTCTTTTAAGGGGGTAAGAATGTAATAACCCGAATATTTATTGCATTTATTTAGTAATTAATTTTTTCTCTAAATTGGTTATTTGGGTTATTTTGTTAATTGGGTTATTTTTTTTTTAGATGGACTGGGTTAAGTGGGTTTAGTTTATTAGAATTTGGTTACCTTTTATGAGTTGGGCTTGGGTGTTGGGCTTAGGTTTAGTAAAACCCTTTTATAAATACTCTTTTTTTTTAAGAAAACCCTAGCAGCCTAAATCTATTTACCGTGTTTAAGAAAATTAGAGAGAGGGAATCGACATAGAGAGAACACGGCAGAGAGGAGTCGGCCAAGAAGAAACAAAAGAAGGAAAAGTAAGTTAGTTCTACTGTGTTGTGATTTTTTTAATAGATATTTTATTACCATAGGAAATATGGGTACAATGGTCGGAGTAGGTTGTGCCATGTCAATGGATAATTCTAAAGGAAACGTGCCTTGGGTTATTTATATAAGGGATGGAGGTATCCACCGAATGCTAGTATGAATCATGGAATATTATGATAATCAATTTGTAGGATATAATAATTAACTTTTGGAATGCTACTATTAACAAAATTACTATGAGGATATACTGTAGTATGGGTATATTTAAGAGAAGTCATCCTTATTAATTTTACTGTTTTAAATCAATGGAAATAGTAAGGTTCTATTAGTAATAGTTATACTTATTGTTATTAGGTTTTGGGGAGCATCACTAGGTGCAATCATTTCCGTTCTATTGACAGTGCTAGCTTGCTACAATAAGGTAAGGGATTATACATCTTTAAGTTAATTGATTTCCGCTCCGTTTCATTATTTAGGTTTTCGCATATTTCTTGGCGATGTACGTTCATTTGATACGTAAAAGCTGACCTCGCGTCAGTATTTGTTTTGACTCTCTCGTTTACCGTTATTTGCTAATCTTTTGTTATTCGTTTGCTATATCGTCCTTTTGGTTTCGTAAATACAGAATTTTGTTGTTAATATGAAAGTTCGTATTCTGTATAAAAAAATAAGTTTTGATATGATATGATTTTGTTCCATTAATGATCACTAAGTTAGATAACCTGCTTTGGCAGGGTATATTTGATATTTTGGCCTTCGGGCAAACTTAGTTCACCGCTTCAATGTAGTTGTGATGGAGTGTTCCGGATACACTGTTTAGGACTCTGCGGAGTCAACCTTTGTGCTCCTTGTGGGCTTTTGTTCCCTTTATGGGATTTTGGTTTGATAAGGTCAGTGGACCACTTATGTGATCATGATATATGTGAATGATTTGATTATCTACAGCTGGTATGGGACAGTTGTAGATAACTAGATCATTCGAGTCAACTTTGTTTAGCTTATCAGTCCTTTGAATTTCCTTATAATCTGTGAGTGGTTTAGTTAGTTAAAGCTGGTATGGGACAGTTTTAATTAAGTAAATCATTCGAGTCAATTTGAATCGATTTCGTCATCATTTGAAACTCCAAAATATTTGTCAACTCAGTTTGTGAAACCATTGAGATTTTGAAAGACATGTGATTTGAGAATTTGTTAAATAATGACTTCGAATTTGTACTTCGTTATGTCTTCGATTGTTATTTGAAATTTGTATCGTTTGATATTCCTTCAGGTCAACTCCTCCTTAGTAACCGGAGGGGTTGTATATGAACTTACTGGGCATTGTTCGCTCACCCTTTCATCTTCTTTTCTTCCAGATTTCATATAGGAAGAATGTGAAACGGTTCGAGAGCACTTCATAAGGAGTTCAAGGATCGTTTTAGTTTATTCATTTTTAGACTCTTTAGTTAGTTATTTCAGTTATTTGAAAGTTTGTAAGACTTTAAAGATTGTGTTGAGCTAGTGGATTGTACTAGCCGTTGAAATTATTACCGTTGTCCGCATTTAAGTTATTTCAAATTATGGTTTTAATAGCCGTTGGAGGTTATTTTATTATAAATTAAGTATTATTATTGTTGTGAAAATTCGGGGTCGTTACAGTTGGTATCAGAGCTTTGGCTTTAGATCCTTGGGAGTTAGAATGTATGAGGATAAGTTTGATTTGAGCCTTTAGATCTTTGGGAGTTTAGGATTTGTGAGAATAAGTTTGATCTAAGTCTTAGATTTGACCTCAGTATTATTCTTGGAGTGTTTGGTGTAGATTGTTATGATAAGATTAGTTGCTTTACCAAATTATGAAATTAATTTTTCCATCCCTAATTAAATCCGATTCAGATTGCACAATCTCAATCCCATTATCTTGTACATGGATTTGATCAAGGGAAGATGATCCCATTAACACACCAGTTCCTTCTTTTTCGGTATCTTGAGATACCAAAGAATCTCCAATATTTTGGGCCACTACATGTGATAATTCACGAGATTGCTTAGATACATCCAAATTCAAATTTGAATTAGAGAAATCATCACCGGTTTTTTCGGCATTACCCATTCTGGAATCCGAAAATTGCTCAATCATTGCCGAATTAGAGCCTTCCTCTACGATAATGTTTTCAATGTTAGGGTTTGCCGAATCCGGGTTAACCCCCTCATAAACCGGGTCGACCCTTTCTTGAGTTGCCTTTGGATCTCCATCACCGTTCACTGTGCCACCTATTGGTTCTTTCACCACCACCGGCGTATCCGTCGTCCTCTCCTTGGATAATGATGGTTCTTTAGGAATCCAAGTACCTTGACCTTTACCATGCGGCATAGGAGGGTGGCCCATTGTATCCTTGGGGCTAATTTCATGAACCTGAGTTGGGAGTTTCTTCATTCTTTTTCGGCAATCCCTCAACTCATGCCCTAGTAACCCGCATCCCTTACAATAAAGAATGTTTCCTTCAAACTCTATCGACTGATAGAAACCTTTATCATTGGACTCACCTATCCAGACCTTCGTGGGTAATGGTTTAGAGACATCAACTTCCACACATATCCTAGCAAAGCTAGGGTGTGTAAACGCCAATGTACGATCATCTGCCCTTAAAAAATGTCCCAAGCCATTGCCGATACGATCTAAATATGCAGGTGCGAAGTAATGTAGTGGTAGTTTGGGTAAGCGAACCCACACCGCTACCATTGGACAGTCAACTCTAAAAGAGAATTCCGTAGCCCACCTGAAAGATCGGTACATGGAATTGTTGATCATATGTGATTCCTTTCATAGAGCACGTTTCAAATCCTCTTCTGAAGTTAGATAGACCATTACGTGTCTCGGATCCATCAATCCGATGATGGATCGGTTTTATATACAGTTGGTCAAAACTTAAATTGTTACCAAAAAGGTTGGCTCATCTCACTCGATTAGAAATAAGTTTTTGTTCGGGCATAGAGTCGATTCCGGAAACATGTCTGCCCCTCACTCTCATAACTCTTCTCATCGAAGGCTGCTCAAATCTAAAGTACATGTGCGCCAATGAGATGCAAAGCCTCACCTCTCTTCGACGTTTGGAAATCGATGGTTGTAAAAATATGGAGGGTTATCCAAGTGTAGGAGGGCGTTGTTGGCCTCCAAATTTAGTGTTCCTTGAAATGGGGGAAGTAAAGCATCCAATTATGGAGTGGGGCCTAGCAACCCTTCCAACCTCTCTTCTTGCGCTCAGACTAGTTGGAGAATTTCCACTAGGGGACTCAGCTCCATAGGTCGTTAGTAGATCTTCGAATCTCTGGTATGAAGAATTTGGAATCTCTTGAAGAAGGCCTTCAAAACCTCTCCTCTCCTCAACACCTCAACATCTACAGCTGTCATAAGCTTCACAAGTTGCCAGAAACTCCGCTTCCCATGTTTTCAAGTCTTCAAATTGAAAGATGTCCACTTCTAGATTGCTCACCCTCTGCTCTTATTTTACATGTTAGAGAAATACTCTTTTTGGGACGGAGAGATTATATTAAAGGGTTTATTACAAAAACTCACTCAAAAAGATGGCATTTACAAAAAGAAAACATATAAGATGGGAAATTACAAAAAACTACATTTTTTTTTTACAAAAAACTTTTTTTTTTTTGGTTTTTTTCTTTATCAGTTTTGGTCAAACAACTGATAATTTCAGATATCAGTTCTTTGAATAGTAATTTGTGTTTCAAACAAATGATAATTTCAATTATCAGTTGTTGAGGTGTGATAAGCTCGAGAAGATGCCAAATTGGCAAAACAACCTCATGTCTCTGAGGCGATTGACCATTTCGTTTTGCGAGAAGCTGTAAGACAACTTGAACCACGTGGTCATGGACATGGCGCAAAGCAGCAGCGGTGGAGAACACGGGAAACATGGATTTTCTAATCTCGAGTGCATTTATATCTATCGTTCTCCAAGTTTGAAATGGTTTCCCACCGGGAAGAAGCTACCCACCACACTCAGAAATCTTAGTGTTTTGAAATGTGAGAATATGGAGGAGGGCATGTCTTTGTGTTTGCTTGAATCGGTTTTTATATACAGTTGGTCTGTTGTGCAACGCAGCGGAAGCAATTAACAATAACCAAACACAAAAGCAATTGAGAATCGAAAGAGAAAGATATAGAATTGGGGTTATGAATTTCGGCTGCCACTTTTCTATTATTCTGTGTAATAATCCGTATTGTTTACATAGGATTACAATCCTTATATACTAAGCAAACAAACCCTAGCCCAACAACTAAGATATAAACGAAAATAGAAAAGCCCGAAAAACGTCTTCAGTCCGACAGCCCAGGCGCCCGCCTGGCCTTCTTCCAGGCACCAGCCCCGCGTCGCTTCGGCAACTGGAACAGCCTCTGGAGCCCAGGCGCCCGCCTCGCCTCCATCCAGGCGCCCGCCTAGTACTTGTTCGAGCACAGGCCAAGCCACTACCTTGGAGGCGCACGCCTCACGCAATCCCAGGCGGCCGCCTCACCGCGCCCCTTTGCCAGGACATCGAGCCTTCACATCCAACATGGTCAAAACTTAAATTGTTACCAAAAAGGTTGGCTCATCTCACTCGATTAGAAATAAGTTTTTGTTCGGGAATAGAGTCGATTCCGGAAACATGTCTGCCCCTCACTCTCATAACTCTTCACATCGAAATCTGCTCAAATCTAAAGTACATGTGCGCCAATGAGATGCAAAGCCTCACCTCTCTTCGACGTTTGGAAATCGATGGTTGTAAAAATATGGAGGGTTATCCAAGTGTAGGAGGGCGTTGTTGGCCTCCAAATTTAGTGTTCCTTGAAATGGGGGAAGTAAAGCATCCATTTATGGAGTGGGGCCTAGCAACCCTTCCAACCTCTCTTCTTGCGCTCAAACTAGTTGGAGAATTTCCACTAGGGGACTCAGCTCCCTAGGTCGTTAGTAGATCTTCGAATCTCTGGTCTGAAGAATTTGGAATCTCTTGAAGAGGGCCTTAAAAACCTCTCCTCGCTTCAACACCTCAACATCTACTGCTGTCATAAGCTTCACAAGTTGCCAGAAACTCTGCTTCCCATGTTTTCAAGTCTTCAAATTAAAAGATGCCCACTTCTAGATTGCTCACCCTTTGCTCTTAATTTACATGTTACGGAAATACTCTTTTGTGGGGAGTCTTTTTGGGACGGAGAGATTATATTAAAGAAAATGTTGTAAAACAGTTCTTAGATTGCTTATTCGGTTGATCAACCATTTCATACTTGCTTTTGTTGGCAGGTTCAATTCCATGGACTACTCCAGTTAATAGTTATGATGGCATACTGTTTCCACATTGAAACAAAGGCTTACATTAATGGAGTTCTCGAGCATGCTATTAAGGTTGGTGTCACTCTGTTCCATTTTTAAAGGAAGTGCCAAGTTATTTCAACAGAAAGGCCTGAAATGATCCTGGAAACTTGGTTTCTAATTTACTTCATTTACATGTGTTTTCTATTTTAATACAAAGGTGTCTACCTCTTTTTCAAGATATTTCAGTCTCATTTCAAAATTTAGGTTCGCGGTCTTCTATGATATTTGTTCCATCATTTCCGATGGAGCCAAAGACTCACTATTTTTATTTTTAATTTGCTTGGGAATATGATGGAATAAAGCAAAATGGCTCACTATACTTTATGCACATTTTTTTCTTTATTATGAAGCAACAGTCGACGTCCATGTAATTTTCGATGCAATTTTCATCCTGGGTCATCCGGAAATATCCTCTTTGTACTGATTAGAATAGCCTGATTTGGAGCCACAAAAAGTATTGACTAGAAAGTATTTTCGCAGGCTATTTCAATAATTTCGGAGAGTGTAGTTTCATTTGGGTTCGTCACTTTTAAGTGTTTTTAATCATGCTTTGTTGTGTGATTTGGTTGTTTGTCAGGTGGACGGTGGGACTAAGAAAAAGAAAGGTAGCGGTTTCATGGTGGGAAAGAAGAGATTGAAGATCAAAATGACTCCCTTGGATAAGGCTAAAGCTGCCCAAGCTATGGAAGTTGACCAATGAGGTTGTAGTTGAGTTGAAACTAGGACTATCTCCAATCTTTGATCTGCTTTTATGGAACTTTTGTCTTATGTACTGTTTTGTTTCATTGAAAGTAAATCTTCTGTTGTCTAAGAAAATTTATAGGTTACCCGTTACTGATAGTTCTTCAACTTGAGCCGAACACCTTTTTTATTTTGTGTGAGGGTCTTGACCCTTATTTATAGCTTTCAAGTGGTGAGTCCTCCAAGAATAGGAGTTCCATAGTTGACTTGTATTAGGAGAGTGAATCTTCGTCTAATTTAGGTTCCTTAACCCGCTAGGAGTTCGCGCCAAATAAGACTTCTTGAGTGAGAATAAATCCCTATTGGATTAGGATTATGTGTGCTAATTGTTTTTCTTATTTTTAGGGGTATTTAACAGGGGGAATTATATTCCGTACAACTATACATATTTTTTTTTGTTACTACCAAACATCGAAAAATAGGAAAAGTGTTTTTTGAATGTCTTTTTTTTTTTAAACAAACGAAGCCCTAACCCATTCCTTTTTTTTTTCTTTTCGTCCTCCCTCGTCCATCGTCCCTACAGCCACTAGCCACTGCGAGAAGGAAATTTTGAAGTAATTTTTCATGGCGGGTGGATATCAAAAGTTTGTAGCGTGAATCCAAAACGTGTTCGAAAGCCTTTTGTGTATTCAAAGAAAATACTCCCTCCGTCCCGGCCGACTTAGGACTTTTTGCCATTTTGGGCGTCCCACCCGACTTAGGACGGCCCAAAATGGAAACCTTAAATCACTATTCTCTCCACTCATTCTCTCTCCTACATTATTTTAATACTCACAACACCATTATAATTTACTATTCCCTCCACTCATTCTCTCTCCTATTTTTAAATTACACTCACAACATTTACCTTTTCCTTAATCCTCGTGCCATTTCAAAAAATCCTAAGTCGGTCGGGAAGGAGGGAGTACATATTATAAAATTAATATAATAATGAGACAAAAACAGCAAATCCGTTGTAGTCTAGTTGGTTAGGATACTCGTCTCTCACCCGAGAGACCCGGGTTCAAGTCCCGGCAACGGAAATATTTTTATGTTTAACTATTCAAATTTTCACTTTACCCCTTTAGGTTTACACAATATCTGTTAGGACCTAACGTTTCAGATTTGTTTTCAGGGTCTAGACTTCCAATTATGTATTAAGTTTCTAAGTCTTCTTTTTCCATTTGATTCTTATGCGAAGCTAGCAATTATTCGAATATATATTTACTATTTATTAGTTGTATTAATTTTTTCAAACACAATAAACAATGTAATCAATGTTAATAATTTAGTGGTACCAAAATAATCAATAAAAAATCACCTTACGTTTGATTTTTTAGCGTTGTCAAATTAGAAATATACTCAATTTGATTTCTATTTGGTGTTATAATGTGTTTTAAGGTTGTGACTATATTTAAAAAATCACCGTTACTGATAGTTCTTCAACTTAAGCGTTACTGATAGTTCTTCAATTTAAGCAGAACACCATTGGAGGACTCACAACTTGAAAGCTATCCCATCCTTATGCAATGTCGAAGATTGTGGTCAAGTCAAGAGAATTGTCACATTAATGCTTCATTGATGATAATCTTATTTTTTCAGTCACCAAATAAAAAAGGAAAATTATATTGGAATGTATGAGTACAAAACTGTATTATTTTGGGAATAATTACGAACTTATTCAACTGATTTTATCCTAGTTTGCAAATAATGGGATATACTCCCTCCGTGTCCGGTCAATGGAGACTTATTTTCTTTTTGGATCGTCTCACGTAATTGGAGACTGCCCAAAATGAAAAGAATGTTGTGAGTGTAATAGTAAAATAGGAGAGAGAATGAGTGGAGGGAATAGTAAATTATAATGGTGTTGTGAGTATTAAAATAATGTAGGAGAGAGAATGAGTGGAGAGAATAGTGAAGATTCTTTCCTTTTTCTTAGTTATTGTGCCCAATTTTTTGGTGTCCATTGACCCGACACGGAGAGAGTATTCGTTATTGACAGCAAGACAGCATACTTTTGAATTCGTTATTAAATAATGCAATTTTTTTTTTTTACTTACGACGTCTGTCACTCTATAGTTTGCGTCAATGACACCACATCATTAACGATGATTCTAATGATGACATGACACTGACGTGGCATTGTCACACCATCTACTCTGCTAGTTATTTGACAGTTATTTGACGTCGTAAGTAAACAAAATATACATAACCCATGTGGTACTAATGAGGTTATAATAAAGTTACAAAAAAAGTCATATACTTTGGTTTATAAAATAATGTATCCGCTAATTATGTAGCACACTTTCCTTTTGGGCGTGGCTAATATCCGCACACTCGAAACTTTATATTAATAAAATATTCACCCAACCCCACTCATTCTCTCTCCTACATTATTTTAATACTCACAACACCATTATAATTTATTACACCCTCCACTCATCTCTCTCCACTCATTTTTTTACACTCACAACATTTTATTAAAATATCATATTCCTTAATTTCCGCGCAAACAGTGTTTGTGCTAATATTAGCGGGACGGAGGGAGCATCATAATTATGTTGATACTTTTAATTATAGTGTGGCGGATCTACAACCGATATAACCAATAAAATATGGTCACCTCGTTAGTGCTTACTAACGAGTATGTTGTGTATTATAAAATTATGTTGCATATGTATTGTAGGTGATTGATTGGTAAAATACTATTGTGTAATTATAGGGTTTGATTTGTACTATACATAACAGTGAGGGGTCTGTAAGAAACATATTTTAATATTTGGAAACAACTTTTTTAAAGAGAACGCATAATCAGAAAATAGCGCGCAACTCTCGAGCACCACCTGAGATTGCCACTGTTCCCCGCGTCGCCACTCGCCGGTAACCTAGCCGCCTGCCGTCCAACGCGCCGCACGGTCACCGGTCAAGAGCTGAACCCTGACGGTAACTAATTTTTCTCTTTCGAATTAATTTAGGTCTCAATCAATTTAGGTCTTTTTAAAATTGATTAGTCTTCTTATATTAATTTTATAGTTCACATGATTGATTGTAAGTAATAATTTATTGACGATGATTTCGGGTTTCAATTTAACAATTAAAAATTAATTTCTACTTAGGGTTTCACACTATTTAGTTTTTGAAATTGGTGATTTTTGACTACTAATAAAATATTATGCAACTTTATTTCTGTTATTGAAGTAATTCGATTTTAGCTTTTGTAATACTAGCCACAATGGTACATATAGTGTGTTCATTTAACATAATTTTGATTCCCAAATATAATTATATGAAATTAAATTAAATTGGTAAGGATAAATAGATTATTAATTAATATTTAAGGGGGTGATTTGGTTACTTTTTGCTGGTTCCAACACTGTGTGTGCACAAAGAGTTATGAGTTCGAGAATGATTTATAGTATCTTCCTTATATAATACTCCCTCCGTCCCAAAATGTTTGTCCCATTTGACTTTTTTTGTTGAACTTTGACCACAAATTTATGAGACATTAATAATGTTCATGAAATTCTAAAAGTTGTTGTTGATAATATTATTAATGGTGAATCAATAGGAATTTTTAGAATTTCATGAACATAATTAAATTGTCATATATTTGTGGTCAAAGTTCAAAAAAAAAAAGTCAAATAGGACAAACATTTTGGGACGGAGGAAGTATAAATTGTTTTCATTTTGTAGTTTTTTAACTTATTCTGACAAATGGAATATACATAAAAAAATCCAAAACAGATTAGCAAACATTTGGATGCTCAATCCTTAATATCCCAGAGAATATTAAAGATAACACTGTTCCATGATACAGGATTTTCTAGTTGGTTTCTTTTGATTCTTTAGTAATTTGACTTTGATTATGACATTACTATTTCTCAAGGCTTTCACAGATTTACTTGTAAGCTTTGAGCATCTGATTTTGTTTGTAATGTCAGTGTCCACTCTATTCTGCCCCTCGTGTTTCATATCACAGATAAACAAAGTTGTTTTCTGGTGCTATTGTCTGGTGCTATTGTCTGATGACAACTTAATATTCTGTATGTTTATGAAATACATATATGATTTCACACATTCTACCATAAACATTAAAAAGCGGAAAAAGGTATGCAACATTATGAAAAGGGCAAGAAATTTGGACCATGCATCAGACCAAGAAATATTTATCTCCCCCCAATTATCTTCAGGTACACTTAAGGCTTTCCATACACCTACCGAGGCTTCAACATTGTTGTTACCACATGGAGGCTGATAGTCATTGTCTACATTACATCCCGTTGTTGAGTCACACACATCGATAACTTTGGCAGTTACGCTTCGTCCGTTAGCCCTTATAGTAATCTTTTGCAGACATCTTTCACCTCCGTTGTACCATCCACTTGAAAAGTGCCACAATTGGATTATCTGCTCTGTGGTATTCTCCCATCGCACGATGTTGAAATATCCCCGTCGCTTGGAAATTTGCTTAGTGTGAGTATTGCCTTTGTACTATTAGACACGAGGGTGAACATTTGTAAACGGGATAAAGCTTTCCTGGGAGACAACACTTGGATCCATCCTCGTTGTCACATGGATGGAGGTTTTTACCCCTTATAACTCCACTAGGCTTGCAAACTTGAGCTATGACTTCAAAAGAATGTGAAATAACAAGAATACTTACTATAAGAAGTAATGCCGCTGACATGAAGCTCTTCATATTTCCAATTTTCTTTTTTCATGAGTGTTGGATACAAGTAAATATAAGAGATTATATATATATATATATATATATATATATATATATATATATATATATATATATATATATATATATATATTTACAAAAGGTTTTCCTTACAGAGTTCCAAGCTTACGGTCAAAAACAGAACTGTACCGTTGCTTTAATGATGACTGCTCTGTTGTGCTATGTGAGAAGATTTGGTTGTAATTTAACTGCAGCCAGATTTAACCTATTCCATCATCTTGTTCTTTTAGAGTGAGGATAGTTAAGACAAAGGAATGGCTTCTACGAGCATCGATTGATGTCACTGTCAAGTCTATTTCTTCTGCCAGCATTGTTGTAAAATTAGAGGACATGGATATAATTTTATTTTTTATTTTTTTTTTGGGGGGGGGGGGGAGTACAACATTCTTGGATATTCTGGAAAATGGAGTATGACTACTGTGCACTTGGAGTTTCAATTTGGCATATTCTTCAATAAAATGAGTATTTATTTTTTATATTCTCTACCATATGATTGCAAATTTTTAATATTAAATATGTGCAGTTTATAATACTTCATGAAAAGTGTGTGAAAGTCCGAATTAGCTGTAAACCATAATTGGATTTATATAGGCGTCAAAGCTGTAACATTTCTTTAGCAGTAACAGCTTGCACTCTGTTATTCCGCTAGATGAGGATGTTGGACCCAAAAGATGAATGGGTTAAAAATAGGTTCCTTATGCTGTACATGTAACATTACACTTTTCTAATAGTCATTGATGAAGTAAAAGGCATCTTAGAAATGGCATGGCCTTTCTAGTATCAGCTTGAGATGTGTCCTAGGTTGTATAAATGCATGCGTGCTTACCTTTTGGTTCTTAAAAACATGTCTCCAATTGGAAGCCTAAGCTAGTTTAAATAATCCTTAACCAGGGCCCTCTGTAATTGTTCTAGTATGTAAGAAAAGCCTTTTTCCTTCTTCATTTGCCAATCTATCTTTTATGGCATGTTTTTGTCAGACATGGTTCATTTTTCTGAACAGTATGTAGGATCATTTCCTGTGGTTGATTTGACTCACTAAAGATGAATTATAAGCAAGCCTTCTAACAAAAAAACATTAACAAAAAAAATTAGTAGTTCATGTTTACATCAAAGTGAGACTTGCCCACTTAGGGAATATATATATACAACTTTACTATGTGACTTGCCGATGAGTATCTCGGTTCATCTAAATTGTCATGGTTATGCCTTGCAAGAACCTGTTGAACCTTAACTTTGTTCAACTCATCTGGATTTTGTCATGTCTTTGATTATTGAATGAACCTATATGCTTAGTTGCAGATGCGTATTTACGTGTATAAAGATACTTTATTCACGAGTAGAAAAACTACAGTTTATGTATCAGGGAACAATAAGAACTAGTATATTGCTAAGCTTCGGACCAAGTAATAGCCAAGTCTCCCCAGTTATCTTCAGGGACACCTAAAGCTTTCCACACAGCTTTGGAAGCATCAACGATATTATTGGGGTATGGTAGAGTCACATTCATCTACAACCATGGCCTTCATGCTTCTCCCATTACCATTTATTGTGATGAAGTTGTGGCACCTGTCCCCACCTTTATACCATCCAGTTGATAGTGCAACAACCGGTGTTTCATCCGAGTGATAGTGACCGTCACACTCAGATGTCCCCCCACCATCGCCTCCCTTTTGGAAACTGTTTAGTGTGAGAGTTGCCTTGGTATTACTTGTCACCTGGGGTGAACATGTGTAAGTTGTGTAAGGCTTTCCTTGGATGCAACAATCAGAGTCGTTCTCTCGGTTGCACTGTCCAGGAGGGGCCTTTTCCCCCTTAATAGTTCCACTTGCCTTGCATGTCTGAGCAGCAACATCAGTGAATGTGTGACAATGAGAATGGACAATAACAGAAGAGATGCTCCCAGGTTGAAGTTCTTCATAATAATCTCTCTCCTTTTCACTCCCTGTGAATGTTTTTGGTTTTGGTGCAACTCTGATAATGCTTCTCTCTATTTATACAAGTTTTACTAGAAAAACGCCAAAGTGGTGTTCAAAATATGACTATTCTGGTAAGTGCTGTTTCATTTTAGTAGTTGTGAGTGGATTTTTATTTTTATAGTATGTTCGACATTCTTGGTTACTTGAAACTTGAAAGTGACAAATATAAAAAGGCTTCACATTTGGAGTCTTAGTTTGTCATCTTCCTGAATTTGTTTTTCTTTTCTTCTAGTTGTTCTCCGCAGATTGCCAGTCAAATTTTTGCTCAAGTGACTGGAATGAAGTGTTGTGTACGTGAAACTCCCGGTAGAGTGTAACGCAGCAATTAATTTCCTTGCATGTCTGTAATTTTCCTAGAAGAGGATATTGGATGCCGAAGAGAGAAATGAAGTCTAGGTATGGTCCTCATGTATAAGTTATATATATGCGGTAATCTTCTACTCCCTGCGTCCCTAAACGAGAGTATCCATTCTTAATTTTTGTGCATCAAAAGTTGGCTTTAAGCAGTGTTACTAGCATGTGTTGGAAATCACCACCGCCTCTTTTCCCTTCTAGATAATTCGGGAAAATCATTTGTCAGGAATTGTCCGGAGACTTCTTCATTATTCCAGCCCATTCTTGATGGTTCAGAATTTGAGCCAAAGTTTAGTCCATACACCCTAAGTCTAGAAGCTTCTCACTGACAACACCAAAAGCTCAGTTCACTTGAGTAGTCACCTACTTGGACTGGAGAGATCTAGAAGAAATACTCACCGCCTTAGAGTAACTATAAATAGTTTGTGTGTCTAGTCTAACAATCTGGAAGGAATCCAAAGTGTGAGTCGTGCCTTTGGAGGGCTCCTTTGTGAGTAATAATCTAGTGTGTCAAAGAGTATATTAGTGTAGGCATTTGGCACTTGTACCTTGCCCATTGCAATTATAAATTAAGTAATAATAAAAGTGTTGTTGTTATTATTTGTGTTTCGTCAATTCGGGTACCGAAATTCAACAAGTGGTATCAGAGCGGCACGACCCGGGATTGTGGGAATCGCTGCTGAAGTCTTGTTCGGAATCGTTGCAGGTGCACAATAGGAGATTGTGAAGCTCGTGGTGGAAGACCAGGCTTACTTGGTGGTGTGCACAGAGGCAGTACCAAGTCACGATGGTAGATCCGGCAAGCGCATTTGGTGGAATCCGGAGACTCAATAATGGTAATTACAAGTATTGGCAAGCATGTATGCAGTCATACTTACAAGGGCAAGTGTTATGGAATATTGTGGTTGGTAGCGAGACCACGCCACCGAAAAAGGACACTCAAGCATTCCAAAAATGGGAAGCGAAAGCCGGAAAGGCTATGTACGCGCTAAAGATTAGCATCGAGGACGAACTTTTGGAGCATGTTGAGGATGCACAAACTCCAAAAGAGATATGGGATACCTATGCGGTCTTGTTTTCAAGGACCAATGAGGCTCGTCTCCAGATGCTCGAGAATGAGCTAATGTCGACTACACAGCAGAATCTAACAGTAAGTCAGTATTTTCATAAAGTTAAATCTTTATGTCATGAGATCTCGAAGTTAGATCTAGACTCAAAGATTAACGAGCAAAGAATGAAGAGGATAATCATCCATAGGTTGGGACCCGAGTTTAAGGGGTTAGTTAGTGCGATTCGCGGTTGGGCCACTCAACCTTCTCTACTAGAATTAGAGAGTTTGTTGTCCAGCAAAGAAACTTTGGATAAACGTATATCCAGGTCTTCAACACCAACTTCAGTGGGTTCAAAGGAAGCACTGTTTAGTAACCGAAGCCGAGGAAGGCAACAAGTACGCATTGTTGCGGGATGGAAAAAGAAAGAAGAAATTCAAGACGAGCTGGAAGTGTCGAGGAACAAAGGATGCTCCCGTGCAGGGGGAGCAAGGATGAGAAATGAAAATGACTCTCGACCTGATGAGTGGAGACGAAACAACGAGTGCTATAACTGTGGTCGTAAAGGGCATTTCCTAAAAGATTGTTCGTTTCGGAAAAAGGTTGTAGAAGGAAGTGTGGTCACTAATCAAAATTCGTATGACAGTGAAGAAGAATGGAACATGGAATCATCTTTCCTAGATGCAAGTCTTCATAAAGACGACTCAATAGAAGAAGAATGGTTCGAAGACCATGCATATCCGGTTGTTGAGGAGACTGGGGTCAAAAGGTGGAAATCGAAGAAGAGTTCGACTTCGAGGAAGGTCGATGGTTTGAAGATCTAGCTTCCAAGATCAACGTTGGTTGTGATAATAATCTAGATGGCAATGACACTACTAAAGCGTTAGCAAGCTTGGTCGAAGTCGGCTCAGAAGAAGTGACGATTGGGATGATCAAAGAAAATTTGGATGCTCCAAAGCTCCTGGGCGAAGTGAAGCTAGAGATTAAGGGGGAGCAATATCAAGAAGACTCAACACATGAGAAAGGTAAGTTTACGACATTGAAGCCTTTATCAAATCTTGATGTGTTTCGTACGAGCTTGTTCGAGATGCCGAAAAGAACAAACGTGAGATACAAACTTGAGCAAGAACTTTATCATTGTGACAAAGAAGCAGTCACTTTTTATTGTGAGGATGTCAAGGTCTCATTTGAGAAGCCATGGAGAAACAGGGAACAACTCGAGGTAGAATCTCTTCGAAGGAAACCGTTCGTAAAGTTCAAGAAGAAAGAGTCGGCGTTGAGGGGGAGTGTTGGAAATCACCACCGCCTCTTTTCCCTTCTAGATAATTCGGGAAAATCGTTTGTCAGGAAATGTCCGGAGACTTCTTCATTATTCCAGCCCATTCTTGATGGTTCAGAATTTGAGCCAAAGTTTAGTCCATACACCCTAAGTTTAGAAGCTTCTCACCGACAACACCAAAAGCTCAGTTCACTTGAGTAGTCAGCTACTTGGACCGGAGAGATCTAGAAGAAATACTCACCGCCTTAGAGTAACTATAAATAGGGTCAAGGTCTTTGTTTGCGTGTCTAGTCAAACAATCCGGAAGGAATCCAGAGTGTGAGTCGTGCCTTTGGAAGGCTCCTTTGTGAGTAATAATCTAGTGTGTCAAAGAGTATATTAGTGTAGGCATTTAGCAGTTGTACCTTGCCCATTGCAATTATAAATTAAGTAATAATAAAAGTGTTGTTGTTATTATTTGTGTTTCGTCAATTCGGGTACCGAAATTCAACAATATGTACATAAATATCCTTAATGAACACACCACACACACTCTCTCTCTCTCTCTCTCTCTCACACACACACACACACATATATATATATTAACTTATTGTGTATTTTATTTTTTCTAGCCCACATTTCATGCCCCTCCCCCTTTATTCTTTTGACACATCTTTGTTGCTAGGTGTTACGATAGGCCGGATGTAATACAGTTCCCTTTCAGGATTAGAAATTATTTTGCCTCTATATGCGTTATTTATCTGTATTTGCACGTGACCATATTCCCACCGTGAGCTTTTCTAATTAACTTTTAACTTCTTTGCCTAATAAACATTTCTAGAATGTTTTTGTTAGACATGGTTCCTTTTTTTGACCGAGTTAGGATCATTCTCTAAGGTTGCTTTGACTCCCAGAAATGAATTATAATATAAAGCCACGCTGCAGGCAGCAGCTGTAGGGTCATAGGGTTTAGTGGTCAGGACATTGGACTCTGAATCCAGAACCCGAGTTCAAATCTCGGTGAGACCTGTTTTTAGTGTTCAAGCTTTTTTTCTTACATATTACTCTGTCTGGTGGTTCTGTTTAATTCGTGTATACTGGGAAATTACAAAATCTGTTAAAGAGTATGTCACAAGTCCTTAAGGTTTTCTGCATGGTTGAACACTGGTATATTTGCTAGTGTATGTATCTCATGCTTACAAAGGAATAATCTTTAATGTCTACTTAATCAGGATCTCATTCTTACAGAGTGAGATTCACCTTCTTTTAAGTGTATTATCGTCTTGAAAATCAAATTTACTTTCCATTTTTCTTTCTGTAACATGTATTTCGTTGACGTGATTTATGTATGATGAATAAGTACTTCACATAAATTACCATGTTTATACCTTCTCCAATGCAAGAAACTGTTGATCCTTTGCTTTTTATTCAAGTCATGTTACTTTAATTGTTCTTTTTGTCTGTTGGATGAATCTATATATTTTGTTGCAGAATGAAATTTAGTTGTATAAACATTCTTTCATTTACAATATTCAATTAAAATAGAAACATTACATAGTATGAACAAGAAATTCCTAAGCCTCAGACCAAGTAATGTCCAAGTCTCCCCAGTTATCTTCAGGCACACCTAAAGCTTTCCACACGGCTTTGGAGGCATCAACGATATTATTGGGGCATGGTGGCTGATAGTCATGATCTTTGTCACATCCCATAGTAGAGTCACATTCATCTACAACCATGGCCTTCACGCTTTGTCCATTACCATTTATTGTGATGAAGTTGTGGCACCTGTCCCCTCCCTTATACCATCCAGTTGATAGTGCAACAACCGGTGTTTCATCCGAGTGATAGTGACCATCACACTCAGATGGACCTCCACCATCGCCTCCCTTTTGGAAACTGTTTAGTGTGAGAGTTGCCTTGGTATGTCCTGTCACCTGAGGTGAACATGTGTAAGTCGTGTAAGGCTTTCCTTGGATGCAACAATCCCAGTCGTTCTCTTGGTTGCACTGTCCAGGAGGGGGACTTTTTTCCCTTGATTGTTCCACTAACCTTGCATGTCTGAGCATCGACGTCTATTGAATGTATGACCAGGAGGAAGAGCAATAAAAGAAGAGCTGATCCTAGGTTGAAGTTCTTCATATTCCGTTTTTCTTTCTTTATTTTCACTCTCTCTGAATGTTTTTGTTTGATGAATACAGACTGCACCCTATATATATACAAGTTCGGCAAACAAAAGGGCGGACATTGTGTTCAAAGTAGGTCCAATCTGTTAATTGCTGTTTTATTGGAGGTAGTCATGTTTAGGTAGGTGTTATATTATTTTAATCACACCACATTCTTGGTTAAGTTTGAATCTTAAATATGACTAATGTAAAAGGGATTTGTATTAAGCGTCTGTCTTTGTCATTTTCTTTAAGTTACACTTTTTCCCGATTGCTTGAAAAGCAACTGCCCTTGGATAAGATGAGGTGTGGATGCAGTAATGTTGCTTTCCTGGTCTGTTATTTCTCAAGAAGAAGGTTTTGGATAAGTTCAACACATACTTAAAGAGAGATAATTATTGCTGTGTGACTCATTTAGTAATTTTTTTGATAAGTAACTCATTTAGTAACTTGTTAAATTGAATACAAGAATTCAACTGTCCCCTCGAGTATCTGATGGGTGAACAAAAGTCTTCTTGCAATGTCAAAACAATAAATAGTTCACCAAGACCTAAAGGGATGAGTTCAATCCCTGCAGACAGCCTTCAAACACACATTTTTTTCTTCAGTAGTTCATGTTCATATCGAAGTGAGGCTTGCCCTCTTCTGGAATATATACAACTTTACGATGCGTCTTGCCGATGACTATACACTGTTCATGTCAATTTTGATGTTCTGCCTTGCAAGAACCCGTTGAACTTTAACTTTTATTGAAATCATCTGGATTTAGTCATATTCTTTGATGACCAAATTAACCTATATATGTAGTTGCATATTTACATGTATAAAGAGACTTTCATTTGCTATATATATTCTTGAGTACGAAAATTACAGATTATACATTAGGGAACAATTTGAAGTAGTATATTCCTAAGCCTCAGACCAAGTAATGTCCAAGTCACCCCAGTTATCTTCAGTCTCACCTAAAGCTTTCCATACTGCTTTGGAAGCATCAACGATATTATTGGGGCATGGTGGCTGATAGACATGATCTTTGTCACATCCCATAGTAGAATCACATTCATCTACAACCATGGCCTTAACACTTCGTCCATTACCATTTATTGTGATGAAGTTGTGGCACCTGTCCCCTCCCTTATACCAGCCAGTTGATAGTGCAACAACCGCTGTTTCATCCGAGTGATTGTGACGGCCACACTCAGATGGACCTCCACCATCGCCTCCCTTTTGGAAACTGTTTAGTGTGAGAGTTGCCTTGGTATTACTTGTGACCTGTGGTGAACATGTGTAAGTTGTGTAAGGCTTTCCTTGGACACAACAATCAGAGTCATTCTCTCTGTTGGACTGTCCAGGAGGGGCCTTTTTACCCTTAATTGTTCCACTTGCCTTGCATGTTTGAGCTTCAACTTCTATTGAGTGTGTTGCTAGAAGAATGAGCATTACAACAAGAGATGCTCCTATGCTGAAGTTCTTCATTTTCTTCTCTCTGCCTCTCTTCAGATTTTTTTAATTTAATACAATGTAGATTGAAAGAGCTTGGTATATATAGGAGTTGCTCAATAAAAGGCCAAAGTTCTGTTCAAATTAATCACTTTTCTGTTATAAGAGTTGATCGAGGGTCAATCTAGCCAGAATCAACGGATCAGTTCTCTGGATTTGCCTCAATTAAGCCTGAAAAAGATGAACAAACAATAAAACTAAGTCGGGGCTTCACCGGCGAAGGCCCTCCGGCGTGAGAGTAAGAATATGTTTCAGAGAATAATAAAGAGCAAGGGAAAAAAGGTTAGAGAATAGAATCGACCTGATTTTGGAGCTATGCTCTCTTATTTATCGGGGATTGGTGAAGTAATCCTCAAGAATAGGATTAGAATTGGAGTTGGATTAGGAAAGTAAATCTTAGCTAGGATTAGAATCCTTGGTAGAATAGAATCCTTATAGAAATAGGACATTATGAGCTCAATCCTGCTCGGTCGAGAGGTCCTCTCCTTGGCTTATAAATAGGAGCAAGATCCCCGGGCAAGGGTTATTCGACAAAGCAATTTCTCTCATCATACGGTCTCATGCTCGGTAACACCACGAGCTCACCTTTAGAGCTATCACCAATTGTTCAGCTTGCTTTACCTGGCATCTTGAATGGTTGGGCCCGAGCTCGTGCTCGTTGGCTGGGGCCTCCACATGGGGTCACTCAAGTATGCACTTGGGCCTCCATGTTCCGAAATTCGAGCAGGCCTCCCCGGGCTAAACCCGAGAGGGTCCTTGGGTTATTCCTTTCAGTGGCATGTTGCTTTCTACTAGACCAAATGGGCAAAGGTGGAGCGTTGGAATGCCAAGAGGCTTTGTGAGGGGAGAGCACGTGGGGGACTGGTGCCTACTTCGGAGCATTTTGAATTTCAAAGGGCGCCGTCATGTCCTTTCATCGTTGCTCGAGCGGGAACCTAGATTTGACATTCCGCCTTGGGAAGGCGCGCGCCATTAAAGCTGACCCGTGACCAGAATTTTGACCCGCGAACTGCAAAGCGGGTCAGAGTATAAAGGCCACTGCTCCTCCTCCTTTTCATTCTTTACGCTTCCAGACCTGTTGAGAGAAAAGCAAGAGTATTCCAGATGAATTCCAGCCACCGCACTTCTTCCTTTCGACCAAAGTTCAGTCAATTTCACATATCCGCACATTCATTCACAGGTATTGTTTCTTTCCTTTTCTCTTCTGCACTCCTTTAATTGCACATTTGCGTCTTTTATTGGGTTTGGTTATTAGCTCTGGTGATTGGGTTTGGTTATTAGCTCTGGTGAAATACTCACCGGAGTGTGGGGGGCGGATGGGTTAAGTTAGCTCTTCGTGAGGTTGAGAGCATTTTAACCGCCTATAAGTGTCCCGTCGATGGGTTTCAGATGCCTTGGATTGGGTGTGAGGACCGAGCACTGGCCATAGTCAAATTTGATTACTATAATGAGCTCATATACCATATAATAACCCATTATGTTGTAGGGGCAAAACCTCCCTTGACTTGTGTAGAGGTAGGTGCGAGGATAGGAGAGGGGTTTGACCCACCAACGAGCTCACGCTCCTCAAAGGGTCCGGCCCTTCTCCTATTCTTGCAGGCATATCTAGGAATGAGAGCAGTGGAGATCCCCAAAATTCTCATCTTTCTGGTCGGGGATACGCTCAAAATGAAGAAGCTCGTGCTTCGAGCTCAGACTCGGAGAGAACGGCTGACAACACCGAGCAACCTGGTCAACTAATCCTTGTAGAATCTGTCCCTGAACCATTCGTCGTGATCGAGAGGATCGAGGCCACAAGTGAGGCAGTAAAGGAGGAGAGTGACTCCGACTTGGAAGTTCTGGATGAGTGGGGAGTCGTGGACACTGGACAATGATAAGATTATCTTCAAAATCTCTAGGTCGCTGGGTTATGCCCCGAACAACCCACAACCCGGGCCCCCGAGTTCGAAGAGACATTGGAGCAAATTAACTTTGTGCGGGAGTACTGCACCGACTACAATATAGATAAAAACGACAGAACCAGGAACGACGCCGAGATAGCCGATCTGATAAAGAGTAGGGAGAGGGTGGCTTTCTTCGTGGGCCAATTCGAGCGGGGACTTAGGCTTCCATTGGATCCGTTCATCTCCTCGTTTTTGAGTGAGAATAACGATCGTTTTTGAGTAAGAATAACGATGTTCCGATCCAGATGGTAGCGAACATGGTGAGGACGGTGACCAACTTCCTGGTTTCTAGCCGCCTCTTAGAATTCGAGCCCACCCTTAGAGCGTTCTGCCATTTCTTTCGCGTTTCTCGTACTCAGAGTAAGTCGGGGAACCCCGAGTAAGTCGGGGAACCCCAAGTATCAAACCTTGAGCCTATCCAACAACCCAAAGCAGCCAAATCTTCTCTATAAGTTCCCTTCAAAACTCAATACCTTCACCAACTACTTAGTTTTGATCGAGAGTCGAAGAGGGTGGGGGTTCAACTATTCTGGTACCCGACTGCACAAGATTATGGATCCTTGGACCCCCCGAGTGGACCGCCGACCTGATCAAAGCCTTCAAAAGTTTGGTGTGAGGGGCAAACGACACGGAATGGGTGATCAAGTGGTCTCGTTTGGGGAGGCTACCCAATTATTATGCTTTGGCCGGGCTGAATGTGAAGCCGTGGCTCCCAAGCGGTGTTACCCCTTTTGGGGGTGGTACATCAGGATTGCTCGTTCGAGGTGGATCTTTAGACATAAGCTTCACAGCTTATAAAGGACGGGTATATGCAATGTATGTTGGGCTAAAAACATGAAGTGTATTTATGAGTTAAAAGCTTTCTGACAACAGCGTGGATATTAGAAAGTACTATAAGATGTGAAAAAAAGTAGGCTTTTGTTTGACAAGTTTGGAACACCAAAAGTAGTTCCTTTAATTTTCTAACAACTTAAAATTTCGTCTTGCAGGCACATTGAAGCAAAATTACGCAAATATTCTATTGATGCTTCTGCGTCTTCGCCAGGCCTGTGACCACCCATTACTTGTCAAGGGTTTCAATTCTGATTCAGTCAGTAGAGTTTCTGGAAAAATGGCAAAAAGGCTTCCTAGAGATATGCAGATTGATTTGTTGAAACAGTTGGAAACATCGTTAGCCATTTGCTGTGTGTGCAGGGTGAGTTTCCTGAACCTTATCCTCCTTTTTGTGAGTTGTCTATTTCTCCTAACATTTTTCCTTTTATCTCGTGTTGGGTTATTCTTGTCTTTGTTATACTTCTTCCTTTTTTTCCGTTTAAGAGTACCAAGTTATTTATGTATTTTTGGTAAGTGCTCCCTCCGTCCCGCTTAAATTAGACAAAACGAGATGCACGGAGATTAAGGAAAAAGTGTATAATAATGCGGTGTTGTGAAAGTGGGGTAGGAGTTGTTAGTGGGGTAGGGAATAGTGAATAATTATTGTGAGTATGACAAGTGGACCCACTGATTAAAAAAATATAAAACACTTGCCATTTTGGGATTGTCTAATTTATAATGGGACGCCCAAAATGGAATTTTGTCTAAATTTCAAGCGGGACGAAGGGCATTTTCATTTTTTAGGTTAGCAACTTTTTATTGTATTTTTTTAGCATTTTGTGGTTGATGGTTGGACCCAAAGGTGTTTTTTTAAATGAACATGCAATTGGGTATCTCTTCATGGCACAGTTCCAACATGCAGATTTAACATGACTGTCTTTTAGTGGCTAAGATGAATAATTTCAGAATCAGCCAGTAGCCTTAGTATAGTCTACTTCTCCAGCTGTCCTGATCTCCAGTTCTGAGAAGTGGTGTTATTGTTTAATAAGGTCAGACTCATGAATGTAATCGTGAACTCGTGTAAGTACATTCACCAGTGCTGAGATCTTCTTCATGTCAACTATAGTGTTAAGGATGGGAAAGGGGAGTTCCTTTTGGAAAGGACTGCTGAGTTGAAGATTATCTCTGGCTTCCTCCTTTACATGAATGGGAGTTTCATCTCTTCACGAGGCCACTTTTTCTGTATTTTTTTTCCGGTTGAGAGAGTGGGGGTTTCTTTTTCTTGGGAATTTGCATCTCCTCCAATAATCTCAATGATGGAGTTGGATGAACTTGTTGCTTTCTTGGATCAGTTTGTTTCCATTAGAGAATCTGACTTCCATACAGGATGACTGATAGATTACACAGGCAATTATGTTGCTGAGTCCTCGGTGAAGACCTTTAACATATCCTACTTTCCTGTACTTTTCCATTTGCTCTACTTGTCTGGAAAGAGAAGGTTCCTTTGATATTGAAGGTTTATGGCAGGTCCTTGGCTCTACTTTCCCATACTCTTCCATACAGGATGAACTTGTTGCTTTCTTGGTGCATGCTGTTGGGAGTGCAGGAGAGCAATGGGGTGTGTCCAACTATTTGTAGCGTTTCCCATACTGCTTCTAGAGTTTTAGGAAGGAGAAGATTGACTCGTGTTTTTCTCAATGTGTTGTGTTCGAGTCTCCTTTTTGTTTGTGGACGGAGAGGAACTTTGGGATTTGCGACGTGTTGTTCCCTTTCCTTAAGCCCTCCTGTTTCTTCTTTTAAATTACTTCTTAACTTTCACATTTTCTTAATTATTATGATTAATAACTTTTTTTCTTTCTATTTTTCTCTCTATATATATACGGTGATTCATGTTAGCCTACCCTAAATCATTTTGCGATTAAGGCTATGGTGGTGGTGTTGTTCTTGCTGTAGTTCCTTTTCCATAAGATTAGGAACCTTTAGAAATTTATAAAACCAAAATAAGTATCCGAAAATCATTGGCTGATGGGGATACTACTTATATGGTTATGTGATATGTGCAGACTACCAGAGCGGATATTTCAGACTCCACTGGTAGGGCTCTGTTAAAATTAAACTGTGAGATATCAATGCATGAAAATAAATAATTTCACTATTTCTCCCTCAATTAATTTTAGCTTTTCTTCACCTCCTTGGTAGGTGCTTCCTAGAACGCCGTTTCTTCCTCTGTGCCGGTTAAGGATAAATGAATTGAACTTGTACCAAATGATATATTGTTTTTTTTCAAGTTCCTGGTTTGGCATAATGTCAGGAATGATGCATTTGACAGGTATTACATGAATAGCATATGTAGCTTATTGCTAGTTATGGTTCAATTTCTCATATTCACGATTTGTTTCTTTTTCAGGTTGTAATTTGCCCGCAGTGGGTTTGTGCATGGGTACTTAAGTAAAACTCTACTCTTTTGTCGAAATGGACGAGTACAGTATATGGTGTTAATAGACTATGAACATAAGAAGTTACGTGATAATACGATCTCTGGATTCAACTTCAGGCTTTTTTGAGGATTGAGTACTGCTAATCTGTCAAGGGACTGGACTGGAGGGTTGTTGTTCATTAGTTGTTTCCTCCACCCTATCTTCTCTCTTTATGTATTTCTTCTCTTTGGTTTGGTGAATGGCTTGTTTGCTCTTTTTGTTTCTTCTCTTCTTAATTTAGTAAAATTCTTCTTTTACCTCCAAAAAGAAAATAACTTAGTTTGATATTGTTCGAGCATCTTCACTTATTTGGGAATATCTTTCTTTTAGGATCCACCTGAAGATGCTGTTGTTACTATTTGCGGACATGTCTTCTGCTATCAATGTGTCTCTGAATATTTGACAGGAGATGACAACACATGTCCTTCACCAGAATGCAAAGAACAGCTTGGTGTCGATGCTGTCTTCTCCAAGGCCACCTTAAGGAGATGTACTTCTGATGATGCTGATGGAAATCACTCTAGCTCGTCTGCTTTTTCCGGGAGATCTAAAGTTCTGCAGAATGAATCTAGCTCTTCCAAGATCAAAGCTGCTCTAGAGATTATTCGAACTCAATTGTAAATCAAAGAGCCGAAGTTCAGAGCTACATAATCTGGTTAGATGCGATGAAAATTCTTCAAATTCGGAAAACTTAATCTCTCAGATATACAGACGGAAGGCCCAATAAAAGCAATTGTTTTCTCCCAGTGGACTAGGATGTTGGACTTGGTAGAAATGGCACTGAATAAGTATTGTATAGAATACAGGAGGCTTGATGGCACAATGTCTCTTGCTTCAAGAGACAGAGCAGTCAGAATTTAACACGGATCCTGAGGTTGGTTTCCTTTCTCATGGCAGCAAAAAACAATCTTTTTTGATGCATTAATGAAAATAACTTTGTTAGAAACTAGGTGTATATAACCACTGAAACACCATGATATTAGAGAAGAGTTGAAATTGAATGCTTCTGCGAATGAAAACTATTTGCCAACTTATTTTTATATACCATGGCTGGTTTTGCTAATTTTGTTTTTCACTATAACCATGGCCTTCTCCCGTAGCAATCTTGAAAGCCAATACGTATTGTTTTTGTAGGATGTACATATTCCGTGATATAGCGCGCACGTGCCTCGCATGTGTTGCACCTTTTCCCGCGGACAGTTTCTGTCCGGCGAATATATCTCTTCCGCGGACGCATCTCTGTCCCGCGGATTGTCTCCCACGGACAGATCTTTGCTTCGTGGATGCATCTTTCGCTCCCGCGATGTGCGGGTTGTTATCCTCTTCGCTCCCGCGATGTGCGGGTTGTTATCCTCTAAGTACTTCCCGCGATTAGACAAGGTCGAGGGAAGTCTTCTCCACTTATCGGGATCGCAGAGGAGCAGTGAATTGGAGGCTAGAATGTGAAATTCGCTAGATGGTTTACAAGGGAAAATTGCGGGATGGTCCAACTCCGTGGAGCATGTGTTGTGCACACGGGCTTACTCATTGCCTATAAATACCACATTTTGGTATTCATTTGGCACCAAGTAACAAGGGATCATCCTTTACCACACTTTCTCTCTGTAGATTGAGACCAAGTCCCGCAATACTTTTCTCTCCCCAAAATCCTCTTAGTTCCTATTCTCGCTCCTCATTTTCATTATTCTTCGGTGATTCTCACTACCTGGAAACAACCATACAATCTCGCAAAGCCCTAATACAACCCCCGTAGGACTACCCTCCTACAATTTTCTTGAAGTTCGCCTGCATCTGGATTCTGCAACTGTTACAAGGGTGAAGGAAGAGAAAGCTTCATCTTATCCAAATAAAACATAGCTCATCTTATCCAAATAAAATAAAATAAATAAATAAAATAATAGAAAAGAGAGCTTCAACTTCAACCTCTATTTTGAGACCAAGGCTTTGTTGTTGTTATTGTTGTAGAGCTTCAACCTCTAAAGCTAAATTTAGAAGCAGGATTATAATAAATTCTTGGATGACTTTTATGAACTCAGAAAGCATCTACAAGATTTTCATTTGTTCACAAAGCACTTGATTGGTTCCCTTTTAAAACATTCCATTTGCAAATTTATCGGCCACCACCACCAATTGCTCCCATATCGGGCTTCAAAACATACCTCTTCACATCCGAGATCATATTCAAAAGCGAACTATTTATCCTGGATATGGTGTGAAAACAAGAGATGTAAGCAAAAGTTGAGGCGGAGGCAACAGTGGCAGTGAATACAGTGATGGTGGTGAACCAACAAGTGGCAAATGCGTGATGTGTTGTGACAGAGGAATCATGTGTATAAACATGCCGGGGACTAAAGGGGTGAAATTTGTGAGGATATGATGGAGATGGGAATGGGGAAATATACGAGGAAATTTGTGCTCCCGAAGAATTTGAAGGTGGAGAAGGTCTCGGCAGTTTGTCAGGATGAAGTTCTTACCGTTACCATTGAGAAGCTGTCGCCACCAGCGCTGAAGAGCCCAAGACCATTGAAGCCAAGGTTGCTTAAACTTAGTTTTAGCACTTTTATCTGCAGAAGAGAGAACTTTTAGCGTACTTTGTACATGGTTTCTCTTTTAGTTTTCTTTTTCTAGAATTCTATTATCCAAGAGATGGTAAATTTAAGACATTTATTTCATTATAATTTTAAAACAACTCATAGGTTGAAATGTTGAATTGCAATCTAGATCAACTTTAGTGGTTTGTAACATTTTGCAGTGTAATTGGGTCTTAATTTTTCCATTAAAATTGTTCGGTCTAAAGTAGACCGAATCATTTGCACTTCAAATAGGGGTGTAAATGGTTCGGTTTGGTTCTATTTGGTACAATTTACGAACCGAACCACAGTCATCGGTTTGGAAAAATTTCAAACCAAACCGAACTATGAAAAAATTCAAATCGAACCGAACCAAACCAAACCGCCATCGATTTGGTTCGAACCACGGTTTAAACCACAATTCAAACCATTGTTCAAACCATTAAATAGAACATTGCTTAAACCATTACTTAGAACATGGTTTCAAACTACACAATTCATTGTCATGTTTGTTTGAATTTTTCAAACATAACATAAATAAGAGATTAAGCATTTAAACACAACTTGAAATTGTGCTTCAATGTTTATAATAACAACCATTTAAGTACTTGTAATGGTATGTGCTAAAGAGTAAATTAACATTATTACAAGAAGATTAACAAAAAAAAGGGTTTTGGGCTAAAATCCATGAATAGAATTAGGAGTTTTCAAATCTAAATGTAAGGTGAAAATGAAAGATATACATATCTACGGTTAATATTGAACGGTTAATATTGAACGGTTTGGTGATTTTGTTTATTGGTTCGGTTTCGCGATCTCGAACCGTGGTTTGGGGGTCTAAACCGCAGATCAAACCGAACCACACGGTTTGACAATTTTTGGAACCGAACAAACCACTATTGCTTGAAAACCGAACTAAACCGTATGATTTGATTTGATTCGGTTCCGAATCACGGTTTGAACCAAACCACTTACACCCCTAACTTCAATACTATTACTCCCTTTGTCCCAAAAATGAATGTTCATTTTGGTTTTAAGGTTTATTTTGGAAAAAGGTTGATTTTTATAAAAAGATTATGAATATTCTTGTTGTGCACTTTAAAAAAATATTTTTTTTTAGTGAACTTTCAAAATTTTAGTTTCGCAAAAGTATAATGAACTATGAAATATTTTTTGAAAACAAAATATTTGGGATAAATATTTTTTGTAGGTAAATTTTCAAAAGCCATTCATTTTGGGACAAAAAAAGACATTCAATTTGGGACGGAGTATATACTTTCTTTGTCCAAAATTAATGTCTAACTATATTTATTTTTGATGGCTGAAGAGAATACTTATTTTTGATGGACGAAGAGTGTAAAAGACTTTCTCTATTGGGCTTTTAGGGAGAGGAGAGACAACAACATTTGAATTACTTGATAATTACTTGATAAATGCTACCAAAAAATGTGTAGAAAAAATTTCACTGGGCCCCTTTGCCAAAATTTTATTTCTTTTAAAGATTTTTTTTTATAAATCTCTAATAAAGAGTTCTTATGAAATTATAATTTTTCAGACACTCCTACTACAATCTCCTTCTCTCCTCAAGTTATTTTATTATTCTCTTTTTCTTCGTCTAAACACACACACTCATTTTCAGCAAAGTGAACAAAAAAGATAGTTGTAAAAGGCAAAAAAAAAATCAAAAGTCAATTCACAATTGACAATACTAACCATTTTCTCTCTCCCTCTCCTATTAGTACTATGCTTTTGAGTTTTGAGTCAAAATTATTACTCCGTAAATTGTTCTTTTTATAAATATACTCCCTCTGTCCCGATCCATGCTTCATCATTTTAGTGAAGCACGCAAATTAAAAAAAATTATATATATATATATTCAAAAATAATGGGAGTGGAAGAAGGGTTGTGAGAGGGAAGAAGTGAGTGAATATGACAAGTGGGACCCATAATTTAAATGTGTAAGAGAGAAAAGTTAGTGGGTATAATAGAATATTAATAAATATTTTTCATTTTAGGAAAGTGAAGCTTCTCCGGGACACCCATTTGAATAAAAAGTGAAGCTTCAAACGGGACGGAGAGAGTATTTAAATTTATTCGGGAGAGAGAAAGTGCTATTATCTTTGTCTCAGAATATTATACAATTTTTTTAATTATAAAAACAAATTTATTTATAGTTTAGGATGGAGAAAATATCTTATCTTCGCATCAAAGTAAAAATAAAATTTAAATTATTTTGATAAGCGTGTATTTTTTCTTTTAACTCAAACCATACATTTGCTAAAAAAAAATAATACTCGTATAATCAACTCATACATGGTTAATTTCCTCCGAGAGCATAACTTGGCTTACGAAATACTCCCTCCGTCCCTGTCGAAGTGTTCCAACTTTCCTTTTTGGGTGTCCCATTTAAAATGTCCTAACCCAAAAAAGAAAATTTTTTTATTAATTTTTTATTTGTGGGACCCACTTGTCATACTCACATTAAATATCCACTAACTATTTCCTATCCCACTTTCTCTTTCCTACATCACTTTTCATATACACTACATTTATTTCACTATACACTTTTTCTCTTTTCTACATCACTTTCCTTAATTCCCGTGAGCCATTTTGGGACACTTCGGCCGGGACGGAGGGAGTATCATTTAAATTTCCTTTTTATTATTATTTAATTTTATCTTACAATTATTCATTGTTATAGAAATCTATTTACTCCATCCTATAAAAATTGTTTTAATTAATTTTTTAGGATCACTTAAATTGGATTTTTATGCATAATTTATAAAAATTAAGTTTTTCAGAATTAAATTAGGAAAATTAAAATTTTACAAATCTTTAGTTAAAGTTCAATTATCTTGACCACGAAACAAAAAAAAATGGTAGTGGTTGGTCACGTAAACACACAAGTAAATATAAAAATAAAATATTAAATAACTAAAATATTATATCCAATGTAAAATTCGACTTTCAAAAATCCACTTTTTCCATATTATACTTATAAAAAAAGTTGTATAGTGGTAGAGAATGATTATAGTAATTAATTATCCATTTTAAACATCAATATTATAAAATCAAAAATTGCAAATAGAAAAAAAGGTAGCATGCATAGTTAGACTTTGAAAAATAAATAATGAACATAACATAACTTTTTAGTGGTTATAATACATTAATCTTGGATTAACGAAATAATTGAAATAAAAACAAAAAATTATGCTTAATCTGAAAATGTGCATTATATATTGTACATAAAAAAATTATATTAAAAAAGTAATTTTATTTAGAATAAAATTATTTGTTTAAACTACATAAAAACAAGTTAAAAATATAAGAAATTACACAACGTGCATCGCACGGGTGCAATACTAGTATATATATATATATATATATATATATATATATATCTATATGTATATATAAAGGCACAAGTGCAATTTAGTGCTAACTTTCTCCTAAAAAATATAGATAATTCTAGATAATTGTTTTATCTTTTAATTTATTGACATGCTCAAACTCCAACACTCTAATTATACAAGGGGTAATTCTATTTGCACAATGCAAATTCTATTTGCACAAAGTCAATAATTAATTTGTCTTGATTTTGATTTTCGGTTTTTGACAATTCCTGCGTGCTTACTGACTATTAATGTGGTCAGCTCCCTAGAAATTATTCCCAGCAATTAATGGTCAGCTCCTCGTTAATGACTCCCAGACTTTTTTCCCTTCCCATGACAACACTGTTTTCCCTTCCCATACATTAACACTTCTCAATATATACTCTATCTAGTAAATTGGAAAATATTTTGGATTTATTATTTGACTTTAAAAAATCTGACAAACAATTTTCAAATAATATCTTGAAAAATGAAAAACTATTTGGATTATTATTTGACTTAAAAATATGCAAAAAAACAATTTCCAAAGTTAAATTAATTATAATAAATTAAAGGTGATTAAGTGTGTATATATATTACACTTCATAATTTTTCTTCATATTTTTCAAGTTGTTTTTCAATTGAGGTTGTATTATATCGCAAAAGATTGAAAAAGGGATGGTTAAAATGGATGGTTGGAAGAAGATCCATTAGAATCAAGTGATAAGGTTGGTTTTTAATTTAATTTACTATACAACTCTTTTGAAATTTTTTGTACTAATTTCAAATTTGTTCTGATATTGTATATATTTATTTGTGTTTATTAAGGAGGATGACATATACACAAACGAAATGGATATATATGAAAATCAATTCAACGTCAATGTCATTCAAGGATTTGAAACCAACCAGGTAAACAATAGCAGTAGTCACTTGATAATTTACTTACTTTATTAAGCTTGATGTTCCATTTGATATAGGAATTTGGTCAGTTTGAATTTTATCAAAAATATAACTACAACTTAAATTATTTTATCAAAAATATAACTACAACTTAAATTATTACTGTATTTTGATGATTCAATTTTATTTTCCTTGACAATTATGTGCTCATTTTGTTAGTTTCAGTCCCATTTTTTGTTTAGATGACACTAACTCCATGAAAATTCGAAAATAAAAAAAGTAAAAAAAAACACCAAACATTTGCTCTTCATGAAATTTGCATTTCATCCGTACCCTACACCAACCAATAACAACCGGTTAATCAACATTATCAAACATCACAAATGAAATTACATTTTATTTTAAATTTTTAAAAGAAATAAATAAGTTCAAATATTATATTTTATTTTAAATTTAAAAATAATATTTAAAATATATAAATAATAATATTAATTTGTCTAAACAAAGATAAATCAGTAAGATATTTTTTTAAGAAAAAGGATAGTTAAGAAAGTTAAAACTTAACTGTATGATTTTTTAAGCAAGAAATATATTTAATTTCGAAAATAACAAAAAAATCAAATATTATGTAACAATTAGTTCTAAGATAGCAATATTTCTTTTACGAACAAAGAAAATTCAGAAAGATATCTTTTTAAAAAACTTGGTTAATTTGGCCTATCCATATGTTAATGACCGGTAAATGACATACAAAACTCCACACCTAATTGGCCTATCCATATGAATAACAAACTGCTCTGTTTTTATCATTCTTTCTCAGGCTCCGTTTGTTTAGCGTAAAACATTTTTCGGAAAATGATTTCCGGCAAAATGTTTTTCGAAAAATAAAAATGTTTTTCGGAAAATAAGATAAAAATGAAGTTTATCCTATTTTCTGGTGCGAAACAAACACCGAAAAATGAGAAAAATATTTTCCGAAAAACATTTTCCCCAAAACAAACGGAGCCTCAATATACAAACAGAGCATTAACATATTGAGAAAAAATCTCACCTAATCGTCCACACATAAAACTCCACAGAGTATTTAATAATGGCAAGTCCTTCATGGTTTTAGTTTAGCCCATTAGTAGTGACCTTCCTTCCAATGGCAAGTCCTTCAATATATCGTAATTATACCTGAGGAGCAGATAATTCATCGTTTACTTTCGATTCTCTGATAAAAGTTCAAAAAAAAAATCATTATCTGTTGTTAGGATTTATGAATGAAGACTTACTTCTCAGTAAATTGAAATCCGGCGAGAGGTTGCCGCCTCCGGCGAGAGGCAGGGGCGGATCTGTAGTTGTGCCAGGTGTTGCCCAGGCAACACCATTTTTTTTTTTAACAATCACCTGCATAAAAAGAAGAAGACGAACACAACGAAAATAATATTGAGACGGAGAAGAATGGAAGCAGACGAGAGAGAAAGAGAGAGTAAGAAGACGTGATTAAAGAGAGACCAAAGGATGAAAGCTAAAAAATAGGAAGGAAATTGATACACACTGTCTAATTTTAGGAAAATACTTGCCATTGATGAATGTAATGAGAGAGAGAGAGAGAGAGAGAGAGAGAGAGAGAGAGAGAGCAAAATTGTTTCTGTATATTTCACTCTGTTAATTACAAAAGGATGAAAGCTAATCCTTTAATATGCTCGGTCAAAGGAAAAAGGACAGACAAGGAGACCATGAAAGCTAATCCTGTATACTCCCTCCGTCCCACGTGATAGTGGACTAACTTTTTGGGTGTAGGAATTAAGGAAAAGTGATGTAAGAAAGAGAAAAAGTTAAATGTTGTGAGTATGAAAAATTAAATAGGAGAGATAATGAGTGGGAGGAATAGTGAGGAGAGAGAATGTTGTGAGTGTAAAAGTGAAGTAGGAGAGAGAATGAGTGAGTGAAATAGTGAATATTCTTTGTCATTTTGAGAAGTTTGCATTCACGTGGGACGGACCAAAATAGAAATAAGTTTGCATTCACGTGGGACGGAGGGAGTATTTCACTCTGTTAATTACAAAAGGATGAAAGCTAATCCTTTAAATAGTCAAAATTTTTAAAAAAACGTGTTTTGAAGAATTAAAAAAATAGTTCATATATATATTTTTTTTTTGAACTAAAAGTTGTGTTATAAATTTCTAACAATTTAATACATTTTTTAAGGTGTTCAATACTCGGCAAAATTTGATTGACTGGGTGCACAATGTGGGATTTTCTCTTGGATATGTTATTGTCATCAAAAGATCAATAAATAGCTCATATGGATCTATTGTTCAATTTAAATGTGATCGTGGTGGAATATATAAAAGTAAGAAAATCTCTAGTAGAAATACTGGTACAAAAAAAATTGGTTGCCCATTTGAATTGGAAGGAAAATGTATGCAAGAAGGTGATGGATGGAGGTTAAATATAATATGTGAAGAACACAATCATGATCCTGCTTTGAACATGGAAGGTCATCCATATGCAAGGCGATTGTCAGAAAATGAAGCTCGGATAGTTGAAGATTTGACAAAAAAAAATTGTAAAACCACGGGCTATCTTGAGGACACTAAAGCAACAAAATGAAGGTAATGTGTCTACTGTCAAAACGATATACAATGAACGTCAAAAGCTTCGTGCGACGGAGAAAGCAGGTAGAACTCAAATGCAGGTTGTTTTGACATTTTTACATCAAAATGGCTATATTTTTTATAGTCGCACAAATGATACAACCAATGAGTTAGAAGACTTATTTTTTGCCCATCCAAAATCATTGGAGATGTGGCATGCATTTCCACATGTATTGTTAATGGATGCGACATACAAGACAAACATGTACAAGATGCCTCTGCTTGAAATTGTTGGCGTATCTTCAACTAACATGACATTCTGCATAGCATTTATTTTTATGCACGAAGAAAAAGAATCCAACTATGTGTGGGCTTTAAATTGTCTTAAATTGACAACGGATGAATGTAGTGCTCCACGCGTTATCGTTACAGATAGGGAATTGGCTCTGATGAACGCATGCAAAAATGTATTTCCGAAAGCCAAATGATTACTCTGTAGATGGCACATCAATAGAAATATTTTTAAGAAGTGCAGGCCAAAAATAAAATCACGTGAATATTGGAATTTGTTCAATAAAGCATGGAGCAGACTGGTTGAATCTGAAACTGAAGAAGTATACATGTCTAATTTTGCACAACTCGAAGCAATATTGCTTAACTTCTCAGGTACTCTTAAAATTAATATTTATATTTTGCAAACACTTATTCTATTTAAAATATGAAATCATATTATATGTTTATATTTTAATATTCATATAACTAAATTAAGTTTGTTTGACTTTTCAGGTGTTCTTGCTTATCTAAATGCAACTTGGCTCACACATTACAAGGAAATGTTTGTTTCTGCTAGGACTGATAAGTTTCTTAACTTCGGAAATCACACAACAAATCGAGTGGAGAGTCAGCATGCTAAGTTAAAACGATATTTGGAATCCTCACATTCAGATTTAGAAAGATCATTGAATTTTATTCACCAAGTCATTCAGTCACAAGTCACATCTATCAGAGCAAGTCTTGAAGAGAGCAAAATTCTCGTTCGGCATCGGTTTAACACATCAGTCTTTCGAGAATTGCATGGTTTCGTTTCAATTTATGCCCTTGAAATAATATTCAAGGAATTTGAGCAGTCTAAAGATGATGGAATTTATTCAGAAAATTGTGGATGTCAGTTGCGTACAAGCCATGGGCTTCCATGCGCACATGAACAGGTGACATATTTCAATAAAGGTCGTCCTATCCCACTTGATTCAATCGATAAGTTTTGGAGAAAGCTTGAATTATTACCGTGCACATCTATAGAAGATGACGATTTTGGTTGCGAACTTGAGCTACAAATTTTCACTGCACAATTCAAAAAGCAGTCAAGATCTCGTAAATTCAGTTTTCTTAGAAAGTTGAGAGAGATAATCGCGCTATCAACGACTTCGGTTCGTGAACCAGCTTTTCACGCTACAACTCGTGGGCGCCCTTCCTTAAAGGATAAACTTTTCAGAAAAAATCGTGTTGATCCGCCAATGCCTGCTCCGAAACCACTCGAAACCACCTCGGCCAACTCAAAATCACCAACACTCAAAAACCGAGTAGACATAGTTGTTCCTCCACAAGATTTGTTGAGGTTAATAAACCTCGCTCCCTAACCCGCACGACACAGTTACTCCATGGACCAACAGTACTCTTTCCATCCATACATTCATCAATTTCCGGCTATACTTCATCCTTACATTACGCATGTACGCGATGTAAGAAATGATGGAAATTGTGGGTTTCGAGCAATAGCTGTCTGTCTCGGCTTTCCCGAAGATGCATGGCCCACTATTCGACATAATTTGATAGAAGAGTTGGTCACTTATGATGCAGAATATGTTGAGATGTTTGGCGCTGGAGTATGGTTAAATGTTTATAATTCATTGAATTTTTTTGAGATTGATAGATGTGCACCTCCCGAGCATTGGATGAGTATGCCTGAAATGGGTGTCCTTATTGCTTCAAAGTACAATGTGATATTACATGTTCTAAACATTGAAGGTAGCATGACGTACTTACCGCTCCGATCTAGTCCGCCCCCATGGTATCAACATGTTGCTATTGCACCTGATACATTAATAATAATCATTACGTCCAAGTAACAGTGACAGGAGGGTATCCAATGCCTACTCTCATGCCACCGTGGGTTCATTTCAGATATGATTGTGCAGCTGCATGGGTTACTCCATACATGACTCGGGTTAACAATTATGAGCAATATTTGCGCTTAAACCGTACTACTGAATTTGTTGTATTAGATTGACTCAAGAAATGAAATGAGATGACTTCTTTTGAATTAAATAAATTTTTAATTTCTTTAATTTTAAATATTAATGAATGTGAATTATTTAATTAGGACACATTTTGCATAATTTTTTTTATTAAAATAAGAAAAAAACTTATTAAAATTACCTTGAAAAAATAAATTTCAATATAAATAAGAATTTCAAATCAATTAAAATCTTTTTAAACAAAAAAAATATAAGTGTTATATTTATCATTTCAGTAATAATAAAGTGATTACTTTAATTTTTTGAATTAAAATCAAATAATAAGGTGATTACTTATTTTTTTTTTTGAGAAAATAAAAAAGAAAAGAAAAGTAAACTGGTGGACCGTGGTGGTAAGCATGCGTGCTTAGCTTAGTGTTGAGTTGTCTAGGTCTAGGACTAGGCTGGTTATTAATTATTAACACTAACTACCAACTAAATCAGTTTTTATTGCTATTATTTTATTAAAAAAATGTGTTTCAACTGCAGTATATATTATCAGTCCGCTCTATATTACATAAAATGACAACTTTTTCATTTAAAGTTTTTTTTTTATCATTTTAAGTTGAAGTAATAATTTTTTGAAAAAAATACATCATGCAAGTATAAAATAAAATATCAAAAAATAAATTGACAAAAATCATTTATAAACACAATATAGAACAAAAAGTTTATTCATTTTAGAACAAAAAAATTATATATTTTAGGACGAAGACAGTATTAATATTTTTTTAATAAAGCGTATATTTCATCGACTCTCTTCTATTATACAACCATCATTTTATACGAGTATATATAATATAATATAATATAGATATGGTTTTTAGTTTTTTTTTTTTTGAAGTCATTTTTTTTCTACTTAAAAAAAATCATATTTCTTTTATCGTGCTCTTTTATTTGTTATCTTACCAAAATAAACACTATCACGTTCTTATATAAAAAAACATATTTGATACGATTTTATATAGGAAATTTTTCAAAATTTGTATTATTAATTCATTAATATTAGCGTCAATTTATGAAAAAATATTATTTTTATCTTCGTCTATAATTTTTACATATCTCTCTCTCTCTCTCTAATTGTTACATCTCCCTCTCTCTTACCAAAATTCAACATTAGTGCAAAGGTTTAGGCTTTCTTGATTTGATTTTGATTATAAACTAAATCAATCTAAATATCAATTGTTCCCAACTTCGTGGCAAGTTCCTAGTTTCCTTCTCTGTTTATAGAAAATGTCATATTCATTAATTAAGAACTAAGGCTCTGTTTGTTTGGGGGGAAATTTTTTCGAAAAATATTTTTCTCATTTTTCGGTGTTTGTTAAGAACCGGAAAATGGGGAATACATTTTTTGGAAAATATTTTTCCCATTTTTCTAAGTAAAATGATTTACGAATTTTTCTAAGTAAAACATTTTTCGAAAAATGATAATACCCTCACATACACACACACACACCTAACTTTTCATACACCCACCACGTTACCCACCCCACATCAACCACCCCATCCCCATCCCCATCCCCCTGTCGAGTAAAAAAATATTAATCATTTTAAATTTATTTTTAACAACTCCTCCCCCGCTCCACTCACCACCCCCTGCCACCCACCCCACCCCCTCCCCCCATTGGGTCAAATAAAAAATTAATCACTTTAAATTTATTTTTAACAACTATTCACCTCACTCCACTCAACAGCACCACCCCCTGCCCCCTCCCCCGTCAGGTAAAAAAAATTAACCATTTTAAATTTATTTTAACAACTCCCCACCCACTCCACTCATCAGCACCCCCCGTCGGGTTAAAAAAAATAATGCTTTAAAATGCTAATTTTTTTTAACTCGACGGAGGGGGGGGCAGGGGGTGGTGCCGGTGAATGGAGTGGGGTGGGGAGTTGTTAAAAATAAATTTAAAATGATTAAAAAATTTTGACCCAACAAGGGGGGGGGGGCATGGGGGCAAGGTAGGGGGTGGGGGTGGTGCCGGTGAGTAGGGTGGGGAGGGGAGTTGTTAAAATAAATTTAAAATGATTATTTTTTTTTACCCGACGGGGGAGGGGGGGGGGAGGGGAGGGAGTGGTGAGTAGGGTGGTGGTGGTGAGTGGGGTGGGTAAATTTGTAGTCAACTCAATCGAACATTTTTCGAAAAATATTTTCCTTATCAAACAGTCGAAAACATGTTTATCTCATTTTTTGAAAACACATTTTCATTTTTCAAAAAATATTGTGCAGGAAATCATTTTCCGAAAAATGTTTTACGCTAAACAAACGGAACCTAATAGTGGATAATAGTGCCTTTTTTACTTTAATTTTTGTTTTATTGTTCGATTGATTTGAGGGATTATTATGCCCATATCTTTCTTTCTTTCTTATCTTTTTTACTTAGTAATACGTGTATAACATCACAAAAAGTAAAATCACATGACCGCACCAATTGTCTTAATCATTAATTCATTACTTTTTTAAGTCTAAATTAATTGTCAATTTTTTTTATTATATTCTCACACATACTCACAACATTTACTTTTTCTTAATACTCGTGCCAAATCAAACTAAGAACATTGAATCGGGAAGGAGAAAGTATTAAATTGCTTTGTAAATAAATATATGGAGTTTTTATCAAAACCTACCTAAAAAAGATGTTAGTTACAATCAGTTTTTATAACTGAAAAATGCATTTATCAGTTGTTTGACAGATAAAGGCAAAAAAAAAAAAAAAGAGTAGTTTTTTGTAATATCCAACTTATGTGGGTTATTTTGTAATATCCATCTTTCAAAAGTAATTTTTGATAAATGCCCTCCTTTTCTTGATTTTGGGGTGAGAGTCTTGTGTAGAATTTGTACGCTTATTTAAAAAAATATTAAAAATGAGTATTACAAATTGTCCAAAGCATTTTTAATAATTGAAATGGGTAAAAAATTGGTTAGTTAAGTGTCGATTATTTTAAAATTCTACAAATGGCTGAGAACATATATGTCAATATAATATATTATTGTTATTTGTCATTTAAAAAAATAATGTAAAGTAGGATTGCAAAAAGTTAAAAAAATAGAGTTAGAAATTAGAATTAAGAATTTCTAGGAAGAGAGTGGTAGGATTTTTTTTTTTTTATATTTTTATTTATAGGCATTATGGGGGGCCGTGCACCCCACCCACCAACAACCCATGTGAATAATGCCAGCCAATTGTGAGTGTTGGACTTCCTAACTCTGCCCCCACACCCGACATCATCAAACTTGCCCAATCAATCTCCACCGTCAGATATACCGAGAATTATTAAATTCTAAAGCTGGTGGGCCCACCCACTTTCATTCAAATTTGTACACCTACACTAGTACGGCCTTCACCCTCTTATTATATAAACAAACAAAGCATCTCTGGTGGTTCAGGTTTGATTCGGCGAAGCTGAGGAACCTGGGTAAAAAAAAAAAAAAAAACAAAGCATCTCCATTTCGTTTCATCTCTCTCTCCGCTTTACTTCCGAATATTATGAAAACAATATAGAAACAAAAAGATTATTCATTTTAGAACAAAAAAATTATATATTTTGGAACGGAGACAGTAGTATTTTTTTTTTTAATAAAGCATACTCCCTCCGTCCCAATAAAAGCTTCACTAATTACCCAAAAGGGCGTCCCGTTAGAAGCTTCATCTTTCCTTTTTTGGCAAAGAATTTTTACTATTTTCTCCACTCATTCTCTCTCCTACATTATTTTAATACTCACAACACCATTATAATTTACTATTCCCTCCACTAATTCTCTCTCCTATTTTCAAATTACACTCACAACATTTTTTTTTCCCTCCCATTTCCATAATTTGCGTGCCCACCCAAAAGGGTGAAGCACTTATTGGGACGGAGGGAGTACTATATTTCATCGACTCTCCATATTTCTCTCTCCTAATATACAACCATACAAAAAATTAATCATTTTAAATTTATTTTTTAACAACTTCCCCCCCAATCCACTCACCACCCCCTGCCACCCCACCCCACCCCCTCCCCCAGTTGAGTAAAAAAAAATAAAAAAATTAATCAATTTTTGAAAAATATTTTGCAATTAAATTTAAAATGATTAATTGTTTTTTTAACTGGGGAGAGGGTGGTGGTGCTGATGAATGGAGTGGGGTGGGGAGTTGTTAAAATAAATTTAAAATGATTAAAAAATATTTTACCCGAGGGGGGGGGTAGGTGGTTGTAGTGGTGAGTAGGGTGGGGGTGGTAGTGTTGAGTAGAGTGGGTAAATTTGTAGTCAACTCAATCGAACATTTTTCAAAAAATATTTTCCTTATCAAACAGTCGAAATTATGTTTATCTCATTTTCTGAAAAATATTTTCATTTTTCAAAAAATATTTTGCAGGAAATTATTTTTCAGAATATGTTTTACGCTAAACAAACGGAGCGAAAGACTCATATCCTTCGCCTCTTAAGTCTTATCTAAACAAAGCATCCCCCTTTCTTTTGATCTCTCTCTCACTCTCTCGGATTTTTTTCTCAATTTGAGAGAGAAAGTGAATACTTCCTCCGTCCCGCCCGAAAGGGTAAAGTTTGTGCCTTGCGCGGGAATTAAGAAAAGTGATGTAGGAAAGAGAAAAAGTGTATAGTGAAATAAATGTTGTGAGTGAAAGGTAATGTAGGAAAGAGAAAGTGATGTAGGAAAAAGTTAGTGGATATTTATTGTAAGAGTATGACAAGTGGGTCCCACAAATAAAGAAGTAATAAAAAACTTTTCATTTTTGAGTTGTACACTTTCAAATGGGACGTCCAAAATGAAAATTTGTGCCCTTTCGGACAGAACAGAGGGAGGGAATACTATGCAGCTGGATCCCATTTTTAAAACAAGGAGGGAAAATTAAAAAAAGGGGAAAAGCTTTGGATGGATTGGATTAATTCAAAGTGTGGGTCCATCCACACATGGTCTGTGCTGTGCTGAGTCTGTTTTTCTCTCCATAACAATATTTTACTCTTTGTAAAATGGTCCGAGTACACTCCATAACAATATTTTACTCTTTAAATGTCACTATTATAGTATATTAAATTATTAATTAATAAAAAACAAATTATTTTAAAAAATATCACTAACATGGGTTAAATTATCAAAAAATCAAGGGTAAATTATAAAATAGGGCAGAACGTCCGGGAATGGTACAATTTTGGGACCTGACGTCCAAAATTTAGCGAAATAGGGTCTAACTAGTCACTTTGCTTGCAAAATAGGATTTTTTGACGGATTTCATTAGAAAAATCAGTTAAGACACCTGTGATTTTGACGTGATTTAACATACTAGTATTGCACCCGTGCGTTGCACGATGATATAATTTTATTTATATATAACGCACGATGATATAATTTTATTTATATATCCTCATTATAAAAAAAACATTTCATTTAAAATTTACAACATACTCCCTCCGTCCCGCTTATTACTTCACCATTTTGGCTCCGGCGCGCAAATTAAGGTGGAGAAAATGTTGTGAGTGTAATTTGAAAATAGGAGAGAGAATGAGTGGAGGGAATAGTAAATTATAATGGTGTTGTGAGTATTAAAATAATGTAGGAGAGAGAATGAGTGGAGGGAATAGTAAAGATTCCTTTGCCAAAAAAGGAAAGGTGAAGCTTTCAATGGGACACCCAAAATGGCAAAAAGTGAAGTTATCAGCGGGACGGAGGGAGTATTTAAAAAATATATATATATACTTGGTCTGTCCCACCAAAACTGATACTTCCCAAAATGGCAAGGGAATTTTCACTATTTACCCCACTCATTCTTTCTCCTATTTCACTTTTACACTTACAACATTCTCTCTCCTAACTATTCCTCCCACTCATTCTCTCTCCTATTTAATTCTTCATACTCACAACATTTTCTTTCACTTTTTCTCTCTCTTACTTTTGCTTAATTCGCGTGCCCAAAAATTTGGTATCAATTTTGGTGGGACGTTGGGAGTATATATTATGATTATATAAAAACTAAAACATAGTTCTTTCGGCCCAAAATAAATTTTTATATTTATCCTAAAAAACATTCATTTTAATTTGAAGTAGTAATGGTAAAAATAAAAAAAATACAGGTAACGTAATTAGTAGGCTCTATTATTATTATTATGACAGTCAATGATTGTACCGTCCATTATATTTTGATTTTTTTTGTAAGAAGAAAAATATTATTATTAAATGTAAATAGTGAAATAAAATGAGATAGAAAATAGTTAATAAATACTCCCTCCGTCCCAGACCAAGGGTCTTCGGGGGGGATTTCACGCTTCTTAAGAAATTTTTTTAAAGTGGGTAGAAAATTTTAGGAGAGAGAATGTAAAAGTTAAATGTGTGGTAGGAAATAGGAGAGAGAATGTAAAAGTTAAATGTGTGGTAGGAAATAGGAGAGAGAATGTAAAAGTTAAAAATATTTAATAGGAAAGAGAATGAGTGGGAGGAATAGTAATGGTTTTTTTGTAAATATATGGAGATGATAAGGGTATAAATATATGAAAAACTTTCCATTTAAGGAAAGGGACTCTTGGTCTGGGACGGACCAAAAGGGAAAGTAGGACTCTTGGTCTGGGACGGAGGGAGTAATTTTTATAAGTATAACATGTGGTGGGACTAATTGACTAAAGATGTATATAAGCTTTCTTTTTGGGTTTTAAAATTTAAAATAAAACACATTTTTGAAAAAACTTTGAAGTTGAAATTGGTACGGCGAACCCGTTAGACTACTTACAATGGCTGTATGAAATGGGGATGAAATCCCATTTCATACAGCCAAGCAACTACAATGGGAACATGAAAGGTAGTTGGTCGGATTGACGGGATGAAACATTTCATCCCGGTTGAAACCTTATTTTGGCTTTTTTTTTTTGTTTTTTTTAGTTGCCACATGTCAAGACCGTATTGGTCTTGACTTTATTACTTTTTCACCCAATTATTTAAACTCAATTATCTCATAATAAATGATTTAAAAATAAAAAGAAAAATTCACCAAAATTCATCATTTTTTTTTCCTACAAATTGATATAAGTTTCATTTGATTTGGACACAAAAAAAAAACACTTAGTTTTCATTTTGGGCTGAATTATTACCTAGTAAATTATTCTATTTTTTAATTTTTTTTTTCACCAAAATTCATCATTTTTTTTACCCTACAAATCGATATAAGTTTCATTTGATTTGGACACAAAAAAAAAACACTTAGTTTTCATTTTGGGCTGAATTATTACCTAGTAAATTATTCTTTTTTTTAATTTTTTTCACCAAAATTCATCATTTTTTTTTACCCTACAAATCGATATATGTTTCATTTGATTTGGACACAAAAAAAAAAAAACACTTAGTTTTCATTTTGGACCGAATTATTACCTAGTAAATTATTCTTTTTTTAATTTTTTTCACCAAAATTCATCATTTTTTTTACCCTACAAATCGATATAAGTTTCATTTGATTTGGACACAAAAAAAAACACTCATTTCTCAATTATCCTTCTTCATTTTAGCATTTATTTAAAAAAAAAAATCATTATATTTTTTTTATCTATAAATTGATGCAATATTTTTTTAATTAAGTGTGAAATATTTTTTTAATTATAAATAATAATTATTATTATTATTATTTTACTAATCATAAAAATAAAGAATATAAATGAAATAAAATAAAAGTAGTGGGGTATAGAATGATGAGTTGGAGGGAGTTGAAATTTAATTTAAGTTAGCCATTGGAGTGGGGGTAAATGAAATGGGTAGATGAAATATTAGGTGGATGAGAAAAGTGTAAAAAGTGTTAGATGAAATGAAGGAGTGGGATGAAACCACTGTGGATAGTCTTAGTTCATACCACCTCCATCCTAATTAAAATGTTTGGAAATCTAAGAATTGTTATTTTTATGAAATCTAAATATTGTTATTGATGATATTATTAATCATGGACATAACAATTATTAATTTTTTATTAGAATTATTATTATTTTTTCTTCAAAATCATGGTTTAAGTCCAATTAAATTGAACAAAATCCTATTTGAAGCGAAACAAAGGGGAGTATATATATATTCGTAATATACTAAATAGTTAAATAGTTAAAGATGAAACACATTAACACAAAAAACTATAAAAGATTAAAAATAATAATTAAAAGAATCATATAAACATAAAATTTGTCTAACATTCACAAATACTCCCTACGTCCCAATTGAAACTACACCTTTAACTAAATAAAAAAATTATATCAGGTCATCACTATTTAACGTACATACTTTCTTTTTATATTGGTCACATTCTTTTTTAGTTATTCAACTCTATAAAAATAATGCAAAGTAATGATAAGTTATTTTTCATTATAATATCTGAAGTAAATTTGATTATTTCCTTCTTAAATAAATGTCTATTTGTTAAAAAAATGTCTATTTATTAAAAGAAAAAATCATCAAGCTACTTAGTTTCAAATATATTGTTCAAAATTAAAACCTAATCACTGATTTAAGCTTGATAATCAATTAAATGACTTCATTCCAAATTAGAGTGCTATTAAGTTTGGGAGTATATATATATATATATATATATATATATATATATATATATATATATATATATATATATATATATATATATATATATATATATATATATATATATATATATATATATAGGAAGCTATTCAAATGAGAACCTTATTTAAATGAGAACCATAAGAACCATTTCCAGCCATTAGATTAAAATAATTGAGTGGTTTAGATTTTATTTGATTAAGAGGAGGATCGGTGGCAATTTTGTAATTATGTTGAACATCAAGGGCAAAACGGTTTAAATATAAAGAGTTCGTGAAAGACGGGAGAGAGAGAGAGAGAGAGATAAAGCTAGACGGCTATTGATCGCCGGCTTGTTTTCTCGCCTTGTGATCTCGCCGGTTGTCATTATTATCTCATTTGAAGTGAATTGGCCGGATTAATTACAAATTCTCGTCGGAAATTAATTTTTCTTTCTCAATCTCAGAATTTGAAGTGAATTGTTTGACTTTATGGAGCAAAATCAAGCTAATAATTCAGGTATTTTTTGATCTAATTATTAATCCTGTTTAATAATTGATTGCGTTTGAAAATTGTTATTGTTTAAATTGAATAGTAGTTAAATTTGATGTTTGGAGTTGGATACAGTAGCTAATCTATTTTGTGTTTTGATTATAGCAGTTGTATACACTAGCTAGGTACAATATCTATTGTAACTTAGTGTACACTAGCTAGTTATCTAGTGTACACGGCCAAAATGCTTAGGCGGGATAGGCCCTTGGCCAAGTCCTTGTGTGCACTTGCTAGTTATCTAGTGTACACTAGCTAGTTGATTTCTTCGGGATGTTTACGTAGAATGCTTTGAAAATTTGTTTCTAGCTACGTTTCTTGGGAGATGCCTTCATATAAAAAACAATTAAGTGAATACTTTTTGAAGAGAGTACATTAGATAAAGTAGCTAGTGTACACTAAGTTACTATTTCATTAAATATTTCATTAAATAAAAGGGTACAATAGAAATAAACATCTAACAGTCATTAAATAATAACATTGTGCACTAGATAAAATAGCTGGTGCACACTAGCTAGTGTAACTTATTGTACATTAGCCAAATGGCTTAGGCAGCAGGACAAGGCCTTATGTTCACCATGCTGAGAACATTAGTCAAAGTAGCTAGTGTACCCAAGTTAATCTGTCTTATTTTATAAATTTGCTATTGTACATTAGATGAAGTAGCTAGTGTACACTAAGTTATTATTTCATTAAACATTTCATTAAACTAAGTTATTATATATATATATATATATATATATATATATATATATATATATATATATATATATATATATATATATATATATATAGGAAGCTATTCAAATGAGAACCTTATTTAAATGAGAACCATAAGAACCATTTCCAGCCATTAGATTAAAATAACTGAGTGGTTTAGATTTTATTTGATTAAGAGGAGGACCGGTGGCAATTTTGTAATTATGTTGAACATCAAGGGCAAAACGGTTTAAATATAAAGAGTTCGTGAAAGACGGGAGAGAGAGAGAGAGAGAGAAAGCTAGACGGCTATTGATCGCCGGCTTGTTTTCTCGCCTTGTGATCTCGCCGGTTGTCATTATTATCTCATTTGAAGTGAATTGGCCGGATTAATTACAAATTCTCGTCGGAAATTAATTTTTCTTTCTCAATCTCATTTGAAGTGAATTGTTTGACTTTATGGAGCAAAATCAAGCTAATAATTCATGTATTTTTTGATCTAATTATTAATCCTGTTTAATAATTGATTGCGTTTGAAAATTGTTATTGTTTAAATTGAATAGTAGTTAAATTTGATGTTTGGAGTTGGATACGATAGCTAATCTATTTTGTGTTTTGATTATAGCGGTTGTATACACTAGCTAGGTACAATATCTATTGTAACTTAGTGTACACTAGCTAGTTATCTAGTGTCTGGCCAAAATGCTTAGGCGGGATAGGCCCTTGGCCAAGTCCTTGTGTGCACTTGCTAGTTATCTAGTGTACACTAGCTAGTTGATTTCCTGCGGGATGTTTTACGTAGAATGCTTTGAAAGTTTGTTTCTAGCTACGTTTCTTGGGAGATGCCTTCATATAAAAAACAATTAAGTGAATACTTTTTGAAGAGAGTACATTAGATAAAGTAGCTAGTGTACACTAAGTTACTATTTCATTAAACATTTCATTAAATAAAAGGGTACAATAGAAATAAACATCTAACAGTCATTAAATAATAACATTGTGCACTAGATAAAATAGCTGGTGCACACTAGCTAGTATAACTTATTGTACATTAACCAAATGGCTTAGGCGGACAAGGCCTTATGTTCACCATGCTGAGAACATTAGTCAAAGTAGCTAGTGTACCCAAGTTAATCTGTCCTATTTTATAAATTTGCTATTGTACATTAGATGAAGTAGCTAGTGTACACTAAGTTATTATTTCATTAAACATTTCATTAAATAAAAGGGTACACTAAATAATAACTGTGTGCACTAGATAAAATAGCTAGTGTACACTAGCTATTGTACACTAGCTAGTGCACACTAGCTAGTGTACACTAGCTAGTTAAATTTGATGTTTGGAGTTGGATACAGTAGCTAATCTATTTTGTGTTTTGATTATAGCAGTTGTATACACTAGCTAGGTACAATATCTATTGTAACTTAGTGTACACTAGCTAGTTATCTAGTGTACACTGGCCAAAATGCTTAGGCAGGATAGGCCCTTGGCCAAGTCCTTGTGTGCACTTGCTAGTTATCTAGTGTACACTAGCTAGTTGATTTCCTCTGGGATGTTTCTGTAGAATGCTTTGAAAGCTGTTTCTAGCTACGTTTCTTGGGAGATGCCTTCATATAAAAAACAATTAAGTGAATACTTTTTGAAGAGAGTACATTAGATAAAGTAGCTAGTGTACACTAAGTTACTATTTCATTAAACATTTCATTAAATAAAAGGGTACAATAGAAATAAACATCTAACAGTCATTAAATAATAACATTGTGCACTAGATAAAATAGCTGGTGCACACTAGCTAGTGTAACTTATTGTACATTAGCCAAATGGCTTAGGCAGCAGGACAAGGCCTTATGTTCACCATGCTGAGAACATTAGTCAAAGTAGCTAGTGTACCCAAGTTAATCTGTCCTATTTTATAAATTTGCTATTGTACATTAGATGAAGTAGCTAGTGTACACTAAGTTATTATTTCATTAAACATTTCATTAAATAAAAGGGTACACTAAATAATAACTGTGTGCACTAGATAAAATAGCTAGTGTACACTAGCTATTGTACACTAGCTAGTGCACACTAGCTAGTGTACACTAGCTAGTGCACACTAAATAAAAGGGTACACTAGCTAGTGTACCCAAGTCAATCTGTCCTATTTTATAAATTTGCTATTGTACACTAGCTAGTGTACACTAGCTATTGTACACTAGCTAGTTTAGCTTCTGTACCCAATAAATCATTTAAATAATAACTGTGTACATTAGATAAACTAGCTAGTGCACACTAGGTATTTATCTAGTGTTCACTAGCCAATTAAGATGCTACTTTACCTAAGTTTATTGAGTGTTTTAAAGTTGTATACACTAGCTGTGTTGCTACTGTAACTTAGTGTACGTAATTGCATTGTTTGTTTGTATTACCTGTATCTTATTATGTTTTTTTTTTGTTTTTTTGTTTTACTTTGTAGGTGTTGGAAGTAATCATTCTAACTTTCCAAGTGTGAATCGTGTGGGATCATACTCAGATGATAGTGATGATGCTTGTTCAAAGCTAATTATTACACCTAATTTCAGTCGGAAATGGTTACCTAATTGTGATGATGCTCACAAGCCACATCTTGGTCAGTGGTTTGCAAGTTATGAGAATGCCTATGATTTTTATGAAGCATATGCTCGGATGTGTGGGTTTGTTGTTCGTCGTGGTACTAGTAAGAGTGGAAAGGGAGGAGGAGAAAAAATATTGAAGTACTACTTATGTCATTGACAAGGGTTTGTCAATAATCAAATTGAAAAAAGTGATTCTAATGAAGGTGATAGCAGTAGACAGCATCGGAAGAAAATGTTTTCAAGATGTGGCTGTAACGCTATGATTGCATTGAAGCGTGTGGGTAAGAATGAGAAGGAGGGAGTAGTTGTGTATAATTTTGTTGAGGCACACAATCACAAATTAGTTGGTGCAGGAGGCAGGCAATTCTTGAAATCCAGTAGGGAAATGTCAATTGTGCATAAGACTTTTGCCTTTGACGCATCAAAGGTGAAGATAGGTCCATCTCAAGCTTATGGCTTGATGAAAGAGATTGTTGGGGGTTATGAAAATGTTGGTGCCACCGTCACAGATTTTAGGAACTGGAATAGGGATTTGAAAGAAGGCATTGGGAAGAAAGATGCCCGAGTTATCTTGGACAAGTTTAAGGCAAAGAAGGAAGAAATTGGGGCTTTTATTACGAATATGACACTGATTCATCAGGTCACTTGACCAAGCTGTTTTGGGCTGATCCAATAGGCCGCAGAAATTATGAAGTATTTGGTGATGTTATATCATTTGATGCTACGTTTGGTACAAATAAGTAAGTGATATTCAATGTTTTAGATTATGCATCAATCATCATATATTTGCTATTATTGAGTGATTTTCTTTATGTTTCTAATCATTAGGTACAATATGGTTTATGTACCATTCTGTGGCGTTGATAACCACAGGAAATGTGTAACATTTGCAGCAGGACTTCTATCAAAGGAAGATATTCCTCATTACACATGGGTTTTCCAGTCCTTTCTACAGGCTATGGGTCGTGAACCACTCTGTTTAATCACAGACCAATGTCCTGCCATGAAACAGGCAATACCTGCTGTTTTCAGTACTGCAAGGCATCGTTGGTGCATGTGGCATATCATGAACAAACTACCAACAAAGGTGCATTTTCTTAAAAATCTTGAAAATTTTGTTTGACACTGTTTTCCTGGATACAATAGCTACTTTATCTATTTGTAACTCAGTGTACACTAGCTATTGTAACTTAGTGTACACTAGCTAGTTATCTTAGTGAACACTAGCTGTGTTGCTAGTGTAACCTAGTGTACACTAGCTAGTTATCTTAGTGAACACTAGTTGTGTTGCTAGTATAACCTAGTGTACACTAGCTAGCGTACACTAGCTATGTGTATCAGCATTGGCTAATGTAAACTAGCTAGTTTCACTTAGTGTACACTCGATTGTTATCTAGTTTATACTAGCCAAATGCCTTAGGCAGCAGGACAAAGTATTGGGTCAAGCACTTGTGTACACTGTTTGTTGTAACTTAATGTACACTAGCTAGTGATCTAGTGTACAATAGCTAGTTTTCTTAGTGTACACTATTTGTGTACACTAAGAACACAATTCATTTTTATTAGGTACACTAGTTAGTTTATCTAATGCATTCAATATACTTATTACAATATTGACTTGCATTCTTATTGATTGTTATCATGTTTATCATTTGTGAAGGTTGGTCCACATTTGTGCAAGGAGTTGGATTTTATGTCCAAGATAAAAGAATATGTTTGGAATGAAAATATAGATGCATCGGAATTTGAAGAAGTTTGGAAATACATTATGGAAGAATATGATTTAAACAATAATGAGTGGTTAAGAAGTATGTTTGAGAACAGGAGTTATTGGATTCTGCATATTTCGGGGATGATCCTTTGTTAGGTATCTTGCGTACAACTTCATGGTCGAGAGTGCAAATGCATTTTTGGCAAGTATAGCATGGAGAAGGACACGTTGACGAGAGTTTTACGTCCGTTTTGAGACGGCAATGGAGAAGCGGCGTAACACCAACAAAAGATTAAATTATGAGTGTTTGACACAATTGCCAAAAGCGAGAGACTCCTGTTGATTGAGAAAGATCTTTGCGGAGATTTACACGCGCGATATATTTTATTTGATTCAAGATGAAATTAAGGAAAGTTGTTATAATGTGGGGATGAAGTCTATGACCTCAGTTGACGATTCTTATAAGATTTTGATTTTGACAGATAGTAAATTGAAAGGAAAAGAATTTGAGGTATGTGATTTTTTATCAAGTGTTGTTTCAAATAGCATTTGCGGTTTGTTTATAGTACATGCGAGACTTATTAGTTCTTGAATATTTATGCGGTGAAGCACATGATAGGAACTAACCACATAGATTGTTCATGCAAGCTTTTTGAGAGAGTTGGGATTTTGTGCGGGCATGCTTTTTGCCTTAAAAGCTTGGATAATGTAAACAAGATTCCTAGAGATCATGTACTTAATCGCTGGATGAAGAATGTTGAGCGTCGAGCATCATTAGTGACGGATGGGTGGTGTATCGAGAATTTGTGCAAAAATGGGTGCATTTGGTGACAAGTTGAATGATATTTGGTTAAATTTCAACGCAATCATGGGATTAGCGGTAAGGACATCAATGATATGGACCATGTTGAAAAGGTTTTGAAGGATTTGAAACATGAGTTACGTGATCGGAGAGGAACAAATGTTGTTCCAAAGAATAAGGCTTATTGAGAGTTTAATTGGTGCGGTGATTCCAGATGATATCACAGTCAAGCCTCCCAATGAAGCTCGTAACAAAGGGTGTGGGAGGAAGAGGATTATGAGTGCCCCGGAGAAGTCAATCATCGAAAAACAAAGAACTAAGAGATTATGCGGGTATTGTAACAAAATGGGTACTCATGACAAGCGTAATTGTCCAGAAAAGGATAAGAATTTTGATAATAATGTTGATAATAATGATGATGATGATAGTGAATAATTTGGTTATAATTTTTGTTATTGGATAATGATTTTTATGTCTTTTTTTCATTTAATTATAGATATTATATTCATTATTGAATATAAGAAAAAAGGTTTACCTGTTAATATTTGGTTGACAGTGTATTTATATACACTAGCTAGTTAGGGAGTGTGTGAAATGCAATTGGATACACTAGCTAGTTTAGCTTCTGTACCCAATAAATCATTTAAATAATAACTGTGTACATTAGATAAAATAGGTAGTGCACACTAGCTAGTGTAACTTAGTATACACTATCCAAATGGCTTAGGCAGCAGGACAAGGCCTTGGCCATTACCTCGTGTACACTTGCTTGTTATCTATTGTTAACTTGATGTGTTGTTAGTGTCAAGGCCAAGGCATTGGCCTTGGCTATGCCAAGGCATCAGCCATGGCCTTGGCTATGCCAAGGCATCAACCTTCGCTAAGTACACTAGCTATATATATAGTGTACACTAGATATGTACATAATGTACACTAGTTATTTAGTTGGATCATGTCATTGTTTAGTTTACAATAGCATTTCTAACTTAGTGTACACTAGCTATTTGTAACTTAGTGTAAACTAACTGTGTGTAGATATATAGAGCACACTAGATATTTATCTAGTGTAACTTAGTGTACACTAGTTATACTAATACTTTCTTTAATTTAGTTGTTGAAAACCTTTTATTGCAGTCTGTGTTTCTTTTTTTTTGTTGAAAACATTTAATTTGGTTCTCATTTGAGCAGCATCGTATGTGGGGTCATACTCTAATAATAACAGTCAACGTTCCATAAAATTTGGCAAAGAAGGTGACGCTTAAACCAACACACCGCTCATAGCGTTGTCCTTCACACACAAACACCAAAAACACACTAGGGCTTCAACAGAAAAATCCCTAGGGCTCCGACGAAATCAAAATCAACTGCGATGACAGAAACAAGACGCTCTAGTAGACTACCATTAGAAGCAATGCAAAAAAAAAGAAAACAAAGAGAAGCTGTATTAGATTCTAGGAATCTACTTGTTTGCGAACACTATCTTGAATCTGAATTTGGCAAAGAGGATGCCGCTGGTCCATCTTCTTCAATATCAAAGAAACTCCAACTCAAGGTACTTCTAGGAATTTCAAGCTTCTATGTAAAACTTGAGTACACTATATAATTGTACAGTGTAGAAGGGTGCATTTTCTTAAAAATCTTGAAAATTTTCTTAAAAATCTTGAAAATTTTGTTTGACACTGTTCTCCTGGATACAATAGCTATTTTATCTATTTGTAACTCAGTGTACACTAGCTATTGTAACTTAGTGTACACTAGCTAGTTATCTTAGTGAACACTAGCTGTGTTGCTAGTGTAACCTATTGTACACTAGTTAGTGTGCACTAGCTATGTGTATCAGCATTTGCTAATGTAAAGTAGCTAATTAGACAGTGTACAATAAGTTGTGGAATTGCCCTTGTCTACACTATCTAATTAGACAGTGTACACTATCTAACTAGAAAAGTATACACTTCCAAGGCAAAGTCCAAAAACAAGGCCTTGGCATGTCTAAGGTCATGGACAAGGCAAATTATACAGTGTTCAAAAATTCACTTATTACTAGTATCTATAGCAAATGTAAACAAGTTTGAATTTCAAGTTGCTTTGTAAAACTTGTGTACACTATCTAATTATACAGTTTATTCTTTCTTGATCCATAAGCCTTGCAATAAGAAGGAATCTCCTGACAAGAAAGAGAGGAAATCAAGAAAAACCGTTTCAAAATATGACTACCAAAAATCAAGAATAAGAGGCAAATCACAAAGATTGGTTGAAGCTGTCGACGCATTATCTCCTCCTCAAATTCAGTGGTTAGAGTCTAACGGGCTAAAAGCACTTCTTCACTTCAAAATCACAAGTCTAACTCACAGAATAGGGTACTATGTCATCAAAAACTACAATCACAATGATGACGTAATAACCCTAAGCAACGGAGACAAGCTTTTTGTGACAGAGGAGGAGGTAGAACGCATTTTGGGTCTACCAAGGGGTGAGAGGAAAATAGAGTTTCCTTTTAAAGATAGAAAGCTTATAAATCATAAGGAGACAGAGTGGAAGGCACGGTTGCCAATGATGAAGAAGTGACCCGGCCATGGTTAATCCCCCATTAGCATTGTGAAAAAATTAAGAGGAGCGAGGGTGCAAATGATTTGTTCAAGATGAATTTCATGATAATTATGTCAAATGTATTGATAGCACAACATGCGGGTAGCTTTGTTAATCAAGAATTGCTTGATTCCAATGTTGACTTCAATGAATGCGCACAATATAAGCTGGTGTGCGTATGTCATTAATCAACTGAAGCTTGCAAGGCTTAGATGGAAAGAAAACGGCTATTTTCTTGGATCGCGGCATTTTTAATTGTAAGTGATTGACTTAAATTATATTATTTTTTATAGTTGCTCTCTTATTGAATCTAACATATGTTGATTGTTTTCTTTGTAGTTGCTTTACCTTGATCGTGTGGAGCAACAAGGTGCTCCAATTGTTAGAAGGACTTGCCACCGCATATCAAGCATGGACTACCGGGCGATGGCACGTAGAGAAAATTTTGAAATGGAAAAAGATTTGATAGGAAAGGGTAAAGTACGGGAGATTAACCTTAATCATAGCCAAGAAGACCAACAACAAGAACGGCCCAAACAACAAGAGGTAAAATATTTACACTTATATACATTAGCTACTTATCTCTGTGTATAAAGTCTATTGATCATTATTGACAAGTGAAATATTTTTACGAGTAAATCTATTGAAATTTCATCCACAATTCTCTTAAATATTTCAGACAATATCAAGAATCTTGAAATTTGTCTTTGAAAACTTGAAGCATGGACTATCTGAATATATCAAAGCCCTTAATACTTGTCTTGCAACGGACCCAGAGGATAAGCGTATTGTCCATATTGACCTAGCAGTACGGGAGTTTGTTAGGAAGCAAGACAGCTGACAAATTGTAATATTATTTTGTTATGTTGGATACATTTTTATTTATAACAAATGTTTCTATTTTGTCCGTTTTACATCCATATTGACCCACCTATTAATATTTGTTTGACAGTGTATTTATATACACTAGCTAGGTAGGTAGTGTGTGAAATGCAATTGGATACACTAGCTAGTTTAGCTTCTGTACCCAATAAATCATTTAAATAATAACTGTGTACATTAGATAAAATAGCTGGTGCACAGTAGCTAGTGTAACTTAGTGTACACTAGCCAAATGGCTTAGGCAGCAGGACAAGGCCTTGGCCAATACCTTGTGTACACTATCTTGTTATCTATTGTACACTTGATGTGTTGTTAGTGTCAAGGCCAAGGCATTGGCCTTGGCTACGCCAAGAGCATCGGCCGTGGCCTTGGCTATGCCAAGGCATTAACCTTCGCTAAGTACACTAGCTATATATATAGTGTACACTAGCTATGTACATAATGTACACTAGTTATTTAGTTTGATCATGTCATTGTTTAGTTTACAATAGCATTTCCAACTTAGTGTATAATAGCTATTGTAACTTAGTGTACCCAAGTTATTATGTCTTTTTTTATAATTTAGCTAGTGTACACTAGATAAAAGTAGCTAGTGTACCCAAGTTACTCTGTCCTATTTTATAAATTTGCTAGTGTACATTAGATAAAGTAGCTAGTGTACCCAGGTTAATCTGTCCTATCTATTTTATAAATTTGCTATTGTACATTAGATAAAGTAGCTAGTGTACACTAAGTTACTACTTCATTAAACATTTCATTAAATAAAGGAGTACAATAGAAATCAACATCTAACAGTTTATGTTAAATAACCATCTGTATTCTCTATTAACTAATGTACACAAGATATCACTTCAATAACAACTGGGTACATTAGATAAATAGCTAGTGTACCCTATTGATTTTGGACGTCAAATGATAGGTAATTAACTTATTCAAGATGTGTAGTAGCTAGGTAGCTAGTGCACACTAGCTAGATGTCTTTGAACTTGGCTTGTATCCGATAAAATGTGTTGGCCTTGGCCTTGTCATAGAGATTTTAGATGTCAAAGGATAGATAACCAAAAGAATATCAATGTAACTACCAAAATTTTATTTACACCCTCTAGTATCCAACATAACAAGATTCTAAAAGTAACATAAAATACAACATTGGAGAAAACTCTGTGTGTGTAAGCATTGCAAAGATGTATCTCTTTCAAATATAAAAAGAACTCTAATTTTTTTTTTTTAGGATTTTTGTTTTTCTTCACCTTATCACAATGTGTTTCTTGCTGAATTAACAACTCTTTCTCTATTTTCATTGGTTTTGATATGTAAGCATTGCAAAGAGGTATCTCTTTCTTAACTTCGTGAAGTTGCTTGTTTTGTTCGGCTGGTAGAAAGGAAAATAGGAAAAAGATTAGAAGAAGTTATTTGTTTTCTTCAGTTAAATAAATCTTTAAAGCAAAAATTTCTTACCCCTTCCTTTTTAAAACAAGCATTCCAGTTTTTGAGTCCACCACCTTTGTATGTCTCAAGGTGTCTCATTACGAATATTGCACAGTCAACATGATTTCTTTTTGTCCTCCACAACATTTCTAGTCGGCGAACATTAAATGACAGAATTGCGTCTGCTTTTAACTGGTTATGGGGTCTTAAATACTTACTAAAATGGTTTTTTTGCACAAAATAAAAATAAACATTAAGCTAATAGCAAAGTCGGGGTGCTTAGATTTGTGTAGGATAGGCAAATAAGTATTAAGAATTTAAAAATATGCATACCAATTGTGTCAGAGGGCCCGAATACTTGTCAGAGTCCCCTAAGATACTGTTGTCAAGGATATCCAAAGAATTTGTCTTGAAATCAAAGACAACAACATAGAAGTGTGCATATGCAAGGATTGTAAACATTACCTGACATATTTATATAAACAAATATAATAAGCAAATGTGAAATTTCGAAATAACAAACACACTTATAAATATGTAGCTGCCTTGGTTTTATTACCAAATCATAGTCATTGATTGTTTTTGTTGGGTTATTCTTCAACAACGTATCCATCTCGAAAGCAAAATCTTCATACTTACCCTCGGGCTGGTGGCATTATACATACGTGATATGACATATACATAACAAATGAGTTATAGTGATATTGTAGTATACGTGAATGAATGTAACTAAGGTGATTTAGTTAAGCATATTACCATTACTTGCGGCCCACGTAAGAGACGCAGAGGGCTTTCCGGTGCCTTATACTTTTCAAAGTTGTTTAGGACATCACACCAAATACTTAACAATGAACATTCAACCTCTTTATCGGGAAGCATGGTGCGGAAACTTTCAAAAATACCATGGACATCATTTTTGGAACTATAAATGAAAATCCCGTAGAAAATAAGGTAATTAGCTACCGCTCCTTCTACTATGAACTCTAGGTACATTAGATGCACAAATTAGTGTGCACACTACAACCTCATGTTTTTGAAGGACGGGTTGCTTGAACTAAATAAATAGCTAGTGTACCCTAGCTATGTGTATCGACCTTGGCTAAGTACAATAGCTAGTGTAACCGTGTACACCCGCTAGTGCCAAGGCCGGGGCATCGGCTTTGGCTACGCCAAGGCTTTGCCGTGGCCTTGGCTTTGCCAAGCCTCATCCTTGGTTAAGTAGCCAGTGTACACTAGATGTGTTACTAGTGTGCACTAGCCAGTTAACTAGTGTGCACTAGTTAGGTAGTGTGTGCACTAGCTATATATATAGTGTACACTAACTATATATATAGTGCACACTAGCTACTTTATCTATTGTATACTAGCTAGTTATCTAGTGTGCACACTAGCTTATGAATAGTAAAGTTAATTTCTTTGGTGTGACTAACTTTATTATTACTATGATACTTACATATCATCGTCAGGTTGACCATCTTCAATCCACTTGAAGATCATGTTTTCATCAGTAGTTGGTCTTTCAAAAATATCAAATATTCTTTGTTTGAAAGGAGACTTCAAAAAAAACGATGGCTCTGAGACGCGTTTATCTTTATTTGGCTGTTCATTTTGTTGAGGTTGATTCTCTTGGCTCTGTGTTGAATCTTGAGTTGACAACATCAAATCGAAAAGAAGGGGAAGTTACACCCCTTATCTTACGCCGGGGTTTCATTGTTGCTTCGTCAAGTACCTCTTCATTTTCTTGAGCCGTAGATTCAGCTGACCATCTTTGCGATTGAAACCACATCAATTTCATCAATTGCATCGTCTCGTCGAGATGCTTTTCTTCTCATTTGAAAGTTTGTCTTGAATGTAATTTTCAATACCAATGTCAATATCTCTGCAATCTTGGCTATTTAATTCCAAACCGTCAAAGTACGGTGTCCGGTGAGGCTCGGCGTCAATTGATGCTCCTTTTGTTGGAGATTTTTCAAAACAAGTCAACAACGAGGATCTTCTATTGTTGTTTTCAACTGATTTGACAAGTCATCGCACCGTGAGTAAGTGAGGAGTCATCAATGAAAGGTATTGATTCTGTCTCATTCTCGACGGCCTTGAGATTATTGGAGAAATTTGGACATTGGTGTTGAGGAGAGGTTGTGGTTGCGGCTCAAAAGATGTATCGAGGAGGTGCATTTGTGATTGTTGGTTATCTTGTGTTGTGGTGAGTGGAGAATCTAAAGTTGGATCGAGGAGAGGTCGGTGTTGTGTACTGTTGGTCTCGAATTTTGGTTACGGGTTTGGCAAGGTGGTGTGAAAGGAGAGTCAGCAGTTGAGCTTGAGCTTGAGATTGAGGAAACCGAGAACCGAAAAGCCGATTTATTTCATTGTTCGGTTCTCCACACCGCCTTTGAATCAATTGCAAAACATGTATTGTATGCTTGGGCATAGCGTGCCGGTGCCCCTTTCGGATCCTCACTAGTAGCGAAGTTTTAACATTGGATCATTGTCTGAAACATTTAACGTAATTGCATTTGACATTGGGTACACTAAATAACTTAGTGTTCACTAATTAGCTATGTGTATCACTAAGTTACAATAACTAGCTAGTGTACACTAGCTATGTGTATCAGCATTGGCTAATGCAAACTAGCTAGTTTAACTTAGTGTACACTCGATAGTGTTTGCAGCTAGTGTTCACTAACTGTGAACACTAGCTATGTGTATCAGCATTGGCTAATGTAAACTAAGTTACAATAACTAGCTAAGTTACAATAACTAGCTAGTGTACACTAGCTATGTGTACCAGCATTGGCTAATGTAAACTAGATAGTTTAACTTAGTGTACAACCCAGCTAGTGTTCACTAAGTTACAATAACTAGCTAGTGTACACTAGCTATGTGTATCAGCATTGGCTAATGTAAACTAGCTAGTTTAACTTAGTGTACACTCGATAGTTATCTAGTGTACACTAGCCAAATGCCTTAGGCAGCTAGTGTTCTCTAAGATAACACAGCTAGTGTTCACTAAGTTACAATAACTAGCCGTTGTATCAACATTGACTAAGAAAGCTAGCCAGTTACACTAAATATTTTTATCAAAACAAACAGGAAATATAAAATTTAAGAAAGAAAACAAACTAAGTAAATTATTATAAATACAATTACAAAAAAAAAAAAAAACCAACAACAACAACAGGTTCCTAATTCCCATCATTAACTTATTTCATAGTTCAGAGTCCCCTAATTCCCATCATTGACTTCTGCCATATGCTGCTCTAGTGCCATGTGTTGTTCCTTGGATATTTCTCCATACGAAGAAATAGATCCACGATGAATAGCATGCGCAAAGAGTTGGTCCCAAGTCAATGTTCTTGTTGGAAAGCTCCTCTGGGGGCAGAATGGGCATTGCAATTTATTTTCCCCATTATAGAGGGGAAAACGCCCATTTTGGATTGATCGCTTGTGACTTGCAACTTTTTGCTCCAGGGTCCATTCTCTTCTAACCCTAGGCGGAACCCTAGGCGGAACATCCACAATATCATCTACATATTCAACTTCCTCAGGCTGAAACCCTATATCAGAATCAGAACTTTCGTCCTGCTGAGCTTGGTTGTTGTTGTTATTATTCATTTTGAGAAATTTGATTTTTTTTGTTGTGATGGTAGGAGTGGTGGTGTATGGTATTTATATAGGCCTGAGTACTATGAATTCAATGCATTTAATGCAAAAAAAGTTGAATTCAATTCGGCCAAAAAGTTGAATTCAATGAATTCAATGCATTTAATGCATTTAATGCATTCAATCAATTCACCAAATGGCTTGGGCGTGGACAAGCCCTTGTGTACACTAGTTGTTGTTTAGCTAATGTACCTAATAAGTTATTTCTAATAATAATTAGGCACGAGTATATCTTTCTTTGTCCTATTCAAAAAGGCATTTTTGTCTAGTGTACACTAGCTAGTTATCTTAGTGTACAATAGCTAGTTATCTTAGTGTACAATAGCTATTTTGCTAGTGTAACTTTGTGTACACATAAAGAGTGTACACTAGCTATGTGTATCAGCCTTGGCTAGTGTACACTAGCTAGTTATCTGGTGTACACTAGCTAGTTATCTAGTGTTCACTATCCAAATGGCTTAGGCAGTAGGACAAGCCCTTGTGTACACTAGTTGTTGTTTAGCTAATGTACCTAATAAGTTATTTCTAATAATAATTAGGCACACATATAACGTATATTAGCCAGATGGTTTAGGGAGGACAATTGATTCTAAGTTTTACCTCTTCTTCTTGTTGGTATTGTTCAGCTTGTCCGCTGTGATGCTGCTGTTGTTGTTCTTCTTCTTCTTTTTCTTCTTCTTCTTCTTCTTCTTCTTCTTCTTCTTCTTCTTCTTCTTCTTCTTCTTCTTCTTCTTCTTCTTCTTCTTGGATGGCAATTAAACGTGTTGTCCCCATCCCAATCAAGTTGTTCTCCATTTCAAATAATTCCCTTTCCTCCATCGTTTCTGTTGTCCAAGCTTTAAAAGCAGGGGAACATTTGAGAACAGCTACAGACCCCACTTGTTCAACACGATCAAGGTAAAGGAACTGTAAAGCAAACAATGCACATATGTTAAAATCAATAGAAGCATTTATATTGTTCTCTAGATTTAGTATCAAATGGATTGTGAACTTACTACTAAAAATGCCAACGATCCAGTGAAGAAGGCATCTTCTTTCCACTCTGACCTTGCCCTCTTCAGTTCTTTAATGAGATATGCACACCAATTATATTGTGCACACTCATTAAAATTGATATTTGACCTCAACAAATCCTGCCTCACAAAGCTTGTCGTTTGAGGAGCTATTAAAACATTCGTCATGAGGATGACGAAATTCATCGTGAAAAAATCATCCACCTCTGTGTTGTTGTTGATTTTTTGCGTGATGATTGTGGGGCTGACTTTCCATGGAAATTCAACTTCTTTATCGTTGTCAAACTGGGATCTCCAATTTTTCTCCCTATTGTGGGGCTGACTTTCATCATTTCCTTTCTTCTTCATTTTAGTGGGAATAATGATTTCCCTATCACCCCTTGGCAAACCAAGTATCCGCTGCACCTCTTCTTCAGTCACAGGGAGCTCATCTCCATTTTCTAATGATACTATGTTATCATTTGCATTGTAGTTGTTGATAACATAGTATCCTATCCTGTGTGCTAGATTGGTAAACTTGAAATGAGAAAGCTCTTCAAATGCGTTAAGCTTTAACCAATCTATTTGAGCTGAATTTAACTTGGACAGTGCTTCAAAGAGCCTTTCTCGGCCGCCTCTAATTTTTGACTTTTTATAGTCATATTGGGAATGGGTTGCCCTTGATTTCCTCTGCGATGTTTCTGGAGAATGCTGTGAAAGCTGTTTCTTGCTACGTTTCTTGGGAGATGCCTGCATATAAAAAACAACTAAGTGAATACTTTTTGAAGAGAGTACATTAGATATAGTAGCTAGTGTACACTAAGTTACTAATTCATTAAACATTTCATTAAATAAAGGGGTACAATAGAAATCAACATCTAACAGTCATTAAATAATAGCTAGTGTACATTAGATAAAGTAGCTAGTGTACACTAGCCATTTGCTTAGGCAGCAGGACAAGGCCATGGTCAATACCTTATCTAATGTACATTAGATAAAGTAGCTAGTGTACACAAGTTAATCTGTCCTATTTTATTTTATAAATTTGCTATTGTACATTAGATATAGTAGCTAGTGTACACTAAGTTACTAATTCATTAAACATTTCATTAAATAAAGGGGTACAATAGAAATCAACATCTAACAGTCATTAAATAATAGCTAGTGTACATTAGATAAAGTAGCTAGTGTACACTAGCCATTTGCTTAGGCAACAGACAAGGCCACGGTCAATACCTTATCTATTGTACATTAGATAAAGTAGCTAGTGTACCCAAGTTAATCCGTCCTATTTTATTTTATAAATTTGTTATTGTACATTAGATATAGTAGCTAGTGTACCCAAGTTAATCTGTCCTATTTTATTTTATAAATTTGTTATTGTACATTAGATAAAGTAGCTAGTGTACACTAAGTTACTAATTCATTAAACATTTCATTAAATAAAGGGGTACAATAGAAATCAACATCTAACAGGTCATTAAATAATAACAAAGTGTACATTAGATAAAGTAGCTAGTGTACACTAGCCAAATGGCTTAGGCAGCAGGACAAGGCCTTGGGCAATACCTTGTGTTCATCATGCTGAGTAAATTAGACAAAGTAGCTAGTGTACCCAAGTTAATCTGTCCTATTTTATTTTATAAATTTGCTATTGTACATTAGATATAGTAGCTAGTGTACACTAAGTTACTAATTCATTAAACATTTCATTAAATAAAGGGGTACATTAGATAAAATAATAACTGTGTACATTAAATAAAATAGCTAGTGTACATTAGATAAAGTAGCTAGTGTACACTAAGTTACTAATTCATTAAACATTTCATTATATAAAGGGGTACAATAGAAATCAACATCTAACAATGACCATTAAATAATAAGCGTGTACATTAGATAAAGTAGCTAGTGCACACTAGCCAAATGGCTTAGGCAGCAAGACAAGGCCTTGGCCAATACCTTGTGTTCACCATGCTGAGTACATTAGATAAAGTGGATATAAAAAATAATGAGTGTAAATGTACTCTATGGTTAATACCTCAGGTTGGAGATTTTTTGCAGTATGGTCACTTTTCTTTCGTTTGACACCAGCTTTCTTCTTTGAAGCTTCCAGATTTTTGATGGTTGAGTGAATTTTCTTCTTCAGTTGTCTTAACGTAGCATCTTCTGGCATTGATTCTATCAAACATTCTCCTGATTAAACACAAATATGAGTTAGTAGGAGTCATTATAACAACAGGTACACTAGCTACACTAGCTAAATAGCTAGTGTTTAGAGCTATTATAAAACATACATTAGGGTGGCAGCCAATTTATGCAATTCAACCAAAGGAGTTACCTATTCTTATCGGTGTTGCTGATGGAACGATTGATCTTTCTAAATTTACCACTGATTCAACACTCTTTCTTTTGTTGTTCCTATTTCTTCTGCTTGTGTTTCTGATGAAAGATAATATAAAACACAAAAGAGTTGAAAATAAAATGAGAACCAAATTATGTAAACTAGCTACTTGTCTTAGTGAACACTAGCTGTGTTGTCTTAGTGAACACTAGCTATGTATAAGATCAAAAGGAAACAAAATAGTCATTCACACAAATTAGGTACAAATATATGACAATTTAATTATGTTCATGAAATTCTAAAAATTCCTATTGATTCACCATTAATAATATTATCAACAACAACTTTTAGAATTTCATGAACATGATCAATCTCTCATAAATTTGTGGTCAAAGTTCAACAAAAAAGTTAAATGGGACAAACTTTTAGGGAGGGAGAGAGTATTTTAATTATAAATTTCCATTTTTGTTCTTGTTAAAGAAAAAGAATAGACAGGGAACAGTGTGCGAACCATCATTTACAACTCAGCTTACCTTCCTTAATCTCACCCCAGCACTTGGTTAATGTAAACTAGTTAGTGTAACTTAGTGTACACTAGATATGTTGCAATTGTAACTTAGTGTACATTAGCTAGTGCCAAGGCTACACAAAGGCATCGTGCCTATGCTATGCCAAGGTATTGTGCCTTGGCTACGACAAGTCATCGGCCATGGGCTTTTCTTATGTTTACTTGGTTTTACGATGCTATAAATGGTTCAAAGCAATATGCTACGAAGGACGATGGACGCTTCTTTACTCTATTGGTAACTCGGTGTACACTAGCTATTGTAACTTAGTGTACACTAGCTACGTGTATCGATATTGGCCAAATGCCTTAGAGCGACGGGACAAAATATTGGGCCAAGCCCTTGTGTACACTATTGTTGTAACTTAGTGTACACTAGCTAGTTATCTAGTGTACAATAGCTATTTTTCTCGGTGTACACTAGTCAAGCATACAATAGCTAGTGTGCACAATTCAAAAAATATCCGGTGTGCATTATTCTATTGGGTACACTAGCTAGGTTATCTAGTGACGAAGGAAGCTTTTCTTGTTAATGTGCTAGAGAGCGAGAGGGGCTAGGTACTTTGAGGAAAACACATGTCTTATTAATATTTTGGAACTATTTCTACCAATTACAAGCACTTTGAGAAGCACAAAGAAATGGGCATTGAAGAAGATAATATAAGGAAGTACACTAACCTGTGTACATTGAGCTCAGTCAATTGTGTTTTCATTGTTTGAGGATGCCATTGAAGATGAT